>KL198054.1:128218-330336 GCA_000697705.1 Botryobasidium botryosum FD-172 SS1 | reverse complement strand
TTTACTCCACAACCACTGGGCAGATTCCTTTCAGCCTTTGATTCCAAATATCCAAAATTATAGTCTCTTCAACTTCCATTTGTGCTCTGGGAGGCCTGCTCCCCATGCTAGAGTGCTAGGGACAACTATTCATCTAAGCAATCCTGGATTTCATGGTTTTGGGACCATTTTTTCATTTCCAGGGGCAAATCATGGTGGATTTCCCTAAAACTTGGACTGCAGACTCCCAGGAGTGCCCTTTCCTTATGACAGAGCGAGATTTGCAAGATCTTTTTGCATCCATGAGATATGGGTGAAATACTCCATTTTCCTATGGAAATATTCATGAATACAAAATTAAATCCTTTCCATGCCCTAGCCGCAAGCATAATCCCAACTCTACATACAATCTCAAGCGCCGTCTCCGAGGTTTTATTGGCCGACGTGGCAGGCGCGCTGCAGCTCAAGCAACCGCAACTCAGCAAACAGGGAGCAAGGCAGTGCAGGACACAGAGATGACTGAGGGGCAGGATGATGGTATGGTCCAGGAGCAGGATGAGGTGAGAGACGTGGCGATGGGTGAGGAGCTTGATGAGCAAGATGAAATGGGTCATGATGCACGAAGCGAGTCCATGGAAGGGGGCGACAGAGGTGAGCATGAGGAGCTAAACCAGGATGATGATGAGGACGATGAGGATCTGGATGATGAGGACTGTGACATGGGTGGTAATGAAGATTGGGAGATGTCCTCTGCACTGACTGGGCTCAACAAGCTCAACATCGCCTAGTAGCTTTCCTTGACCGTAGCAGTGACCTTTTTCTCCATCTATGTGCTATGTGATTTTTCTCTCTACCCCTCGCTGTGTGGGGCAAATGCATCTTTTCTATAACCATTCAATCCGATGGAAATTAAACATGAGTGACAGTCATATCATCATGCCGAATGGTGAATTAGCAAATACATATCACTTTTCTTCACCACATTCTTCATGGCTACGAGCGGTAAATAGCAACCACTTGGGATAATGGGGATGAGTATCAAAGATGGTGGGATCTCCATTGTCAGCCAGGATAAAATTAATGGTACCTACAGTGCCAGTTTCACCATCAAGTGGAGGGAAAAAAATACGGTTGTTTCCACCATTTAGAATTCACTACCTAAGACAATTTCATTCACCATCTCTCTATTAACTTTATCATCTCACACTATGTTAACAATCCTCTCAGGCAGTGAAAAATCTGGTGAAATTCACCAAGATGCCCGAGCCCGGAGCTCCAAACTCCTCTGTTTCGCGTGCCGAATATTTTTCCAGTTCCACAATCAACGTGCACCCGAGTTTGGCCAAACACCTTTTTACTTCAAAGGAGCGCATTGGAAGCTTTACACCGGTGGATGGGCCTATGTGCGCGTCAAAGCGGGCGCCCCAGATAGCGTCAATGGCTTGCTAGGCAGGGTAAGGGAGGATATGACTGCGAACCTCAAGACCCGGATTCAGGAGCGTGTGAGGGCACAGGCTAAGCGAAGGGTGGTATCGAATAGCACTGTTGCATCGACTACGCCTCGCTCAGTCATCATTGGCGGAGAATCAGATATCAAGGAAGTTTGTGAGTGGGCCTTTAGGCCTCATCCTCTATATCAATCGATGCTGAGGACAGACTTGCACGAAGAAACGACTGCAGACCTGAGACTACGTTCAAATCGGGCTTCAAAATAAGTGCGTTTGGGTTTTTACGACAACAGGGAATCTTTCGCCCTGAAGCAATGTCTATAGCCCACAGATCATTTGATAGGTGTTTTCAATCTAGCCATAGATTTTTAATTCAAAAGTAGATCCTAATGCACTCTGAGTTTTGAGCCCCAGAGCGGTCTTTCCACTGGGGAGGCATTTAGTTTTGTTGGCCAAGCCATATACATAATTGGTGTCCACAACTCGGATCTATTTTCACGGGGGTGTCTTCCACGAATGAGTCGATCTTTGTTGACTATCATGCATTCAAAAGATATACAAGGACGCACGGCGCACATTTCTCGATGTACTTTCACCTCAATAGGGGAACCTAACCTGGAAGCCCTCGCTCAACTCTTTTGTGACTTTAAAAAGCTCCGCGTCTTCTGCACTCAGCGTCTCGAGGATGTCTTTGTCGCTCCCTCTCGCAAAGAGCTTGCTCTGGACTTCGCATACGGTTCCGTTGACGGGTACAACGCCGTCGTTGAAATACGCTCGGATGTGCTTCATCGTGCAGATGGAGACCGCGCTGAGAGAGCAGTGCTATTTACGGCATTGTGAGGAGCATGACGTTAATTCAACCGTAGGATTTTATTGTGCGAGAGACGTACGCCAGGGGAATTTTGGACCAATACGGACGCGTCCTTGAATTGTTTGGACATCTTGAAAGCGCTGGATCGCCGACGGAAATGTGATTTGGTATTGAGTAACTAGAATCATAGAAAGGATTTATACGTACTGGCTGACTGGAGTGACGGGATCTGAGGTACGCTCGTGAGTATCTCGTTAATAGTAGTAAAAGATGGAGTGTACCATACCGGCCGTGTTTCCGACCAAGAGAACAGGGAAGCTGGTGTTGCCAACGAAGGGCCCTATATCATATCATCACATAGAGGCGTGTCAGGTGGGAGTAGATCAGCGCCACAACACGATACCCTACCTGCGAATCGCCATTTAGGCCTTGCTTTCCATCCCCTAACATAACCCGTAAAGATCAATCAATAAAGACGGTGAAAAGACTCAAGAGGGCTACTCACGCGCACTCCAAGTGGATACCCGCCCACACATCCGCAAACGACGACAACTTCCCCAGCTTCTCAAAGTGCGCCTGGAGTTCCTCCAGGTCATCCTCCACGGGCGCCCCATCCGTGCACCTAATCCCGAGTGCAGCATCGGAGCCCCCAGGCAGCTCTGGCACCGGCGTGCGGGGACAATCGCACTCCAGTTTCTCTTCCAATTTGGTGGATAGCCCGAGCAATGGCCCCCCGTCATTCTTCTCCAGTGCTGCCAAGGCGTCTGCAAGCTGGGGGTAAAAGGTGTACGGTGTATATAAAGACATAAAGATGAGCTGTTGGAGCATCGAGTAGTCAACGACGCCGTATCCGAGCGGGGTGTATACGGGCACTGGGCGGGCTTTCACTGATGCGTAGAGAGCATCTAGTCGCGAGGCGATTAATTGCGGCGAAGGGGCGTGGAAAGAACAGCCAGATGGTCCAGCTGAGAAGCAACCTGTGAAAAATGTGGCGATAGTTTTGTCCGTGTCGACAAGATTAGTGATCCAGCGGGCTGTGAAGATGCGGTGATTACGATGGGCGCGATAGAGTATGATGTGGTTCAGAGCTCACCAGAGTAATATTCATCGGCATCCATGACACCTATCGGACGGCAGTTTCAGACCTACATAAATGAGCCGTCGAGCTTGAAGGACATACCATCTATAACAAGGCGCTCGATGTTGTTCTGGTAAATCTAAGATGTGAGACACGTTTCAAGCCCTGGCCGACAAGATTAAACACACCGGGTACATTGCAGCATATCTAAAGTGGAGAACGTATAAGCACTAGTCAATACCACTAGTCGAAAGCCGCTACTCACGTAGCTCCCAGAACTGAACCATATGAGAAGCCCCAGTAAAGCAATTTATCTCTCCCATGCGCTTTCATGATGCTGAGCATGTCAGTGGCTACCGACGCAGTCGAGATATACTGGGATGCATTCCTCGCATTCGCCTCCGCTATACTTCCCAGAACTTGGGCACGCGAGTATGCCATGCCAAGAGCGCCCTCCGTCGAGTTTACAAGCGGCCCGTTCTTGAGATTCCATTGGATGCGAGCAGCAGCAGATGGGAAAAACGAAAGCGGGGGAGATGTTTGCCCAATACCGCGCGGATCGAAACCGATGATATCGTAGCCTTTTCCGACGATACCCTGCAGGAGCTCTCCGCGTCCTTTCGCAAAGCTAATACCGCTTCCGCCGGGGCCGCCTGAAGAGAAGTGTTTCAGCTAATGAAAATGGTTGTGGGGAGAACAATATTCACCTGGGTTGATAAGAACTGGGCCCCGGTACTCCTCGCTCGTACTGGGGAAAGCCGAGGGGATCTTCAACATTGCGATTGAGATTTTACCAGCTTTTTTGTCGTGATAGTCCAACGGAACCTAATTAATCCAACGACGTTGTTACAGAAGTCAGGGGTGCCATCCAAGACAGAAATTAGATAGATGCATACCGTTAGTTTTGAGCACTTGAACTTGTCATAACAATCAACCCACTCGAGCTGGGCACTCGGCTTGACCTTCGAATGCGCGATTCATTTAGGTCGATGTCAGTACTATCATGCATGACGCAAACCGATAATGGGCATTTACATTTTCCCACAAGAATTCCTTGCTCGAATCCAATAAATCACCACATGGCGCCGGAGATCCTGATAATGCCTGAGCAAAGGTGGGCGACTGTCTACCCAAATGGACGAGTCCAGCGCCGAAACAGAGCACCCCGGTAACTATCACGGCTCTGTGTCGCGTAAATTTGGGTTTGCGCGTGTGCTCGGTAGCAAGCCCGAACTCAGCTCCGGGATCTGCAAGGTGGCTGAGTCCGTCGCGTTTTTCCATTTCTCAACGTTGAAGGGGTTGAAGAGTCGGAAGTCCTGGTCGAGAGGCGAGTCGTGATGCCAGTGATGCGCTTAGCACTGCTTAAATAAAGCCTGCATGTATAGGCGGTGCCACTGTCAAGCGATATTCATCAGAACCTTGACGTGGGAGGTTCCCCGCAGGTGCGCAGCAGCCGCGCAGGGGAGCTTACCCGCGCCATTTATATCCACATGAATTGGTTCGTCGATTCGCGCAACGAGCGTTGAACCCTGCCTGATCCCTGATGCATCTATGTGATGGAGCTGGAAGCGGTCCTTTAAATTGCACAATACGTCAGGGAAGATGGGGGAGGGCTTGGGAGCTGCGCCAAGTTTTTGACCGGGAAAATCCACTACTGTTTGAAGATTAATTCCGCGGCTAGACAAGGCTAGCATGAAAAGAAAGAACCCCGAACGCATAGTCAGAAGCCGATGCTGCAGTTGAACCAGGAAACATGTGATCTCGCTCTGTCTCTAGCCCATCTGGTATCTTTACATACATTTTCGTGGTTTAAGTATGTAGTGCTTGGACACTCGAATCAATCTATAAGCTGCAGCTCTCTATAGGCGCAGCAAATCGAAACGAGTAAGCGTCAGGCGTTCCTTGGCGAAAAAGTAGAAACGTACCTCCGTCGATCTTTCGCGTATACATCTTTATACTCGTTCCAAATACTAGAAAAAGAGGAAATTTGTGTGGGTTGGCTTGCAAGTCGACAGGAGAGAAGACGAGACCAACCGCATCAGCTCTTCAATGTACAATTTCTGTACCTCCTCAAGCTGCTCCTTGGTAGGATTTTCACGCTTCTCTACATTAATCGGACGACCAACTACAAGACGTCATCAGCATATCGTTTCGGAATTTGGCCAGTTAACAGGAATACTCACTAACTGAAACGATTGGTCGGCGGTACGGCAAAAGCCCAAAGTTGTCTGGCATAGTACGTGAGAGTCAGGATTATTCGAAGAGATGCAATAGATGCGACGCCACGAGTTACATGTGAACAGGCTTCGACCATGAAAGATTGGAAGCGTGAAACCAAAGGCCGACTGAAATTTCTTCTGGATTTTGTAGAGCGTGGTGCCTTTCTCGTTGGAAAGTTGGTTCCATATCTGTGCGATTGCAGAGTCAGTCAAAGTAACAACAGGAGAGGCACAAGTCGTGGCGTACGTCGTTTTCGCCGAAGGAAAACACAGGAACCAAGCCCGCGCTGCTGGGTGCGTTAGGGGGATTATCAGATAGCCGAAGAGGAATGGTGTACTTGCCCATGCTGGATCGCCAGCTTGATGAAGCCGAGCCGTTTGCGGAGAGTCAAATCTACGACAAGTTTCAAACGTCTAATTTTATACGGGGAGCCGATATGCCATACCAGCGGTACCCGGGTGTGCGCTCAGACTCTCGGCTGCACCGCCAACGACAATGCAAATAGCAGATCCAGGCCCCTTTTTGAGGATATTCGTACACGATTCTTTGCTCACGGAGCAGATTCCGAGGTGGAGAATCACGTCGCGGTAAATGGGGGTGTTGAAGTTTGACGCCAGTGTCAGCAAATGAGGGCTGATTCCCGGAAAGTGTTTTGAGAATCCAGTGCCTGTTTAGCAATTAATGAGAATCAGCGATATGAAAAGCTGGATTTTTTTTTTGTTGAGAAGTTACCTTCGGTAGCAAACGTTGCCATTGCACCCCTTCATTATTGGGACCTTAGTAAGATAACCGGAAATGTCCACCGAAAGCTCACATTCCGATGATACCTAGTTTCGTTACCGAGTTAAAGATATGTCAAATGCATTATTGAAGCATGCCACAGACCATGAGGATGATAGCCAAAAATATATGGGCGATCGGGAGGGAGGTCTGCTTCCTATCAAGAACATGAATTTGGGTGGACCACCAGTATATTATGTCGCTCTCATACCTTCTTAAGCCTAAACACATGAACAGGAATGAGCACGGTCGCGAAAGAGGATAATGCAGGGTAGCACTCACGAGGCGGGATAATAATCAGCAAACAGCTTCCAAAATATCATACTCCTGAACCACTGGCTTGGCCTCCCCCCAGTGTTAGGACTCTGGTCGAAGCGCAACCAGATGTAATAAATGATGAGGATAGGCCATAGGACGGGGAACGAGCTAAGTTAAATCGAGAACCGCGAGTGTTCATTTGAGCATTCAGGAGTTTAAATAAGAGGCGAAGAGTGGAGACGCGTGGGCGAACCAAAGATAGAAAAAGGATGCGAGGAAGATCGTCAGATTGGCCGTCCACAGCGCAACTACGACAGACTGCAGTCTGCGCTGCGTCGGAACGGCAAGAATATCAACTGGGCTAAAGGGGAGAGAAACAACAGCTGAATAAGCTGTTTTGCTGAAGAAATCCGGTGCGAGATGATTCGCCGTACTCGATTTCGCGCGCATAACTGAGGGCCGTGCGGGAGCTCCGTACGGACGACGTTGACCTGATGCTCGACGCAGGGCTCGCCATCTTGAGGCTTCCTTGGGGCGGATACTTGAGATGTAAAATAGTAAAATGCAGCAAACGGTGGCCGCGGCGCTGGTGGTGGGAAGTCGACAAGGCTTGCAGGCGACGTGACTGCATCATCGTGATATTGCAGCTCCGGCATTGTCAGGCGGACCGGCCCGATTCAAGTTTCGAGTTCCGGGCCCCGGCCACACTGTCGACAGTCGCGCGCTCACGCACAAGGCCATTCACGCGTATCCCCATGGGCAATAGTACTTAAAGATGAGAGAGGAGACGTTTCAATTTTTATGCTCAGATCCTTTTTGTGTACAGAAAAAAGCGGTCGTAGAATGGCGTTGCAAAAAGATGTGTCTAACGAAGACGAGAGAGGGGCAAGAAGATGGAAAAAGAAGGAGAACGACGAAGGGCCGTTACGCGTACAAGTCGTCGTCATCATTGTCGGCGCCAAAGGCAGGATTTGCTCCGCCTGGGGCAGCGCCAGATGCCTCGGTGCCAGGCTGACCTTCGGGGAACTTGAATGTTGAGCCAAAGGAGCGTGATTGTTGAAGGTTCTATTTTCGCAAAGGCGAAATTGAGCATCAAGTAAAGTGCGAAGAGAACGTGCACGAACCTGAGCGAACATCTCGTATCGTCGGATGTCTTGATCCGAGACCGAGCGACGAGCGAACTTCATTGCCTCTTCGAAGTGCGCACTAACAGAGAACAGCCAATTAATACCCGACGGTTGCAAGGTACCACAAAATTGTAAGGACTCGCATCGTAATCTCCGGCACTGGGTCCTCCTCGTCCTCCTCCATCTGCTCGTCATCTCCACCTGCAGCCTCTGCAGCCTCGCGTCTCGCCCTCGTCTTCCTGATATCAGCATCGATACTCTCTCGAATGGCCAACTTGGCAGCCCGCTGGCAAATCTCGGTAAGATCGGCACCCGAGAATCCGTGCGTGTTCTTCGCGAGGAAGTTAAGGTCGACGGCTTGGGAGACGGGCGATTTGCGGAGCGTGGCCTTGAGGATGGATATACGAGAAGGCTCGTCGGGGAGGGGAATGTAGATGAGTTGGTCGAGACGGCCGGGACGGAGGAGAGCAGAGTCGATCTGGTCTGGCCTGTTGGTCGCGCCGATGATGAAGACGTTCTTCTTGGCATTCATGCCGTCCATCTCTGTCAAAAGCTGGTTCAGGACACGATCACCGGCACCACCGGCGTCGCCTCCGCCACCGCCACGAGCTTTGGCGATGGAGTCGAGCTCATCGAAGAACATGACACAAGGGGCGGCAGCACGGGCCTTGTCGAACACGTCGCGAACGTTTGCCTCCGATTCACCGAACCACATAGTAAGGAGCTCGGGGCCCTGGAGTAGTGCCATGGAGTGTAAGAAAATATCCTAGATGTGCCAACTGGGAGATTTACCTTGATACTGATAAAGTTGGCCTGGCACTCGTGTGCAATAGCCTTGGCAAGCAACGTCTTACCCGTACCAGGAGGGCCGTAGAACAGGACGCCCTTGGATGGCGACATACCGTACTTGAGGAATTTCTCGGGATGTTCGACAGGGTATTGTACAGTCTCTTGCAGCTCCAGCTTGACTTTGTCGAGACCACCAATGTCGTTCCAGGTAACAGTCGGCACCTCGACGATGGTCTCGCGAAGGGCGGACGGGTTGGAAACACCGAGCGCGAACCGGAAGTTCTCTTGTGTGACACCAAGGGCGTCGAGCACCTCTGCGTCGATGGTATCTTCGTCAAGATCAATGAGATCCATCTTTTCACGAATTTGCTGCATAGCGGCTTCGGAACAGAGAGAAGCGATATCAGAGCCAACATAACCGTGAGTGTCGGCAGCAATCTAGTGACGAGACTGCGTTAGGAACTGCAACAAAAATATCAAGGAAAGGGTGCATACCTGCTCAAGGTCTACGTCGTCCGTGAGCTTCATGTTCTTAGTGTGGATACGAAGGATCTCGAGACGGCCGGTGGGGTCAGGGATACCAATGTCGACCTCACGATCGAAACGACCGAAACGACGGAGAGCGGGATCGATTGAGTTGGGCCTGTTGGTAGCAGCCATCACGACGACATTGGAGCGGGCCTTGAGGCCATCCATAAGGGTGAGGAGCTGCGACACAACACGGCGCTCGACTTCACCATTGGTCTACGCGTAGGTGATCAGAGTTAGCGAGACGCGGCCGGGACCACTCCGAGAATGAAAACATACCTTCTCTCGCTTGGGAGCGATGGAATCAATTTCGTCGATGAAGATGATTGCGGGGGAGTTCTTCTCGGCCTCTTCGAATGCCTTTCGCAGGTTGCTCTCACTCTCACCAGCCATCTTACTCATGATCTCGGGTCCATTGATCAAGAAAAAGAATGCACCGGTTTCGTTGGCGACCGCACGCGCCATGAGCGTTTTACCTGTTCCAGGCGGGCCGAACAGGAGGATACCACGCGGAGGTTTGATACCAATCGATTTGAAGAGTTGTGGATGACGAAGGGGCAGCTCGACAAGCTCGCGGATTTGAGCCATCTGCTTGCGGCAGCCACCGATATCGTCATAGCCGACTTCAGAAAGATTACTCTCTTCCTCTTCTCTCTTCACGGGGTCACCCTCTACGCGGTTTTAGAAGATACGCGTTAGATTTGCCTTGTGGACACGTAATCTGTAGATGTGAACATACCTGTGTGGATGACCGTGTCTTGTGCGACGATACAGAACTCGGCCGGATCGGTTTCAATAACTTTGAATTCGACAGTCCTCATTCCTCCTCGAACAAGGAAGGTGTCACCCTTGCGGACAGGTCGGTACGCTATTGTCAAACGTAATAAGCACTTCTGATCTCTGCGGGAGAAAGCAAGCTCTAACCTTCCAAGAAATATGGCTAAAGGAAAATGCCGTAAGTAAAACTAACACACTTGGATCGATGCTGAAAACGCCTCACCTTCAAGTACACATCGAAAAGGTTGCCACTAAGGCCTAGGTTTCAAGGATATTGAGCGCAAGCTAAATTGTGATAAAATTATGATATTTACCCTCAACAGAGTCATCGAATGGCAGAACGTGCACACGCTTGCCATACTTAATGTCGTGGCAGGGGTGGACATGGCACAAGTCACCAAGTTTGACGCGAAGATTATTGCGGGCAACTATAGGAGACGCGTCAGCTTGGGGAGCAAATAAAGAGAACATCAGGATTTAGGATACCTTTGTTCATTTGGATCTTCCCTTCGTCTACATCATCGGAGCTGAGGCAGATAAGGACTGCAGCGGGGGTTATTATCAACGATCGCTAAATGAAGGGAGCACATGAACGAACCCGTATCCTTTCTCTTCTTTCCCCTAGACAGCGATCGCTATTAGGTTTTTGAAAGTGCATATATTGAAGTACCTGCATACCTAACGATAATGGTATCGCCACGGAACAGCTGCAATGACTCCATTGTAGCAGGGTTGAGGGTGGCGACTGATAAAGACATCGTCGCGTCAGTATAGGGACCATAATTTGCGCTGGACGTGTCGATCCACACCAGAGTTGTCATCGGAGGTGGCCTCGTCGACAATGAGGCGGTTAGGTCTGTGGATGCGTGAAAGATGAGATGAGAGGGCGCAAATAGATCATCGGACATCGCGTACGATTTCTTCTGCCTCAGGATGGCGGTGGAGACATCATTCTCGCCGGGTTGGGCGGGTGCGCCAGATGGATCGAGAGACATGTTCGACGGCGGGGACGGTGGCGAGGAGAGAGAGGTGGTGGTTGGGGACGGAGGCTCAGAGGCGACGGCTGCGTCCCTTTTCAACGCGCGAGGTGAATGACGCGGCCTCTCGACAACAGATACAAACATCGCGCTCCTCGCTCACCGCCGGCGCTGACTGTCCGTGTTCTCGAAGATTCGAGCGTCTCTCGCGCAGAAATCCACTCCTGTTCGTTTTTTGCAGCGTTAGAAGCGACCTGTCGACTTATGCGGTGATCAAATTTGGAGTACTCGGGCTAGCCGATAACATCTAGTGGTCGATGCTCTTGCCGTGCTCTAAATCTGACAACATGTAAAATTGGGATCTTTTCTCTGAAGCACGGTCTCTGTCAGAAATGTTTGCCATGCAGGAAAGAATTGTGCTTTACAGCCTCAAGCATAGGGATTTGGAAGTGCGGCACTGTGTAGTGATGCGCGCGCCCTCCCGACAGCTGATGTGGTGTCCAGCATGCACAGTTTCAGCGTCGTCACGTACGTAGCTATATGAAGGGCATCGCACCTCTCATGTCGGGTTGCTGTTTGCGCGTTGCTTGTTGGGGCAAACGCAAGGACGTGAGACGATCGGCGACACGGGCTATTATCGCACCTCTCAACTAATAGCTGACTCCTGGAAAGCGCGAGGTATGCCGGCAGTGCGGCGACGGGAAAGCTCTTGAAAATCGATTCCAGGGTATCTCTGCATGTGGAGAATGGCTCTGTATAACCTCCATCCTGCGAGTGCGACCCAAAAGTCCATTCTGGAACTTCGCATCGTAATTTTGACAGATGAAGGCGATTCTCTTGCATTAGGGACGTTCAGAGTAAAAAATCTGGCGTCAAAACGGCTTCAAAACGCTTTCAAAACCAAAATCCAATTCCTACTATATGTCTTGACGTGGTTTTGACAGCGAATCCGGTGTCATTTTTGCCCACAGTTTTTCTACCGTGAAACCCCCCTACAGGCGAATTGGATAAAAACTGTTGCTAAAAGGTTGATTTTGCTTCTCAAATGGGGTCAAGTGTGTTCGAGCGACTTTAGTTGTACTAAAGCAGTATGGTATGGATGTAGAGTGTGGGCCGTCGGTACTCAGATTTGCAGAGAAATATGACTACGGCGGACACACGGCAGACGGTTTTGAAGCTGTTTCGATGCTGGATTTTCTACTGTGAACGAGGCTATTCACCCTTGGCAACCCGATCGAGACGAAATGACAAAACGATCTTTCTGGCCTTCAAACGACACGGCTTGGAAACGTCAACATGTAGACCATGTACTCTCGCACCGGGACGCGTGGGAAAAGCAAATGTGTTGTATGTGCGCATCAAAGATAGAAGATGGGATACTACTACTAGGGCCTACGCGCTAACACGTTGGTTTACTATGACGCTTTCCGACTGCCTCCATCCGCATTCTCGAACCCCTCATTTTTTGTACACTTTATACCGAACCCATCCTCGTAAAATTCCCGCCCCGGCAAATAGGTGAAGGATGATATCTTGCCCTGATAAGCCCGTTGGGAGTCATTCTACATATCGGAAGAGGCGGGGTGTTTGCGAGTCTTTAAATTTCCGCCGTAAAACCATATGATTGACCAAAGACTGTGACAGCGAAGGACAAGAGCCGACGTCCGCTACAGACCTAATCCATGGTATATAGCGGTAGTAAAAAAAGGCAAAAGAAACGACCTACCTTTTATACTTACCTCAAGATTCTCAGTTATACCACCGATATGTCTACACTCCTCTTGTCATTTGTCAAGTCGAGTGGCGGAGTCACTGGTGTTATGTGACTATTAGTATTAAGCCTATACATATGTGGGTGATTTGTCAGCGATGGCGAGGTTTACTATTTACAAGTTGGTATATTTTCGACCTTTTATGTTTTTGCTAACTTTTTTCGACCGAGCTGGAATCATTGTATTTTTTTGTCTTGATTTTGTCTTGGTCTTGTTCTTTTTTTCTTTTTTTTTCTCTTCGACCCAATTTGGGATCCTTTGCTTTCGACCCATTTCGGGATCCTTTGCCTTCGACCCATTAATTCGGGATCCTTTGCCTTCGTCCCATTTCGGGATCTTTTTTTCAACCCATTTCGGGATTTTTTGTCTTTTTACTCTGTTTGGTCCGATCGTATGTAAGCACGTCGAAATGTTAATTATCATTGAACGTACCCGAACTCGAACTCTCATCACTATCCCGCAGGCTGCGCTGCAGACGGCGTGATCAAGACCGCTGAGCCATGCCATAGGACAAGGCTCAAATGCATTGGCCATATATGTACCCTTGCATCCAATTCCCGCTCGGACAGGATAACTGGTAGCAATTCGAATGAGGTGGATACATTATATGAAATGACCATTGTGTACTTAACTTCGACGCTCAAATACAGGTTTACATCTATTTTACATTCGTTCTTCTCATCGACGTCTCAACGCCTTAACATTTTGACCCCTAGCCCTTTGCGTATATCATAGTGTGCCCCATAGTCACGTGCGTCTTCTCCAATTGCCAAATGTCCAGCTTCGCCGCCAGCAACGGTCGGCATTAGGCAGGTTTCCAGAGAGAGACTGATTCGATGCGGTAGAGCAGCAAAGACGCATTGAAACGTCTCTGGCGGTTCAACAATGTTTGAAAATCATCTATCTAGTCTTCCTTCGCCCGCGGCGAGGCCCGAGAGTGTGTTAGCGTCCGTTTTAGAGGCACGAAAATACACCAGCAGGATCCTTGAAGGGCGCATCAGCTATCGTCTTGACCACAAGCTGGGATGGGAGCATCTGCTCGTGCTGATCGTCAGAGAGACATATCGCCTTATGAGCGGGCCAGGCCGAGCGCTGGCATTGCTGACTGCAATACACCGACTAGAAACGCGCCGCGCGCAAAAGGGCCATTTTCAATGTTTATCTTGTGCCAATAATGGGAAATGGGCTCACAATTTTGCACCGAGAGCATTTTCGTAGGACAGTGCCCTCAACATTCTCAACCTTGGTACAGCCAACCCCTTCGCACGTCTGGATTAGCGCTCCATTCCACCTCCCTATCTTGGCGGCCCTTTCAATCTCAAACCTGGAGCGCGAGTCTCCCCCGCGCAGAATATACTTATCCACAGCTGCGTTCCATCTGAGCTGCATGTCCTCGCACAGGAGTTTGCTATGTTTCCGAGCATAGGGTCTGCAGCATCGAGGTAGATATTACTTAGCTGAAGGTTGCTTACCACTAAAGAGAAACACGCACCTTGGAAAAAAGTCAACCTGTTTGCAGGCATAGAAATAGGCGGGATCGATCCTCCCAGAGGGAACAAGCGATGCGAGGAGCCCCAATGAAGTCTCCCGGGCCTCGGCGCGCACGGTCGATTGGCATAGCGTTGGTAGCGATAACCCGTTAGTTTTGGCCAACTTCTCCATTACCGCCTGCATGGCTTGGAACTTGTCTGACGTCACGTAATCAGCAACGGTGGGAGCGGATGAAAATGATTGTTGGAGACGCTGGTCGTCCTCCGCCCATTTTTCTGTGACCCAGGCCGAGCGCTCATAGCAGCACTTCTGGTATTTCTTCTTGGAACCACACACGCACAGGAACGGCAGGGGATATGGCTGTGCAGTTGCTCCGTGACATTGAGCCAAAGTTTTTCCGGACCAACATGGGCATACGCGCTCTGGACGGGGATTAGATGCGTACGACGATGCGATGGAGATGAAGCGATCTTTATCCGAGCGTGAGTGGAAATAAGAATGACATTTCTGGGACGGTTTGGCTTTATGCTTCAGGAGTAGTTTGACAAGCTCCCAGCTCCGAACGGAGCAAGCGATTTCGAGGATGGAGCACCCGTTCTCCTTTTGGTCCACGTCGGCATGTTGCTCTATGAGGACGCGAGCGACCCAAATGAAACGCTTGAGGACCATTTCCGCCTCTGCCCGGGCCTCGACTGCCAGCAAAGTCGCAATCACTGCGGCAACCTTGGATATCGCGCCAGCGGCGAGGGCAAGCGGAGTCAGACCTCCGCTGTCTAGCGCATCGACACTAGCACCCAGGCGAATGAGTTCGCATGCTGCCAACACGTCGCCCTCGGTGGCAGCCAAGTGCAGGTGAGTGCGCCCAGCTTCCATGGTAAAACCTGTCGCTACTCCCACCTCCCCCCTGAAAGCAGCAACGGAATCTGGGGAGGATGGCGCATTCCAGTTGCAGCAACCTACACGATGATTGTGCAGGTTCTCCTCAAACACAGCCGACGTGTAATTTGCCATGCATGGTTTTCGTTGGACATCCGCGATGAGCTCGGCGGGAAGGAGTGGTTTGGAGAGCTTTGACGACATATTGAGATTGGCAAGGGTGCGCGGTACTAGGTTGAAAAATGTAGAATCAGAGTCCCAGGAAAGGCTCCAATAAAACCCAGTCACTAACCGGGATGGAGGATAGTAGATGTATAGATCTATGCGTTCAAAGCGTGAGTATATGTGCTAAAAAGACTTCGTTATCGATGTAAACGTGGGTATATGCGCCAAAAATGGCGACTAGAGGGCCATTCGCACCTGTATCTGTGGCCGAGAGGTGTGTACTGGGTAGGTCGGACGAAGTACTTGATATGGCCTCGTTGCAGATCGGGTCGCTGAGGATTCTGAGCAGGTTATGGCGCAGACGGAATGCTCACAACCCCTTAGAGTCTGAGCAACCCCGTTAGGCGCAGCTTGGGCGGGGATGACGACGACGACGTTGCCCCTACCTCGTCAACCGGGATGGTGGGAGGACTGAGGAAAGAGAAGCGCCGTCGTGCATGGTGCCTAAGTACGATTACGTGGGTGACACCATGTATAGGGAGCCAACATGGGTTCCAACAGTGGAAAACATTGCAGCTCCCTTGCGGAAGTCAGCCAAGCCATGGTGAGATGAGATCGAATGTTGAATTTTGAATTCTATTATTGAATTACGTAAGAAACAACACTTGCCGATAGCCCAAGGTGGCAAATCGATCGTTTGTACTTCCCAGGTCCAACAGTAAGTACAAGTTACCGCGCACCAGCTCCACACAAGCTCTAACTAGACCCAGCTGTAGCGAAGAGGCGAAAGCTCCAAACTCGCTGTTATGGCCAAAGGTAGGACTCGATGGCTGTCTCCCTGCCCACCACAGCAGTCTAATCCTACATCTTGCCAGTCCCACGAAACTTCCGCCTCCTCGAGGAGCTCGAAAAGGGCGAGAAAGGAATTGGCGACGGATCCATCTCGTACGGACTCGAGGATGGAGACGATATCATGATGCTGAAGTGGAACGGTACTATCATCGGTCCAGGACACGTACGTCTTTCTCCTCCCAACCCACTCACTCGCACCCATCCCTATCGCCATCATCTTTACGATCACCGACACCAGAATTGCGCTTACACACAATCCTTTATCATCCCTCTCCATATCTGCAGAGCGTTCACGAGAACCGAATCTACAACCTCAAGATCGAATGCGGCCACGATTATCCCGACGCCCCGCCCGAAGTCAGCTTCCTCTCGCGCGTGAATCTCCCGTTTGTCAACGCCGCCAATGGCAAAGTTGAGAGGCACAAGCTCCCCGTCCTCGCCAACTGGGAGAGGAAATCCACGCTGGAGACGGTGTTGGTGGACATCAGAAAGTAAGCTTGTTAATCTCGTATCCCCGTTGCTCGGTTCGTCCCCCCCGCGCGGGATCGCTCATGGATGGGATGCTTGAATTTGTGTAGGGAGATGGCGGCGCCTAGTAATCGCAAGCTCCCCCAGCCTCCCGAAGGATCCACCTACTAAACGCTCGCTCATCGATCGACGCGCGACACGATCGGGTGGCAGCGCCGTGGTTTAGCCTGAACATGTAGCCTCTTTCATTTCGTCTTTCTCTCTGTACGGTTGTTCCTCCCAGCATTGTGCTATCGAATACAGTTTCCATTCAACGCTTCAACACGAACCTCAAATTATTTTCAAGGGGTAGTTGCGCTCTTGTTGCAAGTCCTGGGCATCTCAAGAAACCGACTGCGATGATTTTCATATTCAAGCAAGCATTTGTGCATTCGAGATGCTGGCGAATGAAGTGTGATTTATCGCGTCATAGTACAGTTATACAATATATAGTAGAAGCAACAAAGACGAGGAGGGAAGAAAGTATCTATGCGCCGAAGCCGTAGAGGGTACGACCGCTTCGCTCTACAAGTTTAAACAGGATATTAGTAAAGCAGATAGAGATGATGACAGCAAGAGCAACGCACTCAAGGCATAGACGACGTCGAGGGCAGTAACAGTCTTGCGCTTAGCATGCTCGGTGTATGTGACAGAGTCACGGATGACATCTAGAAGGGACGAGATTCGTTAGACACGACACGAGCAAGCGAGCATGAAGAGCGAATACGCACTCTCAAGGAAGATTTTCAGGACGCCACGAGTCTCCTCGTAGATAAGACCCGAGATGCGCTTGACACCTCCACGACGCGCGAGACGGCGGATAGCAGGCTTAGTGATACCCTGGATGTTGTCGCGAAGAATCTTGCGGTGACGCTTGGCTCCACCCCTGGGGAGGAGGGAAAGAGAAGGAAAATGTTAAGAATGCTCGGAGATTGAGAGGCGAAAGCGAGGAAGATGGCTTACTTTCCAAGACCTTTTCCACCTTTACCGCGGCCAGACATTGTGATAAGAAGAGGGGTTGGGAGAGTGTTTGAAGAGGATTATAGGATGTCGCGAGAGTGCGAACTGGTAGTGTTGGTGGTGGTGGTGGTGGAAGATGATGAGGATGTTGGAGGCGCAACCGTTGCCCTTTATAGGGCTGACGCCAATAAGGGAAGGGCCAAACGAGATCACGTGATGCACGTGATGCGTTGGACTTGACAAACAAATAAGCGACGCGTCGACGCGTCGCGTCATGTTGCACGTGGAGACACGCGTTTACCTCGCCTTCACCGGCTTGTCCCACCCGAGTTAACCACTGGCCTTGCTTTGATCATGATCATGCACGACGCCTTGAGGTGAACTTAGTATTACCATCCTATATATTAGCATGCCACCATGGGCACCCCATATCTCTGCAGAGACAAAAAAACAACTCCCGCCATGATGCATGTCTAATACGAGTGCATTTACTGCTTGCCTCCGGACAAATTCCTCATTCTCTCATGCCCTAGCATATCTAAATGCAATTTTCTCTCCTCAGGGATCTCGCTATCACTTTTGCTTCTTGCTTCTTGCTCCTCTGTCTCTGAGCGCTAAGCGTCGAGTCCCGAGCTCACGGAAAAGATGCAATCGTATGCACATCACTGCATATCGAACTAGCGGTCCGATCGAAGTTCGTCCGGTTCGCCTTCGCCTCGTCCATAAATCTTTTCCTTCCAGCTGCCGAGTTTCAGCAAAGCTACTACCAAAAGTGCTCTCAATCTCAGATGTCGCCGGGACTTACGGCAAGTGGGTACTTATCAGTAAGGTCGCCGCACATACTTATTCATCTGGGGGCCCACCATCGAGGTCGGTTCTCGCCGGGTCGTATATCACGACCCAGCTCTGAGCTGCATTCAAACGCAAGGAGCTCGACTAAATTTTTGGAAGCCCATTTCATTTATTCCAAAGCGAATGTTACTTCTCATTTAATGAAAAGATTGTCAACTGGCCTCGTAGCGGAGCCGCCGTATAGAAGGTTGACTATGCATCGATCGTGATCGTACTCCACTGTGCCACACGTTCGCCCAAACCCCCCGGCTGACCACGTAAAAATGAAAAGCCAATCTCACCTGACTGTGAAATCGATACGCGGCCAGGGTCGGCCATAGTACTTCTCGCCTTCGCATCATACACGTTCACGATACACGCAGAGGGAAGCCTTTGATTCCAGTCGCCTCTTGAACGACAAGCTGGGCAGCAACGTTGGCTGATGGAGCGGAAGGGCGCTGTAGAAGGGATTGCCAAAGTCCAACGGCACGAGGACTCCGAGCTTTCGGCATTCTTTCCGAGTCGTGCATTTCCCGGCCAAGCAGCCTATCACAAAAGTGGCGGTCAATAAGTAGGCTAATCCAATGGTATGCTCGCTTATAGTGTTGACCATACCGCCGGAAGCCTTTCAATTATAGTACGCCCAGTCTTGGGAGTTTGTCGACCCTTTGAAAAGCAATAAGTACGATTGAATATATAGAAAGGCGGATGCCACCGAGAGAGGCGCCGACGCCAGCCTTGGTCGCGCCGCTCTGTGGGAGTCAAATCCGGCCAGCGTGGACTATGTGAGCAAGTCCGAAGATGCGAGGATGCGCCAGGCAGCTGGTGTGTCTTCCCGCGGTGAACCCGATCGGCGCACTGCCCCAGACGAGTGGCTGGACTTCGGGCGAAGCATGAAGATGAGACCAGAGCGGGGCTAGCGTTATCAGCCCAGTCCGCGCGGCCAAAAACTGCGCGACGGGGGGTGCAGACGCCAGAGCTGAGACTCGGAGGGGCCTGGCGGACGTTGAGCGGGGCTGTGATATCTTGGTGTTCGGCAGAAGAGAAAATACCTTTGCTGGCGCTTTTTATGAGATCTGGGGGCCCAAAGGAGCGGTATGAGGGACGGCCGGGAGCCAGAGAAGGAAACGATTTCCTTATCCGCGTATAGCTAGAGGGCACGCTGGGGTCGCCCGACTATGCCCTAGGCCTGGCGGTGGGTGCGCTGCTGCTGCTGCTTCAAGCCTGCGACCGTCCCCCATCTCCCCCCGCTCCCCCGCGTGTCTCCCCTTCTGTTTCTGCAAGATGTCGAGTGCGAGCGCGGCGAGATCCAAGTCGATCCGGCACCCGCAGTCCACGTACACAGGGGCCCAGACGACGCACAGACACTCGCTCCCCGAGGAGGCGCTCAAACCCGACTGGGACCAGCCTCTCTCCCCCCACCATCCCGACTACCACCACGCCCTCGCCGCCGCCCACGCCCAGCCCCGCAGCGGCTCCCCCAACGGCTCCCAGTATCGCCGCCATCAGAGCCCCGCCCGTCGCCAGGCCTCGCCCGTCCAGACCCAGTTCAGCCGGTCCAAGACACCCACGTACGACCCATCCACCCGCCATCGCGCCTCCAAGCAGCCCGCCTGGGGCAGCCCCAAATCGCCCAAATCGCCCGGCCAGCCCAACCGACCCTACTCGCCCAACGCAAACAGGAATCCTGGCATCATGACAACCGCTCCTCCACGCCCCTCGCGCGCAAATACCGCCAACCTTAATGACCTGGTCCCCAACTCTTCCCCGTCCACTCCTACTGCGTACGGCAGGCGCCAGTCCATCCCCATCATCTCCTCAGAAGGCCCCTTTGTCGCCGACCCGAACGAGACCATGCCCGGCGATGGCCCCATGTCGCCGCCCCTCCCTGGCACTCGCTCCCGCAGCGGCACCACCGCCGGGAAAAACAAGAAGGGCGGCGTCCTCTCTTTTGTCAGCGGTCAGTCCTTTTCTCTGCCCATCACACTCGTTCATCCACCGAGCGCCGTCTGCGTCTAGACTTTTTGGGAACCGCAAAGAAGCCAGAGATCAGCACGCCCTACGATCCCGTCCACCTCACCCACGTCGGCTTCAACTCCTCCACTGGCGAATTCACGGGTCTGCCCAAGGAATGGCAGCAGCTCTTGCAGGAGAGCGGCATCTCTCGCCAGGATCAGGAGAAGAACCCGCAGGCGGTCATGGAGATCGTCAAGTTCTACCAGGAGGGCCGCGGCGGTGGCGAGGTGTGGGACAAGATGGGCCGAGTCAAGAGCGCTGCCGACCCAATACCGCCCCAACTCCAGCGGTCGTACACGACTGGTGGCCATCCCAACGGCGGGGACGACTCGGGCCTCGCAAAGGGCTTCCAGAATCCCG
Organism: Botryobasidium botryosum FD-172 SS1; assembly: GCA_000697705.1. Classification (NCBI taxonomy): domain Eukaryota; kingdom Fungi; phylum Basidiomycota; class Agaricomycetes; order Cantharellales; family Botryobasidiaceae; genus Botryobasidium; species Botryobasidium botryosum. The sequence goes on along the minus strand of KL198054.1, from coordinate 309,734 downwards.
TACGTCGTCCATCTCTTCGCGCTTTCACAAATCAATCGTGATTAATTGTTCCCCCTAATTCCGCAGCGTCCGCCACCCCCACCGCCGGTGAAGAAGAGCGCCAGCAGCGGGCCACCCCCGTCTTACCGAACAGCGCCATCTCCACAACCGGGCCACGCACCGCCTCTCGATCGGTCGACGTCGACACGTACACCCGTGTCAAAGCCGCCGAAGCTATCCGGAGATCAGTCCGGCTCTGTCGGACGCTCCATGTCCCAGCGCGATCCCCGCTCAAGCCCCAGCCTCGCCTCCGTCAAGAAGCCTTCGCCCAACTCGTCCTCGTCTTCCCTTCCCTCGCACCCCTCGCAGCAGCAACAGCAGCGTCCGAGCCAGCCCCCAGGTATTCCGAAGGCCGCAGTCGACACGACTGCACAGCACAGAGCCCCACCTGCCCCACCTCCACAAGCCTATGCCGCCCGCCGTCACTCACGGTCGCCGGATGGACCTACACCCGCAGGCGGGCCCGCCCCGCAGGCTGCTCAGAAATCTGGACCGGCGCCCTCTTCGGGAACTGCAACTCCCAGACGGAGGGATAGGAAGGAAAGGCCCGGGGAAGTCGATATCATCAAGCGACTCCAGGCCATCTGTACCGACGCCGATCCGACCAAGCTGTACAAGAATCTCGTCAAGATCGGACAGGGGTGCGTCATCATGCTCTTCTCCTACAATACCCCACTGTCATTTCCGTGCTAATGATTTTTTTAAAACTCATGTAGTGCATCGGGTGGCGTTTACACCGCCTACCAAGTCGGCACGAACCGCTCGGTGGCCATCAAGCAGATGGACCTCGACAAACAGCCCAAAAAGGATCTCATCATCAACGAGATCCTCGTCATGCGGGCCTCGCGGCATCCCAATATCGTCAACTACATCGACTCGTTCTTGTACCGCAACGATCTCTGGGTGGTCATGGAGTACATGGAGGGCGGCAGCTTGACCGACGTCGTGACCGCGAACCTCATGACCGAGGGGCAGATCGCTGCCGTGTCGCGGGAGACGTGTCAGGGCCTGGAGCATCTCCACCGGCACGGCGTTATCCATCGGGACATCAAGAGCGACAACGTGCTCCTCAGTCTCCAGGGTGATATCAAACTCAGTCAGTACTCCCTTGCACTTTACCCTAGGATTTATGCCCTCTGTTGCGTTGCCGCGTTTTCGCGATTTGGGGGCTCCAAAAAGAAAGTGAAGAAGAAACGTCGGACTGATTGTGATTGTGTCTTTTTCAATTGTAGCTGATTTCGGATTTTGTGCACAAATATCGGATCCTGCGCACGCGAAACGCACGACGATGGTCGGGACGCCGTACTGGATGGCGCCCGAGGTGGTCACGCGGAAAGAATATGGTGCCAAGGTCGACATCTGGTCTTTGGGCATTATGGCCATCGGTATGTTTGGAGCCTTTACATAGAATATCCATCCCGTACTTATTGTTTGTGGTGGGTAGAAATGGTTGAGGGTGAGCCGCCATACCTGAACCAGAACCCGCTCAAGGCGCTCTATCTCATTGCGACGAACGGGACGCCGACGATCAACAACCCCGAGGCGCTCTCGCCCGTGTTCAAAGACTACCTTGCCAAGTGTCTGGAGGTCGACGCGGAGAAGCGGCCCGATGCCGCAACGTTGTTAAGGGTGAGTTCCTATCGTAAACTATTACTTGCGCGGATACCGATTCTCTTTGCCCGTTTACAGCATCCGTTCTTACAGCGAGGAGAGCCGCTTCGAACGCTCGCGCCGCTGATAAAGGCAGCACGGGAGATGGCTAAAAAATGATCTACGCACACAAATGTCCCCCTCTCTCCTCCCCTCTCCCCTCTTTACTAGTACATCTTCCCATCTCCTTGGCGTTCCTGTTGCCTCCCTTTTATCACAATCGCATGCACTTCTTCCTCACTTGTTTGATTTTTCCTTTTTCTTTCTTTCTTTTCGTTACTCCTTTCCCCCTCTTCCATCCCTTCTCAGCATGAAACGAACAAAGACATCATCGATCATTCGTCCTACACGTCATCAAGATCACGGATTGTTCTATTCTGGTTTACACAGGTGGTCGATTGCGCCAAGAGCAATGGGGCAGAGCAGAGAGAAAATGTAACAATCATACTGGTCGGATATCTTACTACGCCCCCTCACGTACTCCACATCATATCTCTTTCCCCCCTTTTCCCGTCTCCCTTTCCCTTCTTGCCGCCCGACGTCCATGACTTCATCCTCCGTTCGTTTCCTCCTCTTGTTTCTCGTCTATCTTGCCTGTCTTGCCTGATGTACACAATCCCGTCTTTGACACCTCTCCCTCTTTCCCCCTCTCTTCTCCTCTTCCCGTTATCCCCCTTGTCCCTATCTCCTACTACGCCCCATTTTTTACTCATGCTGTTCTTTCTTTTTCTTCGTGTACGAAAGTCATTGGTTTTACATTCTGGCTAAAGAGCGTAAGAGAATTGGCGCCTTTCTGTTTATTGGTCATGCTGAGAGTATGCTTTGAATGGATTGCTCGGGAGGGGAGCGGCGGAGACATGTTGATGGAGCGGCGAGCGCGGCCCACAATTTGTGGTGTTTTGCGACCGGCCCTAAAGTCCCTGGGCGGTGGCTGTATAAAAACGCTCGCGGACCTTCACACGGACTCCTCGTTCTGCCTTCCATCTATCGAATCACAAAAACGCTTTCGTCGATTTTCATCCATCTCTTCTCTGCGTGATTTTAGTTTTTCGCTTTTTTCTTTCCACGTTGGTATACGTATCACGGCCTCTTTCTGCCCGAGCAGTGCTTTTTACGCATCCACCCTGCAATCGGTTCTGGTGAAGCGCCAATATTGATCCATCCAAGGTGGAGTTCCACAACCCGCCTGGAAGGTGGCTTTCTGATCTGTACTGGTCTTTTTATGGCCGTGTATATTAGAAGCTCGCCTGTACATCTTGTACTTTACTCTACAATTGTATATACTTATATATGATCTTCGTTGTTCAGATTTGTTGGGTGCTCGTTACAAAAAAACATCAATGGAATGCGAGCCGTTGGCGTTGGTGTAGTCAAGGTGTTTTTGGCGCGAGATGCGCAACAGCGTGTCCGGAGTTGGTACGCCCAAAGATATCTCGAGGAAAAAAAGCCTGCTGAATGCCGAAACCCGACACTGATTATTACTCGATGTCGGCCAAATCGCTGAACCATGTACGCTCGGCATGCAAACACTGACTTCCCGCTTGGCTCTATATCGATGGACTTGGGACCTGCTCGAAAGTTTGAAAGTGCGAGCTTCCAGTGTCGCCAACGTTATGAGATTTGTGTGTCGTTAGTGATCCTTCATATACTGTATATTGCGCTGTGTAAACGCGGCACCTTTTTTTACATCATCTGGCAGGCTCCCGTGCTGCAAGTCGTGTTGCTCGTCCATAAAGACGAAATCTCGGCTACATGCTGCTGGTGTTGAGTCGACCTCGGTGGAGCTTGGTGCATAAACAAATGGAAACAAGGCCCAAATAAACACGCATATGGCAATTTAGGCGGATTGAGGACAACTTCACAACCGCGGTGGCCACACGCATATATACGCGATTATGCTGCCCTCGTCGACCACGACCGACTCGCCCGCGTCTTCGTCGCGCTCGCTGTCCCGCATCGGGTCTGTGCAGCGGAACTGGAGCGAGGAGACGCCGACGCTCAGCACCAGTGGCTCAACTCCAACACCCAGCCAAGAAACGGTCATTTCATGGCCATCGTCGCCGGAGCTCGTCAAGCCTGTAGTAGCAGCTCCTAAGAAGCTTTCGCGTATGGATGCCATCCGCGCCGCGCTTATGGAGGACCCGACCACGGAAGTGCCGCCGCCTGCTGCACCTATCGCGTCGGCATCCTCGTCGTCGAAGCGTCCCTCTCCCTCTGAGGATGATGGCGCGCAGCAGCCTCGCAAGAAACGCACACTTCCCTGGACCACCGCTCATGTTGATCTGAAGGAAAGCCGGCGCGAAAGGCTAGCCTCCGTGCCCCTGAAAGAGGTGTATCCTCTTGCGCCTCCCGGGCAAGCTCCCAAGGTTGCGCCAGACCCGGCGTCCTCGTCCTCGTCCTCGTCGCCCAAGTTCACAGCGGTCCTCGCTGCCAGCTCTGCCATCAATATCAAGCAAAGGGTTCTTTTGAGCGTCGAGCAGCAGCAGATCCTCCAGCTTGTCCAGGGCGGGAAGAATGTCTTCTTTACTGGTAGCGCTGGTACGCATACACCCCAGCTCTCATCACCATGACGCTAGCGAATGAACCAAAATCTATGTTCACCGTTCACCTTTTTAGGTACCGGCAAATCTGTCCTTCTTCGCGAAATCATTACCACTCTGCGCAAAAAATATAGCAAAGCGCCCGATGCTGTCGCCATTACCGCTTCAACCGGCATTGCCGCATGCAACATCGGCGGCGTCACTCTCCATTCGTTTGGAGGTATCGGGCTGGGAATCGAATCGGCCGAACATCTCGCCACTAAGGTGAAGAAGAACAGAAAGGCGAGCACGCGGTGGTTGCGAACGCAGGTATTAATTATCGATGAAGGTACGTGTCTCTTTTGCGCATATATATTCGTGACGACGGCCTTATGGTTTGCCCTGCATATCCTAGTCTCCATGGTCGATGGCGATCTATTAGACAAATTGGCCAAAATCGCTACGATTTTGCGAAAGAACACGAAGCCCTTTGGGGGTATCCAGGTGAGCCATCGCACATCCCAGGCACATGATTTGAGTGCTACTTCTGATGAATTTTTTTCCTTAGCTTATCATCACCGGCGACTTCTTTCAACTTCCGCCTGTCGTCAAAGGTGGGCCGACACGGTTTGCATTTGAGGCGCAGATGTGGAAGGATTGTATCGATCGGACGTTTAACCTGACCAAAGTCTTCCGTCAGAAAGACCAGGGTAAGTGGCTCGCACTTTCATCTTCCAGGCACTGAAGCTGACCGTGGCGTGAACAGAATTCGTCGATATGCTCAACGAAATGAGGTTTGGAAGGTTGTCATCCAAGTCCATCGCTAAATTCCGATCGCTTTCCCGTGACATCGTATACACCAATGGGATGGAGCCAACCGAACTGTACGTCTTTCATGCAAGCTTTGTCGTATTCTCCCAACCGATCTACGTTCGCCAGCTTCCCGCGCCGCGAGGACGTCGATCGCGCGAATCACACTCGTCTACAGAGTCTGCACGGTGAAACACATACGTTCTTTGCACACGACGGTGGCACGATCACGGACGCTAACCAGCGGGATAAGCTTCTTTCGAATCTCCTCTCCCCCTCGCAACTCAAGCTCCGTAAAGACTGTCAAGTGATGCTGATCAAGAACACCGATGACACGCTTGTCAATGGGACGATGGGGAAAGTTATCGATTTCCTTGACCCGCAGCAGTATGCTAGGAGTTTGGGCGGGGCGGTGGAGGAAGATAAGAAGGGGAAGAAGGCGGCGGATAAGGGCGGCGTGACGCGCTATCCGCTGGTGCGGTTCCAGATCCAAGGAAGTCCGGGGTCGACGCGAGATGTACTGGTCCAACCCGAGTCGTGGAAGATCGAGCTACCCAATGGAGAGATCCAAGCCAGTCGGACTCAGGTATGTCGATTTGTGAGGCTCACCCAGAATCGAAATACTGATCCCTCTTCTGCGACTTGTAGCTGCCCCTCATATTGGCGTGGGCGATGTCGATACATAAATCGCAAGGTCAGACGCTTGAAAGAGTTAAAGTTGATCTCGGCAGGGTGTTTGAAAAAGGTACGTGGCTCTCTTCGCATCGATAGTCGGGCAACTATTCATCGATACACAACTTGCGTGTAGGTCAAGCTTATGTTGCCCTCTCTCGAGCCACATCCCTGGAAGGCCTTCAAGTATTGCATTTCGAACCCGCCAAGGTGCGTAAATCTAAAGCACGCTGACCTACGAACATGGCATTTACTTGAGCGGTGTTCATAGGTTCAAGCTCATCCCAAGGTCGCGAAGTGGAGCGAGACGCTGGAGAGTGTCGCTTGAGGATATCTGATTCTCACCTTCCCTTCCGTCCTTTTTTTCCTCGCTTCGTGCAGTTCGTACATTAACTCTTTTAGTTGTCTTTATTTTTTCTGTGGTACCCGATGCTGTGAATATAAGGTGATCGTTGTTCTATCAGACCACTTGTTGTCCCTTCTAGGTCTATGCAAGCATATGTACCTACTATTGTGGCTGCCTCGGCTGTGTCAATAATCTCGCCGGTCTAGACTCAAGCTGATTGTGCATGTGCCCAAACTTGCTCCGGGGAAGAGCCTATTGCTTCATGCAAACTTCTTTGGACTTGATCATTGATCCAGCTTCATTTGCATACTGAGACAAAGCATTGAAGGCTCAAGCTGGCTCTGTTGCACCTATGCTGGAGATGCACTATAATAACTCCTAGCATACCTATATTGTCCTAAGAAGCTTATGGGAAAGGTAGAGAAAGATAGCCTGGGGTGACTATATCTAACAAACAGTGGTATATGCATAATGGCTGAAGCTTCACTAAACCCTCATTCAGATTCTTCACATAGGAGTATACTGGAAGAGGTGTACAAGCCCAGACTTAGTGCCTATGGCAATAGTGTAGCCTTGGAGAGCTGCAGCAGTGGATTCATGTGATGGTCTTGATCCATGTTTGGAACCCAAGACCAATGGAAGACTACTTCTTTGGTTCTCTTTGAATAGGAATGGTTAAGGAATGAATAAAGGAAACATGGATTGTTGATAAATAATTTACCTGTGGGTCCTGATGGTACCATGAAGGGCATTTCAGTGTTAACATGACATAAATCAATTGTCTGGTTGTCAAGGTTTGATGTATTAGGTGTAGCCTTGGTAGAGAATGCAAATGATTTGATTTCATCTGTGTGGAATAAAGTGGAGTTTGCAATTGGGGCACCAGTCAGCCCATTCCACAGCCTGACTGTGTTGTCATCAGATGCACTGGCAAGGTGTGTGCCATCTGGGGAGAAGGCAACTGATGTGACCCAGCCAGTGTGGCCTTGAAGGGGATCTCCAATTGGGGCACCAGTCAGCCCATCCCACAGCCTGACTGTGTTGTCATATGATGCACTGGCAAGGTGTGTGCCATCTGGGGAGAAGGTAACTGATGTGACCCATGCAGTGTGACCAGTTGAGGTTGCAAGCAGTGCTGGCCAATTCTTGTTCCCATTCAATAGCTTCCAAGGGCTATTTCTTTGAGAAAAGTAATGTCTGTAGAGTGCTGTATCTGCTGGTGTGGTCAACAATGCTGCTGAATATATTCTCAGGGCTCCTCATGTGATCACATCCCTGAATATCAGAGAAAATCTGTATGCATCCTTGGCCAACTCATGAAGCCCAGTGTGAAATTCTGTGCCTTGTAGTTCAAGGAGCCATGAGCCAAGCTGCTGCAGTTTGAATGCCACAGGAAAGTGCCCCAGCAAACTTAGGCTTTCCATCCAATGTAATAAATGACATTTTAAAAATCTTTCCACTTCCTTAAGAAGTAGGGTATTTTCACTTTGTGGTGATACTAGCAGAAGATGATCAAGGCCAAAGACTATGGCATACTGCAGGCCTTCCCCAATGCCCTTGCTGATGGCCTGGGCTGGCACTTGGTCATTCTGAGCACTGGTATCTCCAAGCTCACAAATATCGTACTTCAACTCTGCATTCAGGAGCTTCAAACAAGCTAGAGCTAGCTTCTCATTGTGGATGGTTTTATCAATTCCCGATACCACTTGTGGTAGGAGGGTCTTGTCAGCCACTAATTTTAAGTTCATCCATGTTTTACGATTTTTTGCCACCAGGCCTGGCCACCTGTACTTGCATATGCAATTTCCTGGCCAAGGACCTGCCAACAACACAGCCTCTGTCTAGGACCCCAGAAAGCCCTAGGAAATGTTATATGCTAGATCTCCTAATTTTAGGGAAAAAATTCAGATGTCTCATGCTGGAAAGTCTAAAAATGGTGCAATTTTGGGCAGAGGTCTGAGGACTAATTTGGGAAAAAATGACTATGTCTTGTGCCAGAAAGTCTAAAATGCTTGGAAATGGGGGAAAAAATTGCAAAAAAGCAAAAAAAGGGTGGTCTGGAGCAATGTCCGATCCCGAAACTCCGAAAATTTGGACAAAAAATTGACAACGTCTGAGGACTAATTTTCAAAAATTGGCTAATGTTATATGCCCCTGAGCCGAAATTTGGCTTTATTTGGTGCCAATTTTTTCCATTTTCGGATCGGACATATATTAGGGCTTTCGGGGGTCCTGTGTGCCTCCTCACTCGGTTGAGTCTTGCGGTGCACACATACCGGACACTGTCGGGGGCAGCGCACACATCGTGCGCTCTCCTCCTTCAGTGTCCAACAACATGCTATGCCTATGCCGTGCTCTTGGTAGTTCTGGGGCTCATGCACTGGGGTGCCACGACCTCGCACTCCTCTCAAATTCTATGCACACTTCGGATCATGCCTATATTTACCCACTTCGGAATGGTAACCTTGCTTCAGACTCTCTGATTGTTCATGCTGAATTTCTGTCCACTATCTGTATACATATGGCATAACACACTCTTAAGCAGACACTATCTAACACTGCTCATTGCATGTGCCATCCTGCTCCTTCTGTATGCCCACATTCCAATTGCAACTCAATAAACTCATATGCTCACCTTCAGCAAAGAAGTAATTCTTGGAGTAGCTTTGCTGAAATGCCCCAGCTCACCTCTGGTCACACCATGCTAGGTGCTCACTTGCCTTGCCTATGCCATATATATGCAGGAATTTCTGCTCCTAAGGTTGGTATGAATGTTAGGGCCAGCCACACTGGAGTGGCTCTCCCTCCAATGCTAGTATGAATAAGGAGGCTGGTCACACCAGGGTGGCCTCCTCTTCCAATTCCACTGCAAGCTATGGGGTTAGCCACACTAGGGTGGCTGCTTCTTCCAGTTCCACTACAAGTATAAGGGTTGGCCACGCTGGAGTGGTCTCCTCCTCCAATGCCACTGCAAGCTCTGGGGAAAGTCACACTAGGGTGGCTTCCTCTAATTTCACCAGAAGCTTTGAGGCTGGCCACACTAGGGTGGCTCCCCTCAATGCTATGATGAATGCTACAGGTTCAGAGGCTGGCCACACCAGGGTGGCCTCCTCTTCCAGTTCCAGTGTAAGCCTTGGGATAGCCACACTGTTACGCTAATGCATAACATAAGCGTATGATGTTTGCATCCGCCAATTAAATAACTCTCCGCCTCTCCGGTTATCCGAGGAATACAGAAAGGGGAACCCGAAGACATGATAAGAAGAAGTATGCTTAAGAATTCCCACTCCACTCGTGCGAATATTCATTGGGTTCGGTTGAACCTTAGTTTGGAAGTATCCGGGAAAGGATGGATCCTTGCATCAGTCCGAGAACTAAGGTTCTCACTCCACAACCCGAGAAGGGGTTGTTCCGCAAAGAGGATATGCTGCAAGGAGATCATTCCAAGAATAATAAAAGAACAGCGCAAGGAGAGGGCAGACAGATACGGTAGATACTAATAATAACTCCTCACGCATGTATATAAGAAGGAGGGCTGCTCGGAGGGATTCCCCCAAGCAGCCTCTTGTATTCTCCCATTGCAATCATAGCTCTTCCACTGACTCTCACCTTGACTGATCTACTCGCCTTGAGTAGTGACTCCTCTTCTAACACCACTCCAATCATCCGAGTGATCTCCGCCGACCCCATTGCCGACGATCTTATATTCCACTTCACCATTCAACTGCAGTCCTCCCCCTTCATCCATCATATCTTCTTGTCAGCCAGTGAGCCGATCACCCTACCGTTACACACACAGTGTGGTTTTATTCCCTAAGCTAGGGGTTGATCACAACAGGGTGCCCACCCCATTAGTGCATGTTTCATGAAAAGTCCAGGTTACCCAGAGGTGGGCTACTCCAGTGGGGTGGCCTCTTGAGTCCTACTGGTGGCATATTGTCCCCAGAGCTTTCCAAGAGGCCACTTCTTATGGTCAAGAACACCTTGCTGCCTTTTCATAGCTTGTCATACTATGATGCAGTATGTTGAGGACCCTGGTTTATGCTAGAGGATGCTACATGTTCTCCTCATATCCCCTTTTGTATTTCACCTTGAAGCCCACTCTGCACTGAGATTCACAATCACAATATCCCTTTTATTTCTTTGTATGGGAATATTTGCAAGCATTTTTGATATAATTTCTTATAGTAAACACCAAGATCATGTATGACTGTGATTCCCTTACATGTACACAGGTTTACAAAATCATGGTACGGCAAAGCTACGCAAGAAACAATTGTTGTGCAACCAGATCACAGTTGTGGGTATTCATAAAGAAATTTTGCAGTTCTCAAGCCTCTCCTATGGCTCTGGGGACTGATGGGACAGCTTAATTATCCATCTTGCCCTCATCAAAATTAGAGCTACCAAATTCTGGCATGTTTTTTCTCCTTAATTTAGGTTCTCATTCCTCTAGTTCTCCATCTGCACACACCACACAGCCCTTCCCTTGCCCCCTTACCAAGGCCATTGAAGTGAGTATGGCCTCATGTATGTGGGGATTAGGTGGTGTTCATGCCATGCAGTGAACAGTAGCACCCCCATGATGAAAATACAATCAAAGCTGTTTGCCGTGGCTCAAGCATGCCATTGTGCTGATGGACAATCCACTCATTTTAATCCACCATTCTGTGCCCTCGTATTGTAAATCATCACACAAGTTATGGTTCTTTTAGTACTATTTGGAATTTTAGTATACTGTGTATAACTTTAGCAAAGATGCTTCCTACTGGATGACTAAGGGCCCATTTTGCACAGTGATTGAGATCACAAAATCTTGACTTTTATCCCCAAAAAAAGGAATATTTGTAAGAAATTGTATCAAAAATGCTTACAAATGCTTACAGATATTCCCATATGAAGCAATAAAAGTGAGATTGTGATTGCAAATCTTGGTGCAGAATGGGCCCTAAATGACACAAAAACTACTAAATCACAAATGCTGGCTTGTGATGATTGTGTGCCCATAAATCTTGTGCATACTGTGTACAAATTAGTACTTTTAGTTGATTTGCACCCCTGAAGGTTTCTGATGCTATCTATCTATCTATCATTCCTTACCCTCATGTTCCTCACTACTTGACCTCAGAAGGCTTGATTGAGTATGAGAAATGCATGTCCACTGTAGGCCTAAATGGTATCGGGTACTGCCACCATGGGGGCCTTGCGCCTTATGTAGAAGGTGTTGGCAGAGTTTGAGTCATTGGTGAGGAAGTCATAAAGAGATGGATGGAGCATCTTGACTGGTGTGCTAGAAGTCTCTACACCATCCAGCAAGGCTTGCAGCAGACCAAGGAGTTTGGTTGCAGAAATGCTTGGTTGCTCTTGATACCACTTCACTAGGAGAGCAATGCCACTCACAGTAAGTGGCACCTTGGCCACCATGATTAGGCCCACAAATACTTTGAATGATTCATGGGCTTCATCAGTGATTGCACCCTGGAGGACAAGTGTATACAGGGCACCAATATCCTCAGAAGCATATCCTGCTGACAGGACCTTTTGAAGCTGCTTTTCTGAATCCAGGCTGCCCTCCACAAGGTCACATGCTGTCTTAGCCCAAATGAAAAGGCCACCTGCACTGTGGACAAGTGCTTGCAACATGCTAGGAACAGGCCAGCCCTCTGGGAGATCTGTGTTCTCTTCAGCAACAGCATGAAGCCGCTGAGTGACAAATGTAGAGATGTCACTGGCCACTTCTGCTCCATCATGGGAGAGTGGATATTCCAGTGCAGACACTCTAAGCATGGCTGAGATGTCAGGGAGTGGTCTCCCAGTCAAAATGACACGGAATCGAGGTGGGAGCTTTGGAAGCTCTTTCGAAAAAAGATTTAACAACTTCTTTCGATCACCACACTCATCCAATGCATCAAAAATTAGCACAATGGGGCTGCCAGTGGCTGCCTTGTGACAGGGACCACAGATTAGATGTGCAAATTGCCGAATGAAATCTGCACTGCACAAGCCCGGATCCTGCTTAAGTGCTGTGACAACTTCCTCCCTGATGATTGGATCGCGAGCTGCGAGCTCTCGAGCAACCGACTGGAACAGTCCACCAGGGGCATTCCGACCGGCAATAGCACGGTCGAAGAAAAACGCCGAGCCAAGACACCCAAGGCTGTCATATTGAGCAGCGAGGGAGTTGGCAACGGATGACTTCCCCGTTCCTGCCGCGCCGGACAGGAAAAAGGGGGTATTGGAGCCGCATTCGGGAATGTCATGCACCCATCGAGTGATGTCATCCAACACGGATGCCCGAGTATTCTCAAGGCAAACATGCTGAGAATCCCAAGTGGCAGCAACCACGAGCTGGTTCAGTACGCCTATAAGAAACGCCAATCATTTGAGCCCAGGTCGGCCACGGGAAATTAATATCGGCTCACTTTGATGCTCGGCGCTTATCACGACCTCTTTTATTTCGGCTAGGTCAGAGAGACCTCTCTTAATCATTGCCGCCATAGAGAGGATCGCGCCGGTGTCGAGGTTTTGTCGAAGAATGCTGAAGTCTTTCTTGAAACGCTCGATTTCGCCACTGACGTCCGCGAAGAGGCTCTTAGCCATACGGCGCACTAAGAAGCTTCAATATCAGAATCTACAAACGCCGACGGCAAAGACGAGCGAGAGACTCACGGAAACCGGTGGTCTTCGCATAGTTCCGGATGAAGTGTGCGCACTCTTTTGTTTTGACTGCCAGCGCCAGAACAAAATCCCGATGGGTTGTTACCATGGAATGGGCCTCGTCGGCCTGTTGAGCGAATGCCAAAGCGGTGGACATAGTTTCAAAGAGTTCAGACATGGCGTTGTCGCGCTCTTGCTGCGCTTTCGCGACCTGAGAGACAGTGCGTGAGGTTGCGATACACCTCGGCGCAGAGTTAAGTAGATACCTTATAGACAACTGATAAAACAGCCCACGCGGCCGACGCATACGGATGAATCTACACATCAAGCGTGGGTGGGTGGTTGGAACGACGCTTGGAGGATTTTTACTAACCTGGGAAACTCCGTCGACGATTTTGACGAAGGCGTCCAGAGAGTCGAGCACCTTCTTGAGAGGCACTAAAACGTCCGACACCGCTTGAGCCGCATGTCCGACTTCTGGAGAAACCGTAGGAATGGCTTCAATAGCACCGATTGGTAGGGCCAGTTTTCGCATGTGAGGCAGGCTACTTCCGGCTTCGGCAGTAGCTCTAGCGGCTTCTTCCAGAGCATTGGAGGGCTGCGCCAGCGCAGCAGGTTGCTGAAACTGGATGGTGACCGATGGCTGTGGATCAAGCGTGACACGCTTCACCATCGTGAGGCCGCCAGTGAAGGAGCCAGTATTGAGCGCTAGCGTTACAGTAATGAGACCATGAATCAGAGAAACTGAGACGGTAGGCGCTTACGGTTTGTGGATTCGAGTAACGATCGAATTTCGGCGATTCCTAGTTCCAGCGTCCCGACGACCTTCTCTTTTCTAACTCTCGAGACCCTCCTAACCTCGATCTTGAGCGTGACAGAGTCGCTTGTTTCACTGATATGATGCGTTAGTATACATGTGCATTATCGACTATAATGTGACATACAATTTGAAAATAAATGGGCCCTCCCAATGGGGCGCTACATCCCTTGCGGAAACCTGAGTTTGCTGACTTTGGCCGGCCATAGTCAGGGCGGCGTAAGTCTTGGTTTTGATGCTAGTGATCGGGTCGAGAGGAAGATTGTCGGCACTGAGGCCTAGGGTGGATAAAATTGTCGGTCGTGGTAAGCAACCTGAGATCCCGACACGATCAAGAAGAATGATATGTACGTATGATTTCGACAGTTTCTTCCTCTTGAGTTTGAGCTTGTAGTTGGGTTACCTGAGGTCTGGTATGCACATGACTATAAGCACCCTTGTATCACGACGACAATCGAGCGTATACCTACGCAGATAGACTGATTGCCTGTTCGTCACTAGCCGAAGATGGCTGGTTCGTAACGTGGGGTCGAAAGCTAGTTGACATATTGCAAACGAGAGAAGTACGGCTTTTAGATGCTTAGATGCTTGAATGCAAAGTGCGAGATGCGAGAATAGCTAATGAGCTGATAAGCGCGCAGGGCGAAAGGCGTTGAGTCGACCTGCCTGCCTCGAGGCAACTTGTGACGGGGTCACACCCAACCTACTGTGACTACTATGTATGGCGGCTTCCGAAGGTAAATTCGAGCAGACCGCTCTTGAGGGCAAGCCCATCACTTCATGCGCATAAGGTTTCCTCTGGTCTTTGTGGGCTTCGCCAGACTCATCGATTGTCATGTCACTCGATCCAACTGGGAATCGTTACGTCCACGCATGTAGTGGATCTGATTGTGTAGCGAACGAATTCTCCTGTCTGGGCGCTATACACTACTACCCTCGTCTGGAAACTCGCCGGTTCTGGCTCGATCGTAACGTCGCTCCCAATATAGCTATCTATGGATTTGCACAATTGTCTTCAACGCGAGTATGGCCCGGGTCCTCTCTAACGAAACCCAATTGGCTTTCACGCCTGGTATCAGCGCACCGATGCATTTCCCTGCGTGGATCCCCTATGATAGTCACTTAGCAGTTCCGAACGGATTACCTGACTGGCTTTAACGGAAGTTTCGCAGGGAGCGACTCTCCTGCTCACAAGCCACGTTATCCAATGGGACCCGGAAAGCTTTCGGCGTGGCAGGTGCCATGACCCGACTGCCGGCCGGCGATGGACAATTGTGATGATGGATATGGCGTTAAGACCATTCAGCGATATTGGATTCCCGGTGTATTTCGATAGTTCCGCCTCGTCTGCTGGGAAAGAGATAAACTAGCTGGGTACAACTCCAGGCCGTGCCGAATCCTGGTCCCCATTTTGTTTGGCGGACAAAGTCGTGACAGCATGAAGATAACAGACTCCTGTGGGATTCCGGCAACGGTTTGTGCTCACGGGTACCGGTCACATCCAAGAGCAGCGTGAAGTCAAGCAACCATCCGCGATTATGGGCGGAGGTGCCTTGAACGCGAGTGCTGAATCAGAACAGCACAGACTAAAGTGCGATCAGCATTGTTCTGCAAGGCGCGTGCAACCGCCGCCGATCCTACGGTCGAAACCGAGATCGAGTTTGGGAGTGTAGTGAAGACGGGCACGTTGGGCAACGTTCAAGAGAAAAATGATCAGGCGAATACCCGAACATACCATGTAAATAGTAAATGCTCTAGCAGGTATATTACGCTCTCAGATCGATTAGTTATGGGCGAAAGCGGGAGGGCCTCGAGTGCGAAGAGAGGGGAATGAAGGAAGGGCAGTCAAGTGGGTAGTATTGGTACGTGGTCAGAAGAATACGCTGGGATGGCATGTCCGAAGGTGTGTGACTAAGGCTCAGTCTGAGCCAGTCCGTGGGTGTGTTGGCAAGGAATCAGTGTGAATGAGTGGCAGAAATGAGAGGAGAAGGTGGTAAGGTAAATGAGAGATAAAAATCGAAGACTCAAGAAAAAGAGTTCGTCGAAAGCTGGAGGAGATTAGAACTGAGGTGGGGGCGTGACTCTCGCTTCGAGCGCCTTCCGCGCCCCGGAGGACCGGCTTGTCGGCCGCGCTGCCCTCCGCAACAAGTCACCGATTGTTGCAGTATCGCGTGGGCGTGTCGTCGTCTCCGCACGTGTCATCGAAGGGAGCGCCCCCGTCGTACCCCCACCGCCGACTGCCGCGCACGCCGGGACCACCCCCGCAGGGACCCACGAGTCGGGATACGTACACCCTTGTGCCGCGACGGCCATCGGCGTATCGTCCGCATTATTCGTCCACCCCGAGCCAGTGTTGATTGTCGCCCGCGCGCCGCTCGGCTGAGTGAACGTTGGCACCGGGAGCGTAGGGATGGGGCCCATCGGGGTATATGCAGCCGTGATCGCCCCAGCACCGTTGATGGACGCAGGCGGCCACGCGCTGTAGGACGCAGCCCATGCAGGGTCGATGGTGCCGGCGCCCACGCCGCCAGTGCGCGCGGGTGGGGCGATGAGGCCCCCAAATGGGCTCGCGTTCTTACACGTCCCATCGGCCTCGCGCGGGTCGGTGGGCATCCACCCGTTCTGAAGTCCGAGCTGGTACGACCACAGGGGCGATTCGACCTTTCCGGCGGTGGAGTTGGCGATTTTCCATGTCCAGAAGAACGAATGCTAGGCCAGAGATGAATTGTATTAGGGGGAAGGGTTCTTGGGGTAGTAGAGAGGGGGGACTCGCTCCGAAAGCATCCATGCTGCTCATGGCGAATTGCTTAATCTGCGACTTGGTGTCGGCTGTCCACGATGCCCAGTCGGTCCAATCTTTGCAGTTCCCTTGAGATGTAGCAGGACTTCCCGGGAAGGTACCCTCGTAGCGGGTCCCTGCACCAACACCATTAAGGAACCTAGGTGCAAGAACAAAGTATGGATAAAAATCAGCAACTTCGCTCTAAACACACACCAACCACTCTACCACTTACAGGCCACAGTCATTCCATCCGTTACTCCATTCACCCGCATATGACATGCCAAACGTGCTCATGCTGCCGTTGATGAGCCCACCCCATTGCTTGCATGGGTCGCTGACGTGCGCTGAAAGTGGAGGAGCGAGAGGATTGTCGAAGGTGAAGTATGGATGACTGTCGAGCGCGAGCCGGTCGCCGCCAGGCATAAAGTTGGCCCACGTGTCAGCACCTAACCAGGCATTATGCATGGATATCCAAGGGCCGCTGCCCTCGCCGATTCCACCCGCCTTGCGGATGATCTGGTGGGCCTGATAGTAGCTGCGATAGTAACATAATTTTAGTGCATCGCACAAAAAGGGAAGAAACCTTGGAACTTGTGTGCGCACAAAGAGTTCATCTGGACAATTCCGATTGTACCCTCAAGAGGCTCGTTGAGGACGCCGAACATGGTGACGACATTCTTGTACTCGGGCTGGCTGATGAACTCGGCGAGGATGCGGATGTAGTCGAGCGTGCGCTGGGCGTTGGGGAAACCCATGGCACCGTTCAAGAAGTTGATTTGCCCTCCCTTGCCCGAATGGTTGTAGCCATTCTGCGATGTCGCATGGCTGGTTAGCTTGGTACAGCGACGAGTGCATCAGGGGAAGTGCGTACCTGCGACCCGGGAACAGCATGGAGATCGAGGTTGATGCGGAGACCGTATTTGCGAGCCCACTGGATAGCTTTGAGGAAGTATCTGCGTAGAATGCGGCGGTTAGAAAATCGGCAAAAAAGGTGTCTGCGGGGCACGTACTTCCACGATACCTTAGGAAGGAAAGGCTCGTTGTCGCGGACTTCGATGGCCCAGAAGGGAAGGGGGATGCGGACGTAGTTGAGGCCTGCGCCTGCAATCTGAGCGAAATCTTCTTCGGTCTACGCACAGAGCGAATCAGTAGGTGGATATGGCTAAAGGTGAACAAAGTGAAGCGCACAATGAACGTCATGTAATGGTTTTCCAGTGTGGTAGCAAGGGCGCCGTCGGCGGCCATGGCGGTAGACAGCGCCCACTCGTCCCCAGGGACGGTGTCGGTGGGTGTCTTCTGGTACTCTTGATAGAGAGTAGGAGAGATGAAAGGCTCGGTATTCAACCATCCACCAATATTTACGCTATACAGAGAAAAAAAAACAAAGATATCTAAGAAATCTTTATGATAATATTAATAATAAAAGAAGTCACGAACCCGCGAATTTTGTCGATGCCGTAACGGAAAGTCTCGTTTAAAGCCGGGCTCCAACTCTGGGCACGCGCGCCATCATTGAAAGGATTGTTGGGATCGCTCACCCAGTAACCGCCAAAGGAGTTGTGATATGTAAAAGTACTACCGTCCTCAGTGACAATCTTGCTACCGTCTCCGCCAGTAATCGCATTGAATGTTGGCGGCTTCCCGCCAGAGCCGCTATCTGGGCCGCCAAAAGAGTGTAATTCGCCTTCTCCTATAGTGTTCTGTTTGGGCCTGACAACGCCGAAGTACACACCGAGCACGACGGCGAGGACGATGGCGATGAGCGCCGCGCCTCCGACGAGCAGGAGGCGCTTGAACGAGCGCACACGGCGCCCTTCCGGCATCTCATTTTGTAACAAGGGATGGGATGAAGCGCCACGCCAGTACCGCTGCTGGCCGAGTCCCCCAACTAGAGCGGTATTGGAACCTCTATTACTAGGGTTCTGCAGCGAGCTAAGGGTGGCATAGCCTGAGAAGGGGGGAGCGGGCCCCGGTTTTATACCGTGCGCAGCGGCGGAGGGGCCGTAGGACATGTAGAACGGAATCGGAAGGTGAGGGAGCTGGCGAGCAGGCGGAAATGTTGGGTTATATCGCCCTTACGGTGACATAGCCGCCTGCGATGAGCATGGGCGGCTCTTTCGTTGATTCCTGTGCGCATGCGATTGCACACCGGCCACCAAGCCCGTAATTGTCACACTTCCCTTTCCTTTCCAGCGGCCGGCGGGAGAAGGCCGGCCGAGATACAGCGCCGCAAGTACCAGTCCTAAGCGAATGATCCAATGTTTATATTAACACAGATTACGCCCAAAGAGGTTTCTCGAGGGCAAGGGCCTCTCAACAGCCCACGAAGTGACGCATCGGAGGTGCGATGTGTGAAGGTGAGATGGCGTAGGATCCGGAATCGCATTCTCGCCTGTACCGTGTGCGGAGGCATCTAGCAATATTCCGGAAGATCTCGGTTCGTCCTGATCAGAGAATAACTAGCTGGTGTAACAACCCCGAGATCGTAGGCAAGGCAGCCATCGCGTCAGGATGGCAGATTTCTACGTCCTATACTAGAATCCGGGTTCTCCCCTAGCCCAGCTCTTTCAATAAACTCGAAGCGCGCGAAAAATCCGTCTAACATTGTTCGAAAACGCCATCGGATTCCGAAAGGAGCACAAGCACATGGAACACGACTTGAATTCGAGCAACCATCGTCGATCACGAGCAAGATGCCTTGAGCGTCAGAGCGTGGGCAAAGGGTGTGGCTGGATTTATGCTGGAGATGGCTGGACCAAGTAATATATCAACTTGCTCATTACCAGAAGCTGCAGAGTTCCCATGGGCCCACCCGAAGCTATATAACGCCTTGAAGCTTGAAGCAGCACACCTCAGGCCTTCCATAACCAGATCCGTTGAGAAATTGGTCAGTCCGAGTCCCGAGCCCTTTTCTTACACAGCGTTAGTCCGCGGTTCGTGTTGACCTAAGACACCATTGCTCGCCTGGTTATGGTGCGGTTGCGCGCGTTCCACTAAGTTCAAAAAAGGAATCCCTAAGAACCCACTCATTCGAGCTGACCATATGAGAGCTTGATACTTGGTGTCCCCTAACAGGCAAGATGAAGCCCTCTGTGCTGATATTGGCCCTTCAAAGACACAACCGCTGGGCGGTGCCGCGAGCACTCGGCAGTATTTCCACCGGGGGGGCTACATAGACACTGCCAGACAAGCCTGCCCGATTTCATTAATACCGGTTAATGAAATGGGAGCGTGGACTGCCATCGCCAAAGCTGGTACAGGCTCCAGGGGAAGATCCCGCTCACGAAGGTGATGGAAGAAGTGGGATCTTCAAGCAAATTACGTAGAGGCGTGTGCGTGAAGGTTATGACGTCAACGGTACCGCGCCTTACCACGCACACTCGACCGTTCCAACCTTCGTGCATTGTAACTTGAAGCGGCTGGGATGGGGCCAATATGTAGCTTGAAGTCAAACCGTACTTAATGACTTTTATGATCACCAGTTTAGAGCCAGGAATCTGACGTTGAGCTTGAGCTTCAAGTTGAGCGCTTAGGCGTGGGAGGAATGGAGGTCCCAAACAAAAAGGCTCCAGTAACCCGAAAAAAGAAAGAGCCGCGCACAGTATACTATCGCAGGTCGGGAAGTGCAAAATTTTTGCGAGATCGTGAATAACTCGGCCACAACCCAGCGAAACTCCGTATTTTTTTTGGTGATCCTATGTATTTTGGCCTTCCAATCCACCTCATGTAATAAAAATCATAGAAACCTCAAATTTTTCCTATGAGGACCGGGAAGTGCAAAATTTTTCTCCTTTTGCGCCAGAATTAGAGGAGAAAATGTGCGGCCAAATAAAGAGGACCGGGAAGTGCAAAAATTTTGCACTCCCCGACCTGCGATAGTACTTAAGTGGGAGTTCGACCTTGAAGCTATGCGGTACGTGACGATACCGAGTGGTGTGGACGGCCCGGGAGCACCATTGTGCATGTACTAATCTCGTGTAATCAAGCTCGGGAAGGCACCATACACCAGTAGGAAGTGGCAAATTTTGAGAACTCGATAGCCTTCATCAAAGAAGAGAAAGGAGTACCATGCAAGTGTCTTCAGCAATATACTATGTAAATAAGATGTCGGGGAATATGCTACTCTCGAGTGAAGATGAAAACCATCGTATAGAAACCATAGTTCAAGAAAGTTCGTACGTGGAGAATGTAGCGTGGAAGTTGAAATAACGAGGAATGTGGAGTGTGGAATGCGGAATGGTGCGAGACGTCAGGACATGGAGATATGTGATCAAGTGATACGTAGGAAAAAGTACGTCGCAGGATAACATGTCCAAAAAAAACGCGTAACTAAAAAAATTCGATCAGTCCATGAGTGAGATACGTCGGTGGAGAATCGGCGTGAGTAGGTGGTAGGGAGGAGAATATGGTGAGATAGATAGAGATCGAGCCCAAGACCCAAAACATCAAAAATAAAAGTCCATTAGAAGCTGCTGGCGATTCAAGCCTGGGGAGCAGGCGTGATCCTCGCCTCGAGCGCCCTAGCGTACCGCCCCGTCGGCTGCGCCTCCCTCCTCGCCAAGTTATCATCCGTAGTCGTCGTCCGCGGACGGCTCGTCGTCGCCGCTGCACGCGTAGTCGCCGCCGCGCGCGTCGTCGCAGGTCCCGCCACCACCCCCGCACCCGCACCCGCAGCACCCACCGCCGCACACGCCGGGACAGCCCCCGTTGGGGTCCACGAGTCGGGATACGTGCATCCCTGCACCGCAACCGCCATCGGTGTATTATCCCCCGTGTTCGTCCACCCTGTCCCGGGGTTGATATTGGCTGTGGCCTGTGCGCCGCTCGGCTGGGTGAATGTAGGCACGGGGAGCGTAGGGATGGGTCCTGTTGGGGTATACGCAGCTGTGATTGCTCCGGCACCGTTGATAGAGGCAGGCGGCCACGCGCTGTAGGATGCAGCCCATGCAGGGTCGATGGTGCCTGCGCCCACACCGCCGGTACGTGCGGGAGGGGCGATGGGCCCTGCGAAAGGGCTTGCGTTCTTGCATGTACCGTCGGCCTCGCGCGGGTCGGTGGGCATCCATCCGTTCTGGAGTCCGAGTTGGTACGACCACAGGGGCGATTCGACTTTTCCGGCGGTGGAGTTGGCGATTTTCCAGGTCCAGAAGAAGGATTGCTAGAAGAAAGGTTCGGTCGGTGTTAAAGGGGGTAGAGAGATTGGGGTAAAGAGGAAGACTCACTCCGAGAGCGTCCATGCTGCTCATAGAAAATTGCTTGATCTGCGACTTGGTATCGGCTGTCCACGATGCCCAGTCGGTCCAGTCGGTGCAGCTTCCTTGAGATACGGCAGGGCTGCCCGGGAACGTGCCCTCATAGCGAGTCCCTGCACCAACGCCGTTAAGGAACCTGAAGAGCCACAAAAAAGGGGTATAAAAATGATCATCAGCCACCCATCACTCTTATTTCAACAATACAGCAGTGCTCTCTTCCCCCAAATCAAAAGCCACACAACACCGAAACTGATTGATACTCACAAGCCACAATCATTCCACCCATTACTCCATTCACCCGCAAACGACATTCCAAACGTGTTCATACTCCCATTGATGATCCCGCTCCATTGCGTGCACGCGTCGTTGACGTGCGCGGAGAGCGGGGGCGCGAGCGGCGTGGGGCTGAACGTGAAGTACGGATGGCTGTCGAGCGCGAGGCGGTCGGCGCCCGGCATGAAGTTGGCCCACGTGTCGGCGCCCAAAAAGGCATCGTGCATGGAGATCCAGGGACCGTTGCCCTCGCCGATGCCACTGGCTGTGCGGATGATCTGGTGCGCTTGGTAGTAGCTGCAACAAGAAGGCCCTTTCGCTTAGCGAATCGCAGGGGGAAAAAAAGAAAAAGGGAGAGTAGAGGGATGCATGCGCACAAGGAATTCATCTGGGTGATACCGATTGTGCCCTCGAGAGGCTCGTTGAGGACGCCAAACATGGTGACGACGTTCTTGTACTCGGGCTGGCTGATGAACTCGGCGAGGATGCGGATGTAGTCGAGCGTGCGCTGGGCGTTGGGGAAGCCCATGATGCCGTTCAAGAAGTTGACTTGGCCGCCCTTGCCCGAGTGGTTGTAGCCGTTCTGCGGTGGTCGCATCGTTGGTTAGCTCGATACGGCGACAAATGTATTAGGGGAAGTGCATACCTGCGATCCGGGAACGGCGTGGAGGTCGAGGTTGATGCGGAGACCGTACTTGCGGGCCCACTGGATGGCCTTGAGGAAGTATCTATTCATACAGGAATAGTTAAGAAACCGACAGAGAAGAGGGACGTTTGAGCGGCACGTACTTCCATGATACCTTGGCAAGGAAAGGCTCGTTGTCGCGGACCTCGATAGCCCAGAAGGGAAGGGGAATGCGGACGTAGTTGAGTCCTGCGCCTGCGATCTGAGCAAAGTCCTCTTCGGTCTACACACGGCACAAGCTAATGAATACACGTGACTGGTGGTGAATAAAGCGAAACGCACGATGAACGTCTTGTAGTGGTTTTCCAAGCCGCTAGCAAGGGTGCCGTCGGCGGCCATGTCGGTGGAAAGCGCCCACTCGTCCCCGGGCGTGGTGTCGGTGGGTGTCTTCTGGTACTTCTGGTAGAGCGCAGGAGCGATGAAGGGCTCGGTGTTCAACCACCCACCAATATTTACGCTACAGGAAAGGAAGGGTAAACATCGTTACGAAATTGAAGTAACATCAAAAACACAAACCCGCGAATCTTATCGACACCGTAACGGAAAGTCTCGTTCAGGGCGGGGCTCCAGCTCTGGGCACGCGCGCCATCGTTGAAGGGGTTGTTGGGGTCGCTTATCCAGTAGCCGCCAAAGGAGTTGTGATACGTAAAGGTACTGCCGTCCTCGGTGACAATCGTGCTGCCATCTCCGCCCGTAATCGCATTAGACGTGGGATTCGTGCCAGAGCCGCCTCCGCCGGTAGCAGCAGGGCCACCGCCAGAGTGCGAACCACCCTCAGCAGCGCTGTTGTGGTTCTGTTTAGGCTTGACAGCGCCGTAATAGACGCCGAGCACGACGGCGAGGATGACGACGATGAGGGCGGCGGCGCCGATGAGGAGGAGGCGTTTGAAGGAGCGCGGACGACCCTCGTCTGGCTTCTCGCTTTCCAGTACCGGGGGATTGGACGAGGCGGCGTGCGAGTAGCGCTGCTGCTGCTGGCCAAGCTCCTCGACTAGGGCGGTGTCGGAGCCCGCGAGACTGGGCTTCTGCAGCGAGCTGGGGGTGGCATGGCCCGGGAGGGGCGTCTCTATACCGTGCACGGAGGCGAAGGGGTTCTCCGACATGGGGGGCGCGAGAGCAGAAGCAGGAGCGAGAGGAGCGAAAAAGGCCGGCGAAGACAGGGTTATATAGCCTTTGGATGTGCGGTGAGACAGGTGTCAGTCCTGTTTAAGCCCGTGATGGGTAATGGGCATATGTGGCTTGGATTCTCCGTCTCCGGGCGACACCAGCGCGCTTGCACCGACCTCGCCGTTCTCCTCATCTGGGCATAGCGCTGGGCGATAAGAGGGTCTGCGAGAACGTTCTTATTCGCCAAGAAGCACCCTCGAGATCGCTTTTCCCTCGCAGGCCTAGGATCCTCCGATCACCATCTGCTGTCTTGTCGTCGTCAACCTGGCGACACCCAAGTTCCAGCGAACAAAAGCCAGCCCAACAACCGCAATCCACGCTACTAGTGCGTATCCATATTGATCGAGGCTCTGCCCTGCCACTAGTAAGTCCTAGCACTTGCTGGTAGATGTTGGCCGTGCAGCCAAGAGAAGCGCGAGGGAGAACAGAGACAAGTCACTCCGAGACCGAACGGGCTGTGGGCAGCTGTAGGCAGCTGTGGGCGCACTAAGACGTAAAACGTCAGGGTTGCACAGCGCTTAAGCTTGTTCGGTCAACCCTTGCTCTTATCTCCGGGTCTTTCAAACTCCACGCCCAGGGCGTTCCATTCGATCATCACCCGATTATCGCTCGAACTGGACTCGAACCGAGCGTCGAGCGAGCGCAAAGCGAGCGCCCAGCTATAAAAAGGTCCACTATCTCACAGTACTAGTATTCACACTAGCTCTAGTGTTCGCCCTTGTGTGCCTGCCACGCACTAGCACTCGCCCCTGGATGCATGGACGTAGATTTTGATAAAGAAGCAGGGGGGGCATGCCATACAGGAACAAATGCAGTCATATGGGTAAGGTCGGGGAGTAGCCCCAAAGAACTAGTGCGCCCGCCCTTTACTCCGCCGCCGCCTTCTTCCTCCTCTGGTCGCGCTCCTCCGAGATCGTGAGCTTTGTGCCCTTGCCCCGGGGCAGCGAAATCCACGCTTTGGCGCCCTCCCCAATAACGAAAATGTTGGTCACACTAGTCGGGAGCGAGTAGAAGAGCGGGGGTCAGGAATCGCCGGGCGCACACAAAACAGAGAGACGCGTACCGAGTAGCAAAGGTCCTGCCAAGCACATCCTTGACGTGCACAATATCGAACCCTCCCGTGTGCCTCTCCCTGTGCACAATCACGCCCGCACGCCCCATGTTGCGTCCGCCCGTCACGATCACAATATTGCCCGTATCAAACTTGACAAAGTCGCTGATTTTGTTGTTCTCGAGGTCGAACTTGACCGTGTCGTTGACCCTGATGAGCGGGTCCGGGTACCGGATCGTGCGCCCGTCGTGCGTGACGATGTACGGCACGCCCTTGGCCCCGAGCGCAACGCGCTTCACCTTGAGCAGCTTGTATGTCGCCTCCTCGGGTGTTATCCGATGGATCGTGAACCGGCCCTTGACGTCGTACAGCAGGCGGAAGTGCTCGCCCGATTTTTCGATCGAGATGACGTCTAACACACCGTGCCCGTATCGTATCATCCATAATCAGGGGGGAGTCTCTCAGAAATTGGGAATGGGGTGGTACGCACCCATGAAGCCGGCGGGGTACGTGGCGTCCGTCCTGACCTTTCCGTCAACCTTGATGAGGCGCTGCGCGACGATCGCGGTCACCTCCCGTCCGGTAAGCGCGTACTTCAGGCGGTTGCGCAGGAAGATGGTCAGCGGGAGGGACTCGCGCAGCTTGTGCGGGCCGGGCGACGGGCGGGGAGCCTGCACAATAAATAATATATTTTTGAGAGTCAAGTGAATAACTTTTGTGTAATTCCAGGCGGGGGAGAGGAATGCATGAGACGCACGTATGTGCCGCTGAGCTTGTCCAGCATCCAGGAGGACGGCGCGGAGAGGCGCTTCAGGTGCTTTTTAGGTCCGCGAGCCTAGCGTTGCGTCGAGGAATAATAATAAAAACATGAGAGAGAGAACACGAGTCAGCGTCCGGGCCGTCGTACACGCAGGAGAAGTCAATGAGAGCAAGAGGGGCGCAGCAGGGAGAGCTCTGAATTCGAAAATGTCGTCAAGAGGGGGTGTGGACACATCACATCACATCGCAAGTGCAGTGGTGCATCGGGGCGCAGACTCATCCATCCATCCGTCCAGGGTCGTGTTCGACGCGATCCAGACGGCCAGAGCCGCCCTTTGAGCTCTACGGACGGCGCGGGGGCCGCTCAGAGGAACGGGGGGACACTACTAACCATGATTGCGTGTCGTCGTCGTCGGTGTCGGCGTCCGGGTGTCTTGCGGTGTTGAGATCTTCGCGCAAGCGCAGGATGGCGTGGGTCAATGCGGCGTGCCAAGCATACCCAAACAACGCGTGTCTGTCAGCGGCTTCGGATCGTACTCAACACTACGCCTTCTTGCGCCGCGCTCGGTATTTTTATTTGCACCCTACAAAATAATTGATTACTACTGTATTTACAGAGAAGTAAATCACAGACCACTTGTTTCTTTTTCTCGCACGAGCTCATGAATACATGATGGTGGCAAAATCTGTGACAAGTGTCACGTGATCGGATCCAAATTGGAAATTCGACGCGATCGCGTATTATAGTTGCCGTGTTCCTGGCTCCAACTTCCAACCACCGTCTTTGCCTGGCCACTTCGAACTTGCCGCCTTCTCAAATTTTACTTGCGCAGCTCGTGTTAATATTCCTCGAGGGCCGCGCGTTTGCCACCAACGTGAAGCTTGAGGCTTGATTTTTGAATCTCAGCATACTATATATGTCACTGAAGAAGAAATCGCCGAATGTCTATACCGGCTCGCGCACGCTCCACGATTTCTTCCAGTCGTCAACCTCGGACACGGCAACCGTCACGCCTACGCGTACTCAACCCAATCCCCAACCCACTCCCACTCTTAATAATGGCGCCAAGAATACGAAGAAGCGCAAGTCAACTGGGGGGCCGAGCGCAAGGGGAAATGGAAAACCACAGGCAAAGCGCCAGAGCCTTGGCGCAGGTGGCATGAGCGCGAGCGCGGGCAGGATCAACAGGACGCAGGACGTTATCGTTATATCGGATGACGATGACGGTGGCGGCTACGACAGCGACATCATCGAAATCGCGCCCCCGGTGCGCGTTCTCGGAACTGGTTCGGGCACGTCTGCTGGCGGGACAGACGCGCGCGCCTTTCAATTGCAGCTCGACGCGACGAATTCAGAGGGTGACGTCGTGGTGCTGGACTCGTCCCCACCTCGTCGCGTAGAATATCTCCCTGCTATATCGCCCGCCTCCGACGGTGTTCAACCCGGCGGTATGAGTGTCTTGGAATCGTGCGTCGCTAGTTCGATTAAAGTGGAAGAGGGTACTCTGTTCCTCGCGCAGTCTGCCACCACCACTATTACCATTGCCACTGTGGTCGACGCGCCGCTCTTCGGGTTTCCAGCCCAAGACGCGTCCGTTTCTACCGGCGCCACGCCCCTCCAATCCACATCCACATCTGGCGCTGCCAGTGCCAGTGCCAGTGCCAGTCCCCCTGCACTGAACGCCACAGACGCCGTGACGGACGCAGCGACGGTTCGGAACGTCGACGTCGACGCCTGGAGCCTCGGTCCCGGCCCCGGCCTCGGCCCAGGGGACGACGATATCGAAACCATCGAAGACGACTCGCAGTTCAAAGACGGTGGATACGACCATAGCATGATGATGGACACAGCGGACGACGCTGGACACTCGCCTATCGATCTATTCGAAAGTCTAGGGGACGACACCAACATGGGAGACGATGCCGCGTGGGACGTGTGTCCTGTATGCGGGGACCAGTTGAACGTTATACCCGACTTGGTACGTTGCCCCCTCCTTCCTTTTTTCTATCCTCTAAGCTCAAGAACTCAAGTTTTGTCTTCTGCGGGGACATATGATGAAATGGAAATGGAATGCTCGTATAGGCGCAAGAGCATGTTAATGCGTGCTTGGACGACATCAAGTTTACACCGGAGCCGGAGCCGGAGCTCACCCTGGTGGGTTCGAGTCCCCTGGCGTCGGCGACGCTGGATCGGATGCCCAAGGCTGCAGTCGCAGCCGCAGCCGTAGCGGGCCCTTCGAACGCGTTCGCGACTATGATGTCGAGCGCTGCTGAGAACCAGGCTTGGAAAGAAGCCGAGGCGGATTTTCATGGCAAATCCGGCTCTGGGAGTGGAGGGAAGGGTGGTCAGAGAGGGGGCGGAAAAAGGGAGAGGAGGAAGGCCCCGTTTTTCAAAGTGGGTCTTATATTTATTCGTATCTTCTGTTTTCCGTGCCCAAAGTGACTAAATTTTTGTTTATATTCTAAAGGTTATGCAAGGGATGCCGATCGCGGTGGATGCGTTTCGATATGGGAAGATACCCGGCGTGACGGCTTACCTGTTAACGTGCGCCAATCTCCTCTTCCTGTCGCGCTGTTGGCATTATACTTATGCAGTGCATTTTGTTCAGCCACGCACATGCGGATCATTATACCAATCTCTCGGCTTCGTGGAAGAATGGCCCGATTTATTGCTCTGGTGCGCCTACTTCTTAGACACGCATACCTCCGACTCTCACTATCAACGCCTCGATATCCATCAGAGGCTACAGCGAACCTAATAAAACACATGCTGAGAGTTGATCCCAAATGGGTTCATCCACTCCCCCTCGACGTCCCCACAGTTTTGCCTAACACGGGTGGGGTAGAAGTCACGCTTATCGAGGCTAACCATTGTATGCCTTTCGCCACCCCCGCTCCTCACGATCATAATCTCATAACCTTCTAGGTCCTGGCTCGACGCTATTCCTGTTTGACGGCCTGCAAACAGTGAACGCCGGCGACTCAGAGTTTCATTCTTCCTGGGTCGGATCCTCGAAGCGGTTCCGCTATCTGCACTGTGGCGATTTTCGGGCGTCACCGCGGCATGCGGAGCATCCTGCGGTCAAGGGTAAGAGGCTGGATTTGGTATACCTTGACACGACTTACCTTGATCCGAAAGTGAGTCACCCCGTATTGCACCTATGCAGTGGGAGCGTATGGTTTGATTCTAGCACATTTGATTTCGTGGTAGTACTGCTTCCCGCCGCAGAAGATGGTCATCGATGCGTGCGCTGCGCTCGCCAAACGGATTGTAATGGGGGTGAACGATGTGAACGCGCAAGAGCAAGTGAGGCCAAAGCTGAGCTCTATGAACGGGTGGTTCAAGAAGCCTGCCAGCATGATAGACGGAAAGGGGAAGGGGAAGGAGGTGGCGAGAGAGAAGGGCCGTACTTTGGTCGTTGTAGGGTGAGTTATCTATTCGCTGTGGGTGGTTTACGACAGGACTGAAACCCGTCCTGTGGGGGCCATGTATCAGGACATATAAAGTTGGCAAGGAGCGCGTTGTTCGAGGTAACGCAACCCGTTTCCACCTTTATTCACCAAATCTAACCTTCACTTACCTTGCAGCAATTGCCGAGTCACTTTCGTCCAAAATCTACTGCCAAGGAGCCCAGCGTGCGATTGTCAAATGCCAAGATGATCCCGAGCTTCAGTCGATGATCACGTCAGACCCACTGGAAGCCAGCGTCCACATGGTTCCCCTGGGTATCATCCAAGTAGATAGGATGGAGACGTACTTGGGGACGTTCAAAGGCGCATTTACAAAGCTGGTGGGGTTCCGGCCTACGGGGTGGACGTGAGTGCCTTTCCTACGTCGTTTCTGCTCTTTTAACAAACCATAGACGCGTTTTATGTTAGGTATACACCTCCTGCGGGCGTAGATCTCAATCCGAGCATCGCGCAGATCATCTCTCGCGACCAGGCGCGCACATTCACCTCTGCGTCTCTACAGCCCGCGCGCGGCTCGACGGCCAAGATCACGCTCTATGGCGTGCCGTACTCGGAACACTCATCGTTCTTCGAGCTGACGAGCTTTGCGCTGTCGATCGAGTGGGTGAAGATGATCGCGACGGTGAACGTGGGGAGCGAGAGCAGCAGGGCAAAGATGCAAAAATGGTTCGAGAAGTGGGACGGGGAGAGGAAGAGGAAGAGTGTGGTTATCGTGCCGAGGACACCGGATTATTGGTAGGAGGGACCTTGGCTGTTCGCATTCAAAGTAGCGGAGCATTGCAGAACAAGATATCATTAAATCTAGTATATCATTTTCAAGCTTGATTATGTAAGCGGGGGTTTGTTTCTCAACGATGCCAATAATATTGCAAACTGGTCCGCGGTTCCACTATCTCAAGCTGTAAAAGGATGCTCACGTCGTCCAGATTCTGACTGCCGTGCAGCAACCCAAGCGGCGCATGTTTGTGCCCTTGAGTTTACTGATGTAGCTCGCATGTTCGCCATGGGGAATCCTCAAAATACTGGTTCAAACTGAAACTTCCGATGCACCGTGCAGCACATAGGGAGGAAATTGACTCAGATTTGAAACGGCTCTTCCGCTCGTACTCTCACCTACTCTCGCCCCAAAGTTCAACCAAGCATGAGTCGATCCGCGGCCTATAAAAAAAGAAAAATATGCCCTCAACGCATCCCAGCTTCGACGTGAGTTCCGTACCAATATCAATGGCACACAACCTCATCGAATGGTCACTACCTTTGACTCCAGACTGGCGTCGATGCCCGAGTTGTTTACTGAGTGGTGCACGTTTGCTAGCGTCCATGTCCATCACAAGGATGACAACCCCGATCCCGCTCGAGAAGAATCGATAAGGCAGCTTCTCGACGCCACGGCAGCTCTGCCCGCGTGGGTCCGAGACAAGGTAGGCAATCCTCCCTCCTCTGCATGGGCCCCAACCATGACTCCTGTATGCATCGCGTTTAGGATTCGAAATACTACCAACCCGCTCGCTTACAGCATGACGAGCTCCGTTCCCTACAAAGAGAGCTTGCATCCTACGCGTGCCGCCCTGATCAGCTGCTACTTCCGAATGTCAGCCCTGAAGACTCGCTAGCATTGGCACGAGCTCTGCCTACTGTTTTGAAGACCTGCTACCTGCTCAACATGATTGACGGCGCTCAGACGAGCCTCATGGAACCTGCTTGGCGCATGCCCTGCAATGCCCTCCTCTCTGAGGCTTTCACTTTTGGCCAAAATACTAGCTATAGGCTGAAATACCTGTACGAATGAGCTTCACCTAATTGCGCCGCTTTGCTTCTAACTTGGTCACTCACACCATAGACCCGAGTGCACCATTACGCTCCCAAACACCGAGCCGAGATTCCCCGCCGCAACTACAGCAAGCGGCTGCCTCTTCCTCTGTCAAACGTCTCTCTCCAAAGACAACGCTCCCGAGAACATCACTGCGGCCAAGGAATCTACCTGCTTCAATTTTCAATGGCCTCATCTTTATATCCTCCAATTCGCATGCGAATATAAGCTGGAAGAGGGCTCGGAAGTTCGAAATCAGCTGACTATGGACTTGGCAGTCGCACAGTATCAGCGCCGATCGCTTGGAATCCTTGGCCATGTGGTATATGGTGCCTGTGCTGCTCGAGGTGTCGTGCGCATCTACGCATCTTGGTGGTATAAGAACAACGTAAAGATGCTCTTCATTATAAATGCTTCAAAGCGGATAACGGCTGAGCGCTGATGTCCACCGACGTTAGATCAAAATTATTGAGCTTATGAGCTTGGATCTCAAGCGACCCGACTGTGCTGTCCGGTTCTTCATGTTCCTTCGCATGGTGCTTTCGCAAACCAGACTCAACCAATCCGAATTTGAAGAGTTGTCCGAGGAGAAGCTGCGTGCAGCACAGGCGACATACAGCGGCTCTTGGAAGTCTCCTCCTGCGGCTGACGATGACGATCTTTGCGACACTTCCTCCGATGAGTCTTCTGGCGGAGACAGCGATGATGACGATGCCTAGGAGGAAGGTGCAGAGAGCGTGGGAAGTGATGCGGGTAGCGCAATGAACGAGGAAAGCTGGGCGGAGACCTTAGAGTGGGTTCGGAAGAGCGAAATGGTAAGTTCGGTCTCCTAATGATACTCTTCACATACCCCCTCGCTACACTGACTTTTTGCCCAGGCGCAGATGAACGATAGTACTCCCCTCGAGCTTTGATATCACCACTTGATCTGGCACTGTATCACCCTTTTTCTTCTTTGTGCTTTGTATCACTCCGTCGAAACCACTGCGCTGCCGCGCATGCTGTATAAAACCCGATCCGGCGGGTTTACGCTGATCTATTGGTCTTGTTCTCATCTCTCAAAGCTTCAGTGTATTCTTCAGAGCGAGTTGCTCGCGACGAATGTGACTCCCCAAGACCCGGCGCGCGCCCAGTCACGCATAGAATACAGAGTCACCTAGGCGTAAGCTCGGATATCGTCTTTCAAGGATAACTCGTCTTTTTCGCGCTTAAAACCGACACTGCGCCCGGAAGTGCTTCCGTGATCAAGGTGCAAATTACGAAGGATTGGTCCATAGCTAGCAGGAGAACCTAGAAGAAAAAGACCAAGACGTGTACTTTGCCCACAGTCAACAAGTACTACTAGTAGTCCAGCCCCTGCAAGACATGCTTGTACGCGCATTCATAATTTCATTTTCGTAGCCCGAGGATCCACACTTGCATTCTTATTCGACTTGGTTATCATGGTACATGACTGGCGATGACCTACCGCACCTACGGGGCCTTATATACAAGGGTAGCAATGGTCCCTCGGTGCAGAATAGGACTTCGGAGGTCACCATCGACCACCCGATCAAGGCAAAAGCGAGCACGTACACCAGTTGACAGCGGGTGCCAAGGTCCACAGCATAAGTATAGCGTCTATAGACAATAACAGTACGGCGGACTGAGATAAAAGAAGGAAGATATACGAGTCCGTTTATTCCAAGAGTCTAGATAGTTTTTACGCCTCCGGTCGCAGCGGCAGCCGTGGCAATCTCAGCCTCCGCTTTGCAGGAATCATCAGCAGGCTTCACCGGGGCCAGGGTGATAGGGACGTCCCCAGTCGCAGAAATGGAAGCTGAAGCGCTCTCAGTCTTGCTCGTGGACTCCAATAACGCTGGCTCCGTCGCTGAGTGCGCTATCGTCGACCCGGCATGGCGCCATGAGTCTCCGGGTGACCTGTCAGATCCTGTTCGCGGGCCTCCGGTTGGCTTCCTTGTTCGAGCTCGCTGAGAGCAGAAGAGATATCCTGGTCCAACTCCACTAAAACTTTCTCCAGGATCTCGACGTCCTGCAAGAACCCCTTTCCTTCATTCTTCCGAGCCCCTCCGCTCATTCTCTCACCCGCTCTCACCTCAAATTTCAAGCAAGCATGAGTCGATCCGCAGCATGTAAAAGAAGGAAAATATCCCCTCAACGTATCCCAGCTTCGACGTGAGCTCCTTACCAATAATAAATATCAATGCCATACAACCTCAGTGAATAGCCACTTCCCTTGACTGAGGCTGTACCTTCTCCACACGCAACGAGCGAGTGAAGAGAGCTGCCTGGTGTTGAGTACTGAGTACTGAGTGACAGTCTTATCCCCCGTACAGCCACAGAGGCTTTGCTAATGTAAGACTCCTTCGCATTCAACGCCAGTCCCGCCACCGCCGTTGACCATCGACATCCCGCTTCCTTTGGTTGCAGCTCAGCGTCGATGCCCACCTTATTTGCTGAATGGCGCAAACTTGCCGGTGTTGATGTCTATGACATGCACGAATCCCACCTCGACCCCGCTCGAGTAGAGTCGATAAGGCAGCTCCTCGACACCACAGCTGCTCTGCCCGCGTGGGTCCGACATAAGGTAGATAATCCTCTCTCTCTTCCGCATGGGCCCCGATCCTAACTTCTCTATGCATCATGATTAGACCTCGGCATACTACCAACCCGCTTGCATACAGTTTGACGAACTTTGTTCTCTCCAAAGAGAGCTTGTATCCTACGCGGGCCGCCCTGATCAGCCGCCACTCCCCGATGTCAGCGCTGACGATTCGCTGGCGCTGGGGCAGGCTCTGCCCACTATTTTGAAGACCTGCCGACTGCTCAGCCTGTTCGCCAGCTCTCAAGTAAACCTCAAGGAATCGACTTGGCGCGTGCCCTGCGATACCCTCATCTTTGAGGCGTTCACTATAGGTCAAGATACTAGGTTGAAGTATTTGTACGAATCAGCATTACCTCCCCACGCCGCTTTGATTCTACTTTCAACTTGTAATCGTTCCACAGAACCGAATGCACCCTTGCACTTCCAAATACCGGGTCGAAATTCCCCGCCACAGCTACAGCAGACGGCTGTCTTTTTTTCCATCGAGCGGATCTTTTCAAGCACTCTAGTCCCGAGAGCAGCGCTGCGGACAATGAAGCTACCTGCTTTATCCCAGCATGGCCCCATCTCTATATCCTTCAGTTTCCGTGCGAGTATAAAGAGGTTTCAGAAGCCCAAAATCAGCTGACGATGGACTTGGCCGTCGCCCAGTACCAACGCCGATCGCTTGGGATCCTTGGCCAGGTGGTATATGGTGCGTATGCCATTCGAGGTGTGATGCATATCTACGCATCTTGGTGGTGCGATGGCAAGGTAGGTGCGCCCAGTTGATATTCCGAAGCAGTATCAACGGCTAATGTGCGCCGATATTAATCGTAGATCAAAGTCAGGGGATTCATGGATTTGGATCTCAAGCGACCCAGCTTTGCTGTCCAGTTCTTTATGTTCCTTCGCATGGTGCTTTCGCAAACCAGACTCAACCAATCCGAATTTGAAGAGTTGTCTGAGGAGAAGCTGCGTGCAGCACAGGCGACATACAGCGGCTCTTGGAAGTCTCCTCCTGCGGCTGACGATGACGACCTTTACGATAATTCCTCCGATGAGTCTTCTGGCGGAGACAGCGACGATGACGATGTCCAGGAGGAAGATGAGGAAATTGTGGGAAGTAGTGCGGATAGCGCAATGCGGGGGGACGGGCTTGAAAGCTGGGCGAAGACCTTGGTAGATAATCGTGGAACGGATCCAGAAGACCGTGGTAAGTTCGGTCTCGTAATGATACTCTTCACATACCCCCTCGCACAACGCTGAATTTTCCCCAGGCGCAGATAAACGGTAGCATTCCCTCCAAACATTGAATTTACCGCTTGACCTAGCACTGTATCACCTTTTTTTGTGTCTTGTATCGCTCTCTCGAAACCATCGCGCTTCCGCGCGCATGCTGTATAGATCTTAGTCACTCCTCAAGACAAGTCGTCTGCCAAGGGTGTGACTCCCCAAAACCCAGCGCGCGCCCAGTCACGCACGGAATGCCAAGTACGTAGTACGGAGTCATCCAGGCGCAAGCTCGGCCGGGTGTCGTTTTCGATGGGCTCCATGCGCGTTTAAACCCCCCTTTAGAGTGTCCACCATAGCTGATCCTGGAATCGCGGGAGGGTAAGAACGGTTGTACTCACTTTTGCCCGTAATCCAATCTCCGCTCAGCGTGATATAATCAGGCTTATACTTATCTCGACAATGCGTTCCGCATAATGAATAAGCCTTCCCTCTCCTGCTCGGGGCCCCTGCTGTCCCATGGGTAGCCGCCCGAAGAGACATTTGTGAGCGCGTGGGGAGCCCATGCGAGATGCCCGTATCTATGGGGACAGCGGGATTGCTCGTGCATCCACATGGCAGGGTCTTAAGTATTGAGGAGCCGAGATTGGTCGATGCGAAGGTACAAAAACTCGAGCAGACCTGAGATTCCAAACACTCGGCGCCCCGAGGACGTTCGAAGCGCCTGGGTATACTATACGGTATACTATATCGGCAGGTCGGACGCAAGAGATGTGGCCAGGGGAGCCACAGCCACTTGGAACCACCCGATTATAGTAATTACAGCTGATCATGCCCCGTTCGAGTTGAGAGCGCCCTCCAAGCCATCGCCGACATGGATTTATTCATCAAATTGTCCATCGCGCGCAAAATCAGACCTGCTCATAGAAATGCCATTAACTGGCAGCGGCCGTAGCGGGGCCTGGTCACCGGTGTATGCAGATGCGGATGCAAACGGTGCGGCCCACAATCACTGCATAAAGGGATTGTCTGGTTGAGGCTGAACCAGACTCAAATTGAGTGACAAGTACAGGCTGGTCACATGTGAGCTGGCAGAGTTCGCGAGGGCTTGACTCCATTTGAATTTCGTGACAATAAGCGCAGAGTTCATGCCTCAACCTCATGAACAGGTCAGGGCCCTTGACTAGGAAAATCCCCTCAAGCAAGTTGAGGCTTGTCCACACATGTGCAACCAGTCTGTTTGAGCTCAACTTCACAGAGGCAATGGCGCCGCTGCAGCCTGATCCCCGCCATAGGATTCACACTCCGATAGGGCAATCTCAAGGCTCAGCAATCGGACTTTTAAATTTAGCAATACTCGTATATTACTACATTTGCATCCTCTGACCCGCATCCATCGTGTCTCACATCCCAGCATGCCTGATACTCCCCCTCTGTCACGACCTCGATATGCTGCACACCAAGTCCGGACCTCCACTCTGCTCCTACCCAATTCCAGACTCCGGACTAGGCGCAGCCACCATCACTCCGAGGGCCTCCACACTACTCCATGCCCCTCCTCACCCTCCGGAGTGTCCGGAGTTTGTCCTATTTCTCCGGCTAGTCTTGGACTAGTACTCCCTGCGCGCGGGCTTCTGCCCGAACCCCTTCCCATTGTTCCTTTGCTTCTTTCCCTTATGTCCATACATTCCTGACACCTCCATTCACTAGTTTTCACACTCCTATTTCCACCCTTCATGTATATATACCAGCTGCCCCCTTAGGGGTGCAGCAGAGTTAGTATCTCGTCTTTCCCCCCATCTGTCCTCGCCCAGCAGCGACTCCTAAGTCTCCGTCTCCATTCCTGTCGACTCCGGAAGTCAGACGTCCTCCTCCGCGTGTCCGGACCCTGAGGATCCTCCGATTCCCGCTCGGACCCTGTCCGGACCCTTTTGGACCTGCATGACTCTGACACCCTCCCACAAGCTACGACAATCCGCCAGACTGGGTGTCTGAAGAGATTGCATCTGTATGGTCTGGTTTGGCAACTGAAATGCGCCGATTGTATGTTGAAAAGCATGCGCACCTGGCAAACATCGATCCAAGGCTGCGTGGCCAAAGTACGCTTCTGTGCTCTGAAAAATATCTAGAAACATATGTCAATCAGCGTTTTGAGCAGCCTCCAATGGACGTCCGAGTGGATCTTCAAACCCTGTACCTGCGCCTCGTGCTGATAGCTCGTTAGTATATCACATATGCTTGCGGTTCCATCGTACTCACCTCTACACCCCACAGACGCTCACCTGCTCTTACACCACCCCCTGTATCCCTGACAGAAAATGAGCGCAGGATCACCAGCCTCGAAAATCGGATCGAGGAACTCCAGCGGCAAGTTGAGGCACGTGTTGCAAGCTTGGGAGACAATACCACTGGGAACACCACGGGCGCTCAGAAATCCAGAAGGAGCCTCAAGCGAAAGCGTGTTGAGGATAAGCCGCCATGCACTGGCGACAAGAAACCCGCTGAATGGAACTATGCAGAGAGCCAGTTGGCAAAGAGACTCAGTGTACGTCCCAGACACTCTTACTATGCCGCCCACCAACGTGATGCCGATGCAAACATACTCTAGAATGCAATTGGTGAAACAATGCGTGATTTGATGGGAGTACCCAAGGGTTCCGAGAAATGGCCCGATCCACTCAAGCCCGGAGATGAGCCACGCCGCAACAAGGACACAGACTTTGTGTATCTGACACCAGCGTTTAACCGGGAAGTTACCGATCCTGTCAACGAAAGTATCATCGCACGCACTATTCAACTAGTTGAAAAAGAAGAAAATGTACGCCCTGTTGTCTATCGCATGAGCTGCTAATGGAACTTTGTACGACAGGATGCAGCCAACCTCCATAACACGCCTGAAAGGCCACCCTTCTCAACTGAGTGGCTCAGAAGAATGACAGTTGTCAAATTTCAAGGCTGGCGAACTCAGTGGAAGGCACAAGACGATGAAGACGCTCGGGCGCGCCTTGCCAAGAATGAGCACACCACGCACATGCAAAACAGAAGAGTTCAGGTAAGTTCATTGCTGGCGCGTCTCATGGTGGTTGCACTCAGCCGAGCTCCATAGAAACTGGCTATCCGTGCAGAGGGGGCGATTCTGT
The DNA here is from genome assembly GCA_000697705.1 of Botryobasidium botryosum FD-172 SS1. Lineage (NCBI taxonomy): Eukaryota > Fungi > Basidiomycota > Agaricomycetes > Cantharellales > Botryobasidiaceae > Botryobasidium > Botryobasidium botryosum. The sequence goes on along the minus strand of KL198054.1, from coordinate 272,017 downwards.
TTCAGGTGGAGTATGGAATTGACCCAAGCGATCTCCTTGAAGAGGAATGCATGAGCGATGAGATTGGAACTGCGCCCGACAATGACCCTGACTGGAAAGAGAACCTGATAGATAGCTGCCCAGGCTTCCGCGAGAAGATCAAGGACATCAATTCGTTCGAGTGCCTTGAGGTCATCACACCTGCATGGCGCAGCGAAAGGGTTAGAGGTATCAAGTTAGTTTTCATGAGACATCGCACTGACAAGCTTGATCGTACCTGAAGCTGACGGATCTTCTGCACTGGCTCGACCACCTATACTGGGAGAACAAGGCTGCAAGCCATAAGAAGAAGCGCGGACGTGCACGCAAGGTCCGGATCGACAATCACAAGGTCCACCTGGCACCCCCGCCGTCGTACATCCCCTATGACTTTGCCATCAATGCTTCTTGGCTGGCGAACTTTGGCAGGCGCGATTTCCCTGATGAAACACGAGACTGGATGACGCGCGGAAACATTCAGGATTTTGGCGATAGCTACAATGCTCCATACTGCCGCGACGATAAAGGGGTGCTGAAAAAGAGAGTCTGAGCTGGGGAATCACTCTTTGTAATGATTATGCTGACGGCGGTGGAGAGGAAAATATGGCTACTTCTTTTAACAAGAACGATTAATATATTTGACTGTAGCTTTTGTGCGAGATGATGCAAATAAAGATAGGGTACGATAACGGTATGCACATAAAAATAATCTGCAGGTGTGTGTCAACCTCTGTCCAAAGGTGGGTGATGCAAGACGAGCTCACGATAAGTCAGGCATCAGTAAAAGTCCAGGGCGATAGGCAATGCTAAAAAGATGACGCATAAGAGCATGACAAGCTAAAGGCAAGGGCAGAGAACTCACATCTGAAAGGGAGAAGGTAATCCAAGCGCCTTCTGATGTGATCCTGGAGAGGTGGCACTCGATGCATGAGACAGGGATGGCAAAGGGCGGCCTTTCATCCCCCCGTTCGGCATATTTGCCCGCATGGAAGACATTAATATCAAGGTATGGTCTGTGTGCGCAGGACTAAGATGCGATGGTCAAGCAGGTTAAGAATTCCGATTGGCTTACCGGAACTTGTTCCATTTTTTAGCGAGTTCTTTGAGTGACTTGCTTGGTATCATCCAGCGCATTTGAGCGACCACCTGCGGCTCATGTCCTGGCTGCTCATGGGAAATAATATCCATAATTTCGCTGTACCAGAGCTTGTTGTTCCAGCGCACACGGACCAATGCAGACTTGGCACTCTTGCGCAGCGCCTGATTGACAGGGACCATGCTCCGGCCGTGAATCACAAAGCTTTTGTAGATGAGGCACCGGTGTTTGATCACCAGGTTCACGTCCTGCACATTCAGATCTGTAGGCGAATAAACTCTGGGCCCAGAGTTAGCGTTGTATAGCTGCAGCAGCGCAGCGCTGACAGCCTCTGGGAGCTTCTGGGTTGTGTACTTGGATCCTGGGATGAAAGAATGAACAACATCTATGGTTGAAAGCAAGGGGGTGAGTATGGCGCCTCGCTGAATTGAAAGAAACCATACCGTCAGTGTCCAGCGAGTCGGCTACAGTCTCAATTGTGCCCCATGTTGGGCCCACCGCATCAAAGAGCTTTGTTGCAGCGAGGGCGACAGCGTCGATCTGCCCTTGGTCTGATGAAAGAGCACGAAGCTAGTACGCATGGGTTGATAGATCTTGGGCTTGAGTAGCGCAACTTGACCGGGTTTGATATAATATTGATGCTTACCATGTCAATCATCCGAGTGTCCCTTCCAAGTGCGCGCATCATGGATATCTCCAGCGCCCCGCCATTCCAGTTGTTGAGATTGTACCCCTTCAAGATCTTGTTGAGGCGCTCTGTGAGGAAACACCAAAAGCCATAGACAGGGCCGTAAGCGCGTATCTGTGCTCCGATATGGGTACACCAGTGGTGATTAGGGTGGAGAGCGCTGTCTCCGTAGAGCTGGACGATGGGCCACGGCTTTTAGATTTAGCCAGCAATGATGTCGAACAAAACCATACCTTCTTATAGCCCTTGAGATACGAAAATAAATATCCCTCTGCTGCCTCAATGTCTGTTTCCTTGATTGTAGTCGCCAAAAGAATGTTCATCGCTGCCGATAACTCCAGGAAAAGATCGGATTGCTCTTCACGCATTCGAGGTATCTGGGTGTTCGGCGGTGCTGGGGGCTTTGGAGGAGGTTTAGCCTTGCCTTTTCCCTTGGAAGTGGTTGACGATGTTGGTGCCGGCGTCTCTGCTGTGTCAGATGCTGCTGTAGGTTCCTGGGTGTCCGAGATGGAGCCTGTGTTGGGCTCGGCCGACTGATCAACGTCCATGGAGAGCGCGTCTGTATCCTTGCGCTTGAGTAACTTATTGTCATAGGCTCGCTTCCTCTTCTCGTAGCTGTCCCAGCTCTTCTCGAGTGTAGCCTTTCCGATTGGGGCCCATTTGCCCCAGACGATTGGAACCTGCATGACACTGTGTTATGAAACAAAGCGACAATATCATGGTACTCCGTATGAGGCGTACCGCAACTGGGCCAAAAACGGTGACCAGCAACTTCCATTCGTCCGCACCTAGGCTACCCCCAGCTGGTTCACCAACCTTGGATGGTAATCGACTATTCCATGGGGGTATTTCCATCTGGTGATACAGCAACGTGGAGAATCAGGTGCAGTGGATGAGTACTGAAGAGGCACTTACATGTAATAAAAGCTCATGGATGTGATCGAGCTCGCGCTGTGTACCACCTTTGGTGTCCGCTCGAAGTGCCGAGTTGAGGATCCACTCCCTATACCACTGATCCTTGACAATCCCTACAAGAGCAAGTGAGGAGCATGAAAACACGAAAAAGAAAGAAATTCACCCAGCAAAAGGTTGTGCATTGGGTCGATTATTGTCATGCGGACGGGGTCGAAATATGGGAGACGGCAAAGCTCTGCCCAGTGGGCGCCATGCTCGGCAAAGTGCTTTCTACGTTCTGCAGCGGTCTTCAGATTGCGATATTCGTACGATCGCCGTTTATGCTCAGCACCATCTCGTGCAGGGAAGCCTGCGATGGTACAAGAGCTTGTGTGAGCATGATGGCACTGAGTGAGATGTTATGCAGTGGCACGCACCATCAGAGAGAGCCGCATCGGTTTTGAGGTCGGCTTGCGAGACTGTGCAATACGTGCAAGGCACTGCGTTGTGCCCCTTATCCGCAAATCCAGAGACCTTGCACATTGCAGGATGATCGCAAACAATACCAATCAAAACGACACGGACAAGGCGACCTGGACAGTGTATAAAACACATGAGCGAGGAGAGATGCTGTGAGATAGGCCAAGGGTTACCTTCGGGGTGCGATGGTGTACATATCATGATTCCACTTTCCAGGAGCCTAATGAGATCGTCGACAACCAAAACCATGTACTCTTGCAGCTGCTCAGCAGTAGGCTCCTTTGAGCCTGGAGTCATGCCCCCTAGGAGCAAGTTCTTGGGCCGATAGCGCAGTTCTGGGGACAAATTTGCGACGCAGAAGGAGTACGTGCCCGAGGAGTGAGATTCGGCAAAGCTTGTCCGATGAACATTAAACCTGGATGCACAGAGAAGAGGTTGGCGCTGGCATTATGGACGCACCCCAATGAGGGGAGACATACCAGTCCAAGCTCATTGTGACGCCAATTCTTAATTCGCCATCATAGTCCAGTCCAAAGAAGGGTTTACCGTCAGCACCTTTGATTGTTTGCCATACATCTCCATCCATGACCGATGCGAGCTTTCCAGGCGTTGGTTGTTTTGTGCGCCAGCGGTCCAGCTCCTCCTCCATGCCCGGGCGCTGAACAAACTCGCCGAGAAGGTTGCTAAGTGGGGCGAATGGAGCCGCAAGCTTGGGAGTCAATCGCTTTGGCTGCAAGGCAGACGGAAGGCGGTTTGGCGGCGGGGCAAAAATGTCCGCCTGGCAATATGGACACTTTTCATTCTGAGTGGGCTTGTCAGAGCGAATGAAAAAGTGGCAGCGAGGGCAGAGTGGGAAGATTGTGAAATTGTCGTCAAGGCCAAGACGACTGAATGATGTCTCCAGTGTTATGGGCATATCGTTTGGGTCAGCGATTAGTGTAGTGCCCAGGAAAATGCACCGGAAAACAAAGAGAAGGAGGGCGCATGCTCGAAAAGGGAGCTGGAATTGTGTGTGCAAGAAGGCAGCTATGAGCATCGCAAGTCTCACAAACCAGTGAGGACTGGAGTGAGCATAAGTAACTTCAGGCTTATCCTGAGGAGAGAATGCCGGTGCGGTGTATAGGGGGCGATGACTGGTCATCCTCTGCGGAGGCATGGGGTTTGGGGCATCCAGAGCATCCAGTGGCAGTGGCGATTGGGGAGAATCAGCACAGGGCGTTGGAGCCCCCGAGCGGGCTCCCAGCTGCTCAGTGTAATCGCCCAAGGGGCTCATGTCAGGGGGATGAGCGCCATCGCCAGCTCCCAATGACTCCTGACCAGGTGTAGAAACCATTTGGAGATCGTCAGAAGTGGAGTCCAAGGGCTCGTCGCCATCGTACAGGCCACCAAGAGGGCCAGAGGAAGGAACAGAGAGTGGTTCTTCTGTATCCCAGTCCATGAGAGTGGGGTTCTGATCAATGTCAGCTGTCATCAGTGACGGCGTGTGCAAGGGATTGGCTTGGAGCTCATCAGGCTCGTCAAGATCCATGCTTTGAACCAGGGAGCTTGGAAGAGGCGGAGCGGGGAGTGTTGATGAAGACGCTTGAGGAGTGGATGAGGATGGCCCTGCACTAGCCTCAGCTCGAGGCAAATTATGAGCGGGGGTGCGTTTCGCCCGTGCCACCTTCTCTTTACGCGCATGGGTCTCGCGATCTCTGGCAGTAACGCGCTGGCCTGCTGGATCAACAAGCAGGCAATCGCCGCATTTGCAGGTGACAAGACGATCGTGCGATTGTTGCTGGAGTACAGAGATGCAAAAGCGTTTCATATTAGCATACCCGCTTCTCTAGTGGATTTGTGGAATACGTGCCCGACGATCGACTCCTGCAGCTGTCGGATTAGTTCGGGGAGGCATGATAGAGGGCGACGGAGGTGTTGGGAAGGCAAGGATAGAGTGCTGAGCAGAAGGGGAGGAAATGATGGGCGCAGTGGTGCTCCAAGGGAGGCCTGCCCGTCTTTAAGCTCCAGGCGACCATGGATTTTTCCGCACAGGGCCAATACCGGCAAGCGTGAGCACGCCGGAGCTGGTGTATCCCCGGAGTATGTGCCATGAGAAAGAAAGATGGGGAAATAGGTTGACAGAAGCTCTCGGCACCCTTGGTGTGCGGCATGGTGGACTGTAGAAAATGGGGAAAGAGCCTAAGTGCCGCGCTCATTTTGGAGGGAAAAGGGGGACTACAACATACAGAGAATTTCAATGGCCCCCAATGTAAAAGAGACCGGGGTGCGTATCTGGACATCTAGACCCGATGGAGCCAGGAGCTGTGTTACCGTACGCCCTCAAGCCGCGAGAAGGGAGAGTGACAGACAGATGGAGATCGGCACTGGAGAGGGGAAGAAGACTCGGCATTGGAGATGTTGTGGTGATTCGCCAAATTCCGAGTGGCAGCTCTGGTCACCAAAATCGCGGCCTGCGGATTTTCCTCGCAAGAAGACTGCCTCGACGTCTTGCAAGAGTCACTGACCGAGGAGGGAGGGGAGGATGTCGTGACGCTGCTTATGATTGGAGACGTGGGCTCAGATTGGGAGGACGCCCAGATCATCTTGGTGCCCTCATCCTCGTAAGAATATTGCAAGTCGATCATGCTTAACTGGACCAGCTCTTGCTTGAATTGGATCGTGGTGGGAGCGTGACGACGCGTGACTGAAGGCGCGTAATTGACGCTGGTCGCATCGGCCATTGGTGGCATTCATGAAGTCATCAAGGGGAAGTTTGTGAGATGCTCGGGCGAGAGTGAAGCCACTGCGCGGGATATGCGCACGCAAGCGTGCGGGAAGGGTGGCACCGAGACCGTCTAGCCATAACGCTGCATCGTTCCTACTGCAGGAGAATCCCGCCGTTATACTTGATGGCATACGCAGACCAGACGGTGACGATACTGGGCCCAACCGACCGACTCTTCATGTCCAAAGTAGTATAGCGCCTAGCGTTCATGCAGCTTTGGATAGTTAGCTTTGGGCCTAACAAGGGAACCTGTGCACTTACGGTGCGCCAAGTGCCGATAGTGATTAGTAAGATTGTTGGACCTGGCACTCAGCAGACCGGAGAGGCACGATCAGACAAGTGTGGCACGGTCTGTAGGCGAAGATGTAGAGGACCAAATGTCCCAGCCCGAACAGGGGATACCGCGGAGGTACTAGTAGGAGTAACGTAGCCAGCATCCCTTCGCACCTGTTCAAGAGGCAGCCAACTGGGCCACACACCATCACAGGGCAAAATATCTGGGACAAGGCTGGAGCTGAGGCCCAGGCGCGTGGCAACAGAGCGTTGGCGCAAGTACTAGCCGCAAACAAAGGTAGAAGCTGGGACCTGATGGACAGAGTCCCAACCCAGGCGCAGGAAAGTGTAGAGGAGGGGTGAGGAGCCGCACCCAACCCGAGTGTTCAAACAGACGAGCAACACCAAGCGACTGATGAACAGCGCGCAGAGTGGTACACCCAAGTGTTCAACCAGACAGATAGGCGGCCTGATAAACAGGACTTCTAAAGGCTATTGTACACACATTATATGGGGAAGGACGTCTGGTACTCACATTCAAGTCAACACAATTCTTTGCCGCTGCGACTGCACCCCCGGCGCGAGTGCTTTTTGGCGTGAAAAAGGCCTAATGAGTGACATATATACATTAGACAGCGAGAGGAGATAAATAAACTCACATTGCGACAGCGCTTCTAAGCATAATCTTACATATGTTAGACGAAGGGAGTGCCTACGAGCACTCACTTTAACATTAATATCGCCGTCGTGCGGTGGCGGATCTTTGGGGCACCCTCTAGCGTGAAGCCAGATAATTTTGATGAAGGGCCTAATAAACGATGAGCGTATACACACATGAATCATCTAGAAGATAGGATAGCGCACTTAAATCTTGATACTCACCTTATATTAGCAATACTTCGTGCGCGCGGCGCCGGCGGGGTGAGGAGGAGAAGGGAGGAGACGGCTATGCGACGCATGCACGGCGGGTGCTTACCACACAGCCTCATCTGCTTCCGATGCCTTGACCAATTACTTCCGTACTTGAAGAGACTTGAAGTTGAACCCATTAATAATTCACCACCAGGCCAGCGCTATCGTTTTTCATGAGTTTAGTTTCCATCTTCCCGGGTCTCGCTGACATATATACTTGTGTACTTAGATATCCTCCCGCGTTTCGGCACTGTTCACCAGAGCCGAGACTTTCCCGCCTCGTTTCGGCTCACTCGCAACAATCGCGAGCCTTGTTCATCACGGCTCGTCTGGTGCGTCTGTCTGAGCACGCCCAAGGATTGTGGGTGTTCATCACCTCGCCAAAATTCGGACACCCCCCTTTCATAACATGTCCGTCGGTTTCCTTGGTATGCAATATTCCTCTCAAGATCTCACGTCTCGCTTCATCTTCACTCCAGTATTCCTCGCATCTCCTCCCACATCTCGTCTCCTTCTCCGCCTCCTTCGATTTTTTCGACTTTTCTCGCCGCACCCCCACCCCTCGATACTATTCGGCCACGTATGGCGGTGTATACATACACGAGCAACGTCCGGCTTTACGACGTCGGGCGCTTTGAACTGCGTTCAGTCAACGTTTTCGGCTTCCCCACAAATCCGACCCACCCTCGGCTCTTGGACACAGTTGCCGAATTTTCCTTACTCCCTAATGGCACGTACGGAGACCGCGATCCCCTTTTCACCACCTATCCCTATCAAAAAAACCGCGTTTGGATGCACTACATGCCATCCGTGAAGATGTGGGTGGCGGGCTGCCCAGGATTTGACGCCCCACCGATCTTCATCAAGCTCAAGCTCAACACTCCGAGCTTATGGGTGTGGCGCGGTGGCATGGGATCCATTGCGCCGTCCATCCTTTCTGACTTGCGGCGATTCCACGACGCCGCGGCCTCGCAGGCCCAGTCCTTGAGGGATAGTGCGCGCGACTACGTGCGCATGCCGATCTACGGCCGCGATCTCCAGTGGGATAGCGTACAGGGCGAGGGTCATTTTGACCAGATGGCTGCTAATTTAGTATCTCTTCAGCGCCGGATCGCAGAGCTCTACGGGTGGGTTTTTCTGCAAGAAAAACTCCAGCAGGTTACGCACTCCATCAACCCTCGACCTCCCCCTCCCCCCCGCGAACCCGTCCCGCAAATCGACTGGTTCAACGGCGTCATCGTCCCCTGGGAGCGTCGCTCCCCATCGTTCGACGCCATGGCCCTCTCCCACGGCGTTCCGCTCTGGTGGTGTGACTACCTGGTTAATCCTTCTGATGTCTGTGCCCCATGGCGAGGCCTGCCCGGCTCCGGCCGTGAGCTTATGGATTTGCATCGCGGTTCCGGCTACGAGTCCGTTTCCGTGGCCGGGAGCTCAGACCAATACTGTCTGAAGGTGGACGACACTGGGGCTACGCGATCGCCGTTAGACACGATCGTGTCAACTAGGCCAGTTGACACTGCCCGTTTTCTTCGCGTGGCCCCTCCCAATTTTTCCGGCACCACGCTTGCCCTGCAAACGACGGACGGGGCCCACAAACGATCCGCGGAGGATGCGGGTGTCATTCCTTCACGCTCGGGCCAATCATCCCAGCAAGGCGCGGTGCCTTCCAGCCAGAAAAAGCGCAAACCTAACCCGTCCAAGAGGCAGCGCGAAGCTCGCCGGAAGGCCAAGCTGTCTGCAGGGGCCTCAACGTCGCCATAATATGGTGTGCCTGCCCACTCGGACGCAGGCAACGGCGATGGCGTCGATCAAAGTGAGCTGCTTGCGTTTTGAAACGCCAGTGAAGTGCTAACATGGCCAACTTAGCTTGAGATTATTTTGTTTTGCTGTTTTTTTAAAAAAAAATTATTTCCTTGTTCTCGCCCTTGCTCTCGCGTCGCCATAGGTCTCTCTTTCATGTACATGTGGTCCACGCTTACGTCCGGTTGAATTAAAATTCACTTCTATACATACTATGACGACCTTGCCCGATTATCGCCTGCGTTGTATCTGTCCGTGTATGGCGAGAGTCATGAGAGAGTGAATTCAAAATTGCGTAGTGCCGAGATTAATATTGATGGCGTCGAGGAGAGCAAAGGAGAGTTCAAAATCGTAAATATCTACTTGGATTTTCAAACCACATATGGGGTGGGCTAATACAGAGTCGGGCCTTGCCCTGGTACAACCACATCACTGAGCCACAGCGAGTTGAGCCAGCACATTACTGCGAGGTTGAGCACGCTCAAGCAGACTAAGCTCAAGCAATAAGTTGAGCCCTTGAGCGCTCTGGTGGGGTCAAGCTTGCGAGTTTACATATCCAGCTTACAAAGTTGGATGAGGTCTAGCCTCAACCTGCTTGCCTACTCAAGCGTGGTCAACCTGGTACAAACAGATCTTGAGTACGTGCAAAGTTAAGGCTCAACCAGGAAACCGTTTGATGCAGTGAATACCGCATGAAATGCAATGTTCTGAGCACCTACTCAAAACGTGCATCTCCAGCAGTAAGGACCAAACTAGAACAGATATCAGTGGGTTGAGCGGTACTGACGACTCTGGCAGTGGCACTACGTGCAAACAATGTGCCCTGTTGGGGAAAGGTATCCGCTCCCATACACTACTGTTCAACATCTCTTTTTATTTTTAATCTTCGCTTTCCAAGTCTTATCCTATCCATACCCGTATTAGCCAAGGTACGGAGCATAAGTGATATAAGCTGCCTGTGCTTGTGGTTGAGCTTGCTGCTTGAATTTGTCGTCCGGCAAATGGGGGTTCATCCAAGGTGTCTATCCGAGCTCGAAATTTATTCCAACTTTTGCAAACGGTGCAAGCGAAACACTGAGTGTTCCGCCCATCAGCTCAGTTTCCTTCTCTCCGTTAACTTTGCTGAGCTATGGTAGAGGCTGACAACGCGCGCGCGCACGACACTAAGTATAGTGGACAGCCTTCTGGGGGGGACGATTTCCGGGTAAGCGCCGGTGTGAGGTCATGACAAGACAGTACATTGGCCGAGCAGACAGGAATAAACCGTCCTTTCCGCACTCAAAACTGCCACTGCGCCTGGAGGTGCTTCCGTGGTAAAGGTGCAATATAGGGTGGATCAATCCATAGGGGCAAACCTAGAAGAAAAAGACCAAGTTTGCCCAGTCGAAACTACTGGTGGCCCAACCCCTGCAAGACATGCTCGTACGCCCATTCATAAGTCCATTCTCGCAGACCAAGGATCCCCGTTCGCATTAATCTTATTCGACTTGGTTATAATGGTAAATGACTAGCGATGACCCACTGCACCCGCGAGACTTTATCTGCAAGGGCAGCGCTGATCCCTGGGTGCAGAGTAGGACTTCGGGGGTTACCATCGAGCAGCTAATCAAGGCAAAAGCGAGCACACACAGCAGCTAACGACGAGCGCCGAGGTCCACAGCATGAGCATAGCGACTATAGACAATAACAGTACGGCGGACTGAGATAACGAAAAAGTGGGTAAAAGTGTACGAGTCCGTTTATTCCAAGAGTCTAGATAGTTTTTACGTCTCCGGTCGCGGCGGCGGCCGTGGCAATCTCAGCCTCCGCTTCACAGGAGTCATCGGCAGGCTTCACTGGAGCTAGAGTGATGGGGACATCCCCAGTCGCGGAAATCGAAGCGCTCTCGGCGTCGCTCGTGGGCTCCAATAACGCCGGCTCCGTCGTCGAGTGCGCTATCGTCGACTCCGACACGCCATGAGCCTCCGGATGACCTGAGGGATCCCGTTCGCGGGCCTCCGGCTGGCTTCCTTGTTCGAGCTCGCTGAGAGCAGAGGAGATATCCTGGTCCAACTCCACCAAAACTTTCTCCAGGTTCTCGACGTCCTGCAAGAACGCCTTTCCTTCATTCTTCAGCACATCTTCGGCGTCCTCGGCTCGCAGGGGTTTCGCGCCGAAGCGCTCAGCACCGCCCTTTGAGATCTCCTCCCAGGTCTTTCCGCCGGCCGTTAACTCGTGCTGGAGCTGGTCCTTGATCCTGCGCGGGAAGCCAACGCCATCGTACCCGAATGCAGTGTATACCTGTACCAAGGTCGCGCCAGCCTCTGCGAATTCTAGGGCATCACGCCCTGTGGTTATGCCTCCACAGCCAATCAAGGGGATGGAAGGCGGGAGTAGGGAGCGAAGCGTCCGGAATGCTTTTAGGGAGAGCGGGTAAAGCGGCGGACCGGAGAGACCGCCCTGTTCATGAGAAGCGGCTGGGAGGAACAAGTAGCGTCAACAAAACGAAACAAGATAAGGATATGAAAGATGAGGTACCAGAGATAAGTGATGAAGGTCGTTGAATGGTGGTGTTGCTAACTATAACGCCGTCAACTCCGCTCGCTTTCACAACTTCGGCGACATCTTCCAACTCGGCTTTGTCGAGATCTGGCGCGATCTTCAATACAATCTTGGGCTTCGCCCATTTCCATCCATCCTTCCGCTCGGCAAGCCCGTTCCGGGTTTTAATAACCTCGGCCAGTAACTCCTCTAGCATTCCCCGGTTTTGCAAGCCTCTGAGCCCGGGCGTATTGGGCGAGGAGACGTTTATGACAAGAACATCTGACAGTGGGCCAAACGTTCGCACGCCATTGATAAAATCGGAGATATCATCTGGAGGCGAGGACTTATTTTTGCCAAGGTTGACCGCGAGGATACGGTCTGGCGCGGAGGATGGTGGGTATTTGGCAAGATATGAACGGAGGTGGGAAAGCACGATGTGGGCGCCGCGAGATGGGAAACCATAGCGGTTTATGATGGCAGAATCCTCTGGGAGGTGGAAAAAGCGAGGACGGGGATTGCCGGGCTGCAGCGATACGGTAAGGGGGGCGCAAGTAAAGGTGAGAGCAGGTGCCCACGAACCTGCGGCTTGGGCGTGACACTGCCAACCTCGACCCAGCTGAATCCAATGCCAAAGAGTCCTGCAGCGCGTCAAGAGTCAGTTGACCCCGTATTCTGATGGAGTTTCATGAACGCGCCTTCGATGGCCTCCGCATCTTTGTCGAAACCGGCGGCGAGGCCAATGGGGCTGGAGAGGCGATGTCCCCATAACTATAACGTGTAAAGCATGAGGGGCACGGCGGCATGGGAAAAAGCACGCTGAAATTCGCACCTGCACGCCTAAACTGGGATCATCTTGTGCTCGGTCCTGAGGGGCCCACCCACTGCCCAGGACTCTCACCGCAAACCGATGCGCGGTTTCTGGCGTCATCGCGGCGCGCAACGCCGGCATGACCACATATCTGTGCAGGGCCGACCGGGAATCAAAGTAATACGTCGCGAAGAGGGTCCCGCCGACGACGAACAGAGTGGCCGTGGCGAATGCGCGCAAGGGACGCGCTGGCGAAGTGGGGGTTGCGGTAGCGAATGGGCGAGTGGGAAAAGCAGAGCGTGTGAGGGGGGAGACTCGGTAACATGGCGTCCTTACGGCTGCAACGCGCGAGGCCAGCATATTCGCAGTGGTGCAGGTTGCCGCAATCCGCAACGAGCAGCTGCTGTCAGCCGGCGTTCACAGGCGTTTCCTGGGTGGCTCGCTGCTCACGGTGGGAGCGGACGAAACGGTGCGCGGGGATCGGGCAGAAAACTAGGTTTCTGCCAGCCACCGCTACTCAACGCCGGGGCGCATACATCGATATATGCGCTTGGCCAGTCACCACACCCACACTATGCCACCAAAACCAAAATCCTCTGAAATCGACGACATCTTCGCGTCCAAAGGCAAGCTAAAGGACAGCCCCAAATCACCGCCCACAGCGAAGAAAGATACAAAGAAGAAGAAAAGGTCCAAAGAAAAGGCCGCGACTTCTGCCGTCGAATTAGACACCGTTGGTGTCGAGTCAACATCAACATCAAATTCCAAATCAAAGGTCGTTCCAGAGACGATCCTCGACCCCTCCGTCCCGGCGAAGAAACCGGATGCCATCGCTGCCCCGGCGAGCCGGAAGAGGAAGCAGACGGAGCAGGAGAGCGCGCAGGAACAGCGGTTTGCCGATTCCAGAGGCACTGGCCCAAGTAAGCTAAGCTCCCGACGCCCTTCACACTCCCGCTTCCCCAGTCACCCTCTTATCGCTCTCGCCGCGCAGGGCGCATGACCGAGGAGGGCTACGCGATATACAAGGAAGACGAGCTCGGGATTAGCGCGGAAGGCGGAGGTGCGCACTTTTCTGTCTCCTCGCCCGCGTCACAGAACCCCGACATCGGCTTCTTTCCCTCAAGATACTCCATTATGTCCTTTCGACTGCGATTGCTGTGAGTGCTTCGCATTCCCGCATGATGAAATTAATTTGGTTGTTCAATATTGCACAACAGGTTTCTAATATCATACATCGTGGGAATACTACTAGTAAGCTTACAGGATGCTGCCCGAGAGGAAAAAGAACGAAACAAGGACCGAGGACCGAAAATCGAAACAGCATAGTCGAGTATACACGAAAGGGTTCTATAAAACAAGAACAGCCGACAGCCCCGGAGTCGAAGCTGCCAATAGGAATTACAAGGGGTGGGGGCGTCCGGGCTACGCTCCCGTCCAGTCGAGTGAACGACTGGAACAAAACGAGCGAGCGAGCGATCAGGTTTTGGATGATGTACAACGGCGAACCAGCGCAGTTATTCCAAAACCAACGCTGGGACACCCGGCATAATGAAATATCTGTCCTTCGAAAAATCCGGAGCGTCGATGGGGGGCGCATCACAGATTTACGGCATTGCCGTACCATAGTGCGTATGGTGGCTTTTTCCGCAGGCAGGCAGGGTAGAGAATGAGTGGCATAATGATCGAATCGCGAATCTCGATCCGCAGCTGGAAAGCTGGAAAGCCGGGAAGCTGGGGAGGCGCAAGAGGAAGGAGGTAGTAGGAGCTGTAGTGGACTCATGAGAGTCGCACGGTGGATGGGCATGGCACACGTTCGAACTCTTGCCACAGCACAGAGCCGCGCACCGGGCTACGGAACGTGGACGTCGCGCGTTTCCAGACCTTTTTCAGGCCTTTGTACACGCCCTTCTCCCGCGTGTGTGGTCGAGCGCTCACTGGTGGTAGCACTGCGGCGGGTGTCTGATGTGACGAGGAGGAGAATGACGTTTGTGACGCTTGGGATGCGTGCGAGGTGTGTGTCCTGTGTGTCGTAAAGGAAGGGGTGTAGGAGACTTGTGATGTGTACGATCCGTAGGATGCGTTGCGGAAATGTTGTGGAGGTTGGGGGACAGGGCTAAGAGGGCAGGGGGAACAAGGTCAGCTCAGGACTCGCTCTTCCCGATCATCTGCTCAGGATACTCACTATTGTGGCCGTGGCAGGCTAATGTAGGAGCGTCCATTCGATGCGTGCGTCGACGCGGAATAGGAGCTGGGGACCGAGCGCTCGCTCGAGGTCATGGTGTGCGATCGGTAGAGAGCAGGCATTATTTTTGCAAGTCGAAGTGGTTGGGGGTCGTTGGGTATGAGTATACTTTTCGGACGGCTTTATACAGCTCGGTGCGATGCGTTAATATAAGAGGGCGGGGGACGGGAGTGGCAGGAGTAAAGGATCTTTGGGGCGACCAGCGGGCAGGATATATATACGAAATCCGAAAAGGGCGCGTGTAATTTCCTGAGTCTGGCGTGCGTCACAACAGCCTGGGGCACGTCTACGTATCTAGTTCCGTTTCGGGTTTTGATCCTCGAGGTGCGGCAGCCGCGTGTGACGGAACCTTGCCCAGAAGCGATACTAGCTCTCTCGCTGGCTTCACAGTTCCAGACTCTCTTGAGTCTTCGCAGAAAGTTCGCGTGGCTAAAATCCGGGGTGGCTGGGTTTTGTGATTGCGCCGATGCGGTCAGGATTTGGGTCAGGGAAGAGCGGGTAAAACCGTTACCTGGGATAGAAAGCACCCAGTACCACTGGCTGCCCACTCCGTTCCCTCCAGGTTCTTGAATTCTTCCTTTAGCCGCTTCCTGGGCATATGAGGTTTCTCCGCCCCGCCTTTCAATCCTCCGAGCATCAAATCAGCGAAACCAAGACATTCTTGTGCGATGCGGGACCCGAGAGGATATCCCCGGTGGTGCCTATGCCTATGTCCATTACGCCTATGCCGAGAGATCCGTTCCCCAAGTAATCTCCCAGAGCACAGACTCAAATTCAAAAGTGTGTATACAAATCCACGCGGCCACCCTTACAGTCTAGTTTCTTACCTTCAACGGCCGTCGGGCAGAAGAGTGATCGGTCCTCTCCGGGTGGGGGTGGCGTCAGATCCATCGTCATCCAGTTTTTCAACGTCCTGAGGCTAGCTTGAAATGTTGAAAATGCATGGACATGGGACTCAGGACGACCTGCTGATAAGTTCAAAACCGTCGTGTCTAGCTGGCGGCCATGGAAATGAACGCGAAGATAGATGTGACCGCATCGCGATTCGAACGATTTGAGCTGGTATACAGTAGAGCAAGGGATCAAAGGCTAAAACGGATCTTGGAGTGCGTAATGATGTGCCAGCGGAGGGAGGAGAGCCCGCGTCGGAGTTGCCGCGCCATCGGAATCCACATCAGGCGTTAGCAGCCTTGTTCCTGAATTCTGAATCCTGATGTCAAGTAGGATTTCGCGCCCATAGCTCCAGAGGCCAGAGCTGGCCCATACCAAGTCGACTAGGAGTATTCTCACGTTGGCGATAGACTTTCAGACATCTTGAAGTTTGGTTTGATCTCCGAGGTATACGCCTAAAGTCAATCCGCGCGAGCTTGAACGCCTTCGCCAGAATGTGATTGAGCTATGAATCAGGGCCAAAATGGTTCAAGACCAGGATGACAATTCGAGACCGCGGAAGGAAAGTCCTCGAAGGGAACGGAGCGCGTGGACTTTCTAGGTTTGAGCCAGGTTATCACAAACGCTGTGCGGGGCAGGCAAGCGACACATCCGAGAACTGCAGATCTTGGTATTCTACGAAGGGACCAACACGATGTCGGACTGAGCAGTGATCAAGCTTGACGCGTCCTTGGTCGTAGAATCTGGCACGAGATCGAGACCGTTTCGTTTTACGGTTGTGTTCGCTAAGTATAAGAAGGGAACCACGCTACGTCCTTCGCTAGAATCGGGAGCGGCTATGCAGGCGAAAATAGATGCCATCCCCTTGTCAGGCCCTTGATTATGAACGCTACCGCCGATATAGATAATCGCATTGTCAACGCAGAGATAAGAACGCAGCGCAGCATTGCCATAGCAAGAGCAAAGGCAAAGTATCCAGGCAACACGAGGAGTATCCATTCAATTGTTCTTGAATTGTTCAATGGAATATGGCGTATCCAACGATGTCCATACGCCCAACAAAGCGCTTGAACAGTCAAACACGTGCCGAGAGTCTCGGCGCTGCGCTGAAAAGGCTAAGAAATGGCTTGAAAGAGATTCAGCGAGGCGGTGGTGCAAGTCCGGGTTGGTACCTCGGAGGCTGTAGTTGTCCCTCGATCGAATCGAGTCTGTTTCCTATCTCCAGTGAGGCGCAGCACTTGAAGCTGACACAACTAATCGCGGGAGACGTAAAAGCACGTAAGGATACGAGCGAAAGCACGGAGGCACCGGGTCCGCCAGGCGGATGCGTTGGGTCCAGGAACTTTCAGGTCTGGAGCCTGAGGGTACTGCAGTACCACATGATGAAGCGCAGACAGGTATCCGTCAAACATGCTAATCCCCCAAATGTTAGTATAAGATAAGATCTAGATTAGGAAAGGGAGATACTCATTGAAAGATAACACGCGCAAGGGCAAGCGGATGGCCATGGCTGACCGCGGTCATCGTGTTGGGTCACGCCCGTGTTGGAAGAACCCAGGTGCCGGACGGGCAGCTGCACGTGCAGGTTCGAGATTCCTGCAGAACAGCTACGGATAGGAGCCTTCACTGCACGAGTATAGGCAACTGAACAACTGTATTGAGTAAAACGCCTACCAGCCCGATAACACCAGGGACGTTCGAGTAGCCACAGCGTCCAGACCGTTACACTTCAAGTTCGACGCTGAGGGTCTTGAAACTTGAGATCAGGATTCAGGACTCGTTGGCTGAACCAAGGGCACGTCCGTCAACGAGCCCGCTTACACGACCGCCGCTAGCCACTACATGCATTGAATAAAGAGAGGCTCAGCGAACCTTGCTCGAGCCAACAACTGTGCCGCTCTCTCAAGGTGTGAGCACAGAAGAAAGTAACGTGCCCGCCATTGGTTAGGGTTAGGACCTTGGCAACAGCTGGTCGCTTAGGGAGGCATAACTAGCACGACACGAGGCTCGAAGGGAAAGCTGTCTGCTTCTGACCCATGTTATCTTCGAGCTAGCAGCAGTCAGAGCCGACTCTGTCCGGATACCTGGCCAGGCTGGCTGGATACCAGCGGTCAGACGGTAGATGGGCGCCAGCGGCGCCAGCGACGGCGACGGCGGTGGTGGTGGTTGTGCGGGCGACAGTGGCGAGCCGGCGCGGGCGGGACGCGCGCCGGAAGCAAAATTTGATCAAGCCATGCGAGGAGGCAAAAATTTAAAAAAGTCGACGACTTTTTCGACCCTTGCCATCTTTAAATCGGTCATCTTCCTCCTCTCCCCCTCCTCCCCCTTCCGTAGATAGAGGCATCTTCTCTTTCTCTTCTTCTCTGTCTTTTCCCAAGATGAATGTGAGTGTCTCTTAATCGGCTATCTCTCGCGGAAATATCGAGTCGATCGTACTTATCTGCTAATCTCTGCCAGGCCGAGTATGTCCAAAAATTGCACGCGTTGCTGCTGCAAACGTCGGCGCCAGACACGGCGCTAATCAAGGCTGTAAGTAGTTCTTTCCTTCGATCGAGCTTTTACTCACCTTGCGCGCCGATTGCGACCCGATCGCTCTGAACAGGCAACTGCCCAGCTCAATCAGGAGTACTACAAGTCTCCCGATTGCATTCCCGCACTGTTTGAAATCATCGCTTCAGCCCCAGAGCAAACGGTAAGCAATAAATTATCTTCTCTCCGGCTCCAGGACACGTTCCAATCGTCATGACTGCTTCTGCTATCGCTGGCCCATAACTAGATCCGACAACTCGCCGCCGTAGAGCTCCGCAAACGTGTAATGCAAAAGGAGGGCACCCTTTGGATCGCCTTGGCTCAAGACGTCCGCGAAACCATCAAGTCCAAAATTGCCGAAGTTATCATTGTTGAGCAGTCGTGCGTGCCCATCCATTTCAATTCGTCGCCGCGCCTCACCAATGACCTATATATCCGTAGTGAGATAGTTCGCCACTCCACCGCGCGTGTCATTGCAACCATCGCAGAAATTGAGCTTCCCCTGAACAATTGGCCTGCACTCCTCCCATGGCTCTACCAATGCGCCACCTCCAGTGTCGTTACTCAACGCGAGATCGGAGTATACGTCCTCTACAGTGTCCTCGAAAATGTAGTCGAGGGCTTGCAGGAGAAGATGCAAGAGTTCTTCAATTTGTTCGCAAGGACGCTACAGGATCCCGAGAGCGAGAACGTTCGAAATACCACCGTCAGGTTAGCATTCGCCGCACAACGCCCGTATTATTATCTCTTCATAGGACTCTCTCGGACAGGGCCCTCGGGACCATCTCCCAGTACATCGACCAAGATGAAAAGCCTGATATCGTGCGCATACCCCGCACTCTTTTCGCGGTGGCAATGCATTGATCATGCTCTCACATTAGAAAACATTCCAAGGCCTTGTTCCCGGTATGATTACCGTCTTAGGTCAGGCCGTAGAAACTGGCAACGAGGAGGCTGCCAGGCATGGATTTGACGTCTTTGAGACGCTTCTTATCTTGGTAACCTTTGCGTGTTCTGCGTCATTCCGAGCCCTTTCATTAACGTCAAGTCCGCTGGATAGGAAACTCCTCTCCTCGGCAAACACATACCCAACCTTGTCGAGTTCTTCCTCGCTTGCGGCTCCAATACAGCGTTTGAGGAGGACGTGCGTGTGATGGCGCTTAATACCCTCACTTGGACAATCAAATAGTGAGTAATTTTTACCTCCGACCGCGATCGTAATTAATTATGTAATAAATCTCATTCATAGCAAAAAGTCAAAGATTCAGAGCTTAAACTTGGCCAAACCCATCCTAGAAGGCCTCCTTCCCATCGGTGCCGAAGAAGATCCAGAGGATATCGACCAGGACTCTCCGTCTCGTGTATGTGAAGATAAGCATTTGAATCTGCCATGAGATTCTCAACGTTCATTCCATAGATTGCGTTCCGTGCCATCGACGCACTGGCTACGGCTCTCCCGCCTTCGCTCGTCTTCCCTCCGCTACACTCCATTGTTACACAATATATGGCTTCTCCCAACCCAGCCCTCCGCAAGTCGGCGATGATGGCATTCGGCGTCACGGTCGAAGGCTGTTCAGAGTTCATCCGCCCACACATGAAGAGCCTTTGGCCCTTCTTGGATGCTGGATTTGTCGACCCCGACCCTGTTGTGAGGAAAGCCGCGTGTATTGCATTTGGTTGCGTATGCGAGTGGTTGGATGAGGAATGTGTTTCCAGGCACGAAATCTTGATGCCCGTATGAACTCTCTTACGCACCTTGAGTCTTCGTACTGTGCTCACCGATACACATTTCATAGGCCATTATGAACTTGATGAACGACCCCGCTTCGCAATCGGCTGCGTGCACCGCTCTCGACTCGTTCCTTGAGATTCTCGGCCCTCAGATTCTCCAGTACCTCACACTCATCATGGAGCGTCTTGCCGGACTCCTCGAGACTGGCACATTGAAAGTAAAATCTCTTGTTACCGGCGCTATTGGCAGCGCTGCGCACGCATCGAAAGAGACTTTCAGGCCCTATTTCACCGAGACGTTCCGCCGTCTGCAGCCTTTCCTTCTCCTCACTAAAGAGGGTGAAGAGCTCGACCTTCGCGGGATCGCCATGGACGCCGTTGGCACTATCGCCGAAGCAGTCGGGAAAGACGAATTCCGGCCGTACTTCCCTGGCACCATGAAGATCGCGTTCGATGGTGTTTCGCTCCACAGCGCCAGGCTCCGAGAGTGCAGTTTCTTATTCTTTGGTGTCATGGCGAGGATATTCGAGGACGAGTTTGCGCCGTACCTCCCTCAAGTCGTTCCTTCCTTGCTGGCGAGCTGCAAGCAGCTGGAGAGCGGAGAGGAGGGTGATATCCGTAAGTTGGTTCTACGTATGTCGTGTGAATTTTTCTCTCAAACATGGACATTCAGTGGGCGGCACTGGTGGCGCCTTTTCGACGGGCGAGTCTTCTAACAAGGCTATCTTTGTCGACGAGAACCAGAACGTCTCAATTGCCGCTGATGATCTCGATGACGATGGTCTCCTCTCCGTCAACAGTGCCATCGCTGTGGAGAAGGAAATTGCCGCCGATACAATGGGCGCTGTCTTTGTCGCCGTCCGCGGCCACTTCTTGCCCTACTTGGAGCCGTGCACGCTCGAGCTGATCGGTCTGCTCACGCATTACTATGAGGGTATTCGCAAGGCGGCTACAACTTCGCTGTTTGAGTTCATCAAGACCTTCTACGAGCTCTCTGAGCCTAAACAATGGGTTCCTGGTCTCATCGTTGTTTGTGGATTTTGACTGAATTTCGCGGCTTGTTTGCTAAGATCTGCTTTTATTCCTTTTGTTCAGCAAGTGCCCTTGCATGACAAGGTTCGCGATTTGGTCAACCACATCTTCCCACCTCTTTTCGAGATGCTGGAGAGCGAGGATGACAAGTGAGTAGTTTGCGATATTCGATGACGGTGCTGTCTAACCGGATTGATGGCCATTAGGACTGTGGTCTCCGGCTACTGCCAGAGCCTGAGCGAGACGCTGGGCAAGGTCGGCCCTGGTCTTGTTGACGGGCGTAAGCACTTTTTTTGTCCCACTCACATCGTTATCCAACCATCTCAATTGTGGTCACGCAGGTCTGGAGGAGGTCTGCAATTTCATCATTCAAATCCTAGAACAAAAGTCGTTGTGCCAACAAGATCCGGACCAAGATGACGAGGATGAGGAGGTGATGGAAGACCAGGCCGAGTTTGACTCGGTCTTGATATCCACTGCGAGCGACGTCGTCGGCTCTCTTGCCAGCGTTCTCGGGCCCGACTTTAGCCAAGCTTTCGGTACATTCCTTCCGAATATCATGAAATACTACGTATGTCATCTCTCGGTGTTTATGCCTTATATTGAGCTAAATGCGCCCCAATTTACCAGAGCAAGGGCCGTTCGCTGAGTGACCGTACTTCCAGCATCGGCTGCCTCGGAGAAATCATCACCGGGTTGAAGGGGGGTGTTACCATGTACACAGAGGTACGCCCCCACTGCGCCATGTTTTTGCGGCGTGATTGCTTACCAATATCATCGGTAGCCTATCCTCGAACACCTCTTCAGTGCACTCAGTGATTCCGAGCCTGAAGTGCGCAGTAACGCGGCCTTCGCCACCGGTGTACTTGTGGAGAACACCGAGCGCGATCTCGGGCCTCAGTTCATGCACCTCCTTGGTGGTCTCCGACCATTCTTTGATGTTCCCGAGGGCTCGCCTGCTGCCGTCTTCAACGCACGAGACAATGCAGCAGGTGCCGTCGCTCGTTTGATTATTCAGAACACAGCAGCTGTTCCTCTTGATCAGGTACGCATTGCGCGCTTAATCTCGTGTGGTCATCATAACCTCAAGTTCCGAATTTTTGATTTGCTGTTAGGTCCTCCCTGTGCTGATCAGCGCACTCCCGTTGAAGAACGATTACCTCGAAAATCGGGCCGTGTATCGATGCATATTCCATCTCTTCCACACGAACCCTCCCGCCATCATGCCATACGTCGACCGGCTCCTGCCCGCCTTTGCCTATGCCCTGAATCCCGAGACCGACCAGCTCGGGGACGAGGTGCGCGAGGAGCTCATTGGACTCGTGAGGGCCCTCAACGCAGAGATGCCGGCGAAGATTGCGGAGAACGGGCTTGGTGTTTACTTGACATCATAAGCCATAAGGTAATTTTCTTTAGATTGGTCTTTCGTCTGTTACGGCTTTTTTTCTTGCGCTTTCCTCCTTTCCTGATCCCTATCTTCCTGATTCCTACCGCCCCACGACTACCTAGTACCGCGTCCCATGAATACAATTCCAGCTGGATAATTCCCAATTGATACGTTTTTCTGTCTCATCTTGAACGTTTGAGCTTGAAAGGGCTTCGCGAATTCACCACTCGCAGGTTGGGAATATTTCCCCCATTTGCCATGATGCACCAACAGCTGCAGGTGATTATGATACGAATCCAAATTCCAGAAATGACCGCTTTAGATAACATGTATATCGAATACAAGCTGAAGACTGTATAATGGTGCTGTGTGAGAAGAAAGCAGCAAGGCATGGTGATACGCAAATGAAGGTATTACAGAAATGTACGCTACTGCTACAAGGAGAGGTGGGGGGACATCAATGCCCAACGCTCGGGGAAGACAGTCGAGCACCACGCTAGTGGTTGTCCGGATACCAGCTGCGCGTGGCATCGCTCGGCCCAGGCAGCGGCGGCACGATGACGCTCGGCTGTCGGTAGCTCTGGGTCTGGGTCGAATACGCCACGGGGCCGTTAACCCGCCCGATGCTGCGCCGAAAGCCGCTGAAGTAGGAGCTGGGGGCCGCACGGCTGGGCTCGCTGCCCCTCCGCAGCGGGATATCACTTGCGTCGCTGCTTTCGGTCGTATACCTTTCGTTGTACTCCACCTCTGGCGGCCCTCGCCTGTTCCAGCCGGCATCGGATTGAGGGGGCGGGAGCCGCGTGCCGCCGCCGCCCGCCGCAATGAAGGGGACGGACGCGCCGGGGTGGTCCCTGTCTGGGTAGAACTTGGGCGGACCCTCGTGCTGGAACATGACGAAGCCGGGGTTGGAGCTCGCGTCGGGCGCTCTGAGGACCGCGAATGGCTGAGGGACCACGCCAACCATACCCTCGGGCAGGGGGCGTGGGCGCACTTGCGCGGGGGTATACCACGAGCGACTCGGGTCCCTGCGATCCAGGTGTAGATAATCGCGATCGCGCGGCGGTGAGTACGGCACCGAGAGGTTTTTGCTCAGGAACGGAAGGGCGAGATATTCGCGGAGGGAACGGCGATGGGAGCCGGACTTGTTGCGATTCAAGTCCGGGGGGTTTTCGCCGTAAGCTGATGACGGAGGCCGCACGACTTGGAGGCGGTCATCTTCGCGGTATTGGCGATCGTGGCTGGACGACGAAGTATACTGGGTCGGCTCTCCATCATATTCGTACTCTTGCGTGTGGTGGTCTGGTACCGAGCCGTAATAGTCATCGTCTGTGCGGGCCACTGTGGGAGGTACGTCCCCTCGATCGGTGCTGCGCGATCGAGGGCTCTCCTCGTAAACCGTCTCGAGACCTGGTTCGGGGCCCTATGTAAGGACAGCCTTTGGTTTGCTTGGAAGATTACTAGGATTTGTAGGGAAATTGTTCCCTACATAGTTATCAGAGTTCCGGTAGTCCATTTCGTCCCCATACTCTATAGTGCTCGGATTGATAGTCGGCGTGTATGGCGAATCATGCTCATATCCCATGTCTCCCCGCGGAGTGCGGGAGCGCATAGACATGCTTCGCGCATTCGGCGTGGCTGGTAGTCGGCGAACGTGCTGAGACACGCTGTCAGCGAAACCGACGCGGCCGGCGGTCATTGCAGTCGGGGGTCGGGAGGGGATCATCCCGCCTGGCATGTAGGGATGGGGCGAGGGCATGGCGATGTCGGGCCCACTGCCCCCTGGCCCGTAGTACGGCTGCTTCTCGCTCCAGCGCTGCTCTGCTTGCTGCTTCACCAGTGAAGCAGGCGTGACCGAGCCAGAGTTGTACGTCTCCCGGTCGTCGTAGTGGTTCATGATGGGATTTTCAAGGTGCGCCTGACTGCGCCCGTCTCGGCATCCCACCTAGCTCACAAGGGCAGGCGCGCTGCATTGGGCCAAGCGCCCACCCGATCGCGCGTGTTTCGGAAATCTCGCTTTTCTCCCGCCGTTTCTCCAAAAAGCCAGAAAGCGCGAGGCGCCATCGAGGTTGCGGCGAGGAAACAAACCTGCGTGTTTCGGGGTCCTCAGCTGTCCGAGCAAGACTCCGCCACTCCCGGACCTCCACCAGCGCGTTTGAGTCCTGACCACCATGTTCCAGTCTCACCTGGCCCGGGGGTCTCGTCTCAAACGCGACGTTCTCCCGCTATTCTGGATTTATTAATGGGCCGCTACATGTCTGACTCTGAGCAAATATCTCTACGCCTGACCAGCATAAAAATGGCGCATCTAGCGACATCTTGGCAGCTCATTCTGCGTACTCCCCTCCGGAGCAACTTGACTTCGTATCTTTCCTATGGATAGTACCGACTTCGCTCTCCTTATGCCGAAGCTTGAGGATATCTCAACATGGCAACGGCGCGGAGATCCCGTGTTCGATATCGACGCTGCCAATGTTTACTATTCCCGCCAAATTGATTTCCATCCCGCGACGCACGATCCTATCGTAAAGCACTTCGAACCTCTTGCTATCTTAGGACTTTGTATGCAACCCCACATCCATCTTAGCGTGTTCATTACACCAATTTTCGTATTATCTAGGGCGATCGAGCTTGTGTCTCTACTCTCCCGGTCCCGGGTTGTGCAGGTCCTCATTCCTGTCCGCCAAAACATCCAATCCAACGAGCCACTTTAGCGAGATCGCCGCCTGCGCGCCAGTCTGCCGAGCTCCCATAGTAGAGACTTTTGATGGTTAGCACATCGATACAAGGGACCTTTGACAGAAAACGCTTACATCCACTGTCCGTATAGAGTGCGCCCCGCTACCAAAACTATGCGCGAAGGTGGATAGAAACTCGGGGTATAACCCTATTACCGTGGGACACAAGCTGCTCGGTAATGACGCCCGATTGTTTCTATCAATTCGCAACCATCTGAATTTGCCTCGCTCAGACTACGCGGGCTATCCTTCTCTCGGCCTTCACTCGATCGGCACAAACGCGCAGCCCGCGAAATATCAAAGATATGAACCATTAACGTTTGAAGATGGTGAGTGACCTGGCTTCAATTTCAACTCACTTGGTTGCTTACAGATAGTCACAGGCCCAGACCGCACCTGCAATTCGTTTTTCGACCCATCTCCCTCGATTGGGCAAGCTCATCGCGTACAACCCCCACCGTCCGCTCCAACAAAGTCCCAGGTTACCTTTGTCCTCGCGCCCCACCTTCGCCATTCCAGTCCTTCCGAACCGAAAATAGGCTCGGCATCGCCTCCCAAGCCTTCCGTCATTTGTGAGTATGATCATATCCTCGCATACAAAAAGCTACAGCTTCTCAAATCGTCCGCAAATGAATCAAAAGGCAAACCCACGTATCCTTTCGTGGAGCTGGTTGACTCTATCGAAGAAATAAACCCAGACACACAGTATTTCGAAAACGTCAGCTCGAAGCCCACTATCGGACCGGCGCTAGATATCAAAATCACCCCCTCAGAGGGATCGCTTGGAACGCGTGCATTCGTCAATATCAAATGTGCAGAGGTTGCTGCGTTTTGCTCGACTCTTTGGAGAGCGGTGGTCTCTTTTTTCTAGATATCTCGACTATCACAGTGTGTTTCGGATGTAATGGCAATCGTATGGCATGCTCATGCAACACATGAAGTATTTCTTGTGCTAAGTACTTGATTTGCACTTGCGCAGGCCTGGGGGTAGCCGCAGAGGTGTTTGAGATTCGAGAAATCGAGGTACTACTTAGATGTGCGAGGTACAAGATGTACATTGAATTTGGCGCCCATGAGAGCGCTGGCTGGACGCAAATGCCCTAAACTGGGACGGTATTATCTGTCTTATCCGCGGCTATCTGCGATTGCTGTACCGCTGTGATTAGGGGCACGAGATTCTGAAGGGGTTCCGCCTTTTGTAAGAATGGGTGCTGTGTAAAGATAAGTATGGGTGGTCGTGCGTTGGAAGCAAGGAGCCCGTTAACATGGGTAGAGCGATTGCGAAGAATTACACGTACACGCAAGGCGCTAAGTGCGTCAAATCGCTTCTCGACGTCGACCTCGAGGCACTTCGATAGGTATTCCTTGAGTGATGCTGAGCTTGACTCGGGGTCACGGAGGGTTGGGGTGCCATATGTAGCAATCGAGTAGAGTGCGCGGAGCGGGTTTTCTTTGATGTACGGCGGCTCGCCTTCAAGCATTTCTGTAGGGTGACGGGGGGGAGAGATAAAAACATGATGGGTGAATCTGGGATGGCCGCTCATAGCATATTGACTGACCGATCGCCATGATACCGAGAGCCCAGATGTCAACTTTGGCCCCGTATTCTTTGCGCGTGACGACCTCTGGTGCCATCCAGTACGGCGTTCCTATCATCGTGTTGCGTCGTGCTCGCTCAGGTGATAGTTTTGCGCAGAATCCGAATCCGGCTGTGAAGAAAGATACATTAGCTGACATGTGGATCAAAAGGCAGGGGGATCGGATATCCTCAAAACAGTCAAAGACGCGAGGCTGAAACTGACCAAGCTTAATATCGCCCCGCTGGCTGACGAACACGCTGTCGCTCTTGATGTCGCGGTGAATGATATCGTGCCGGTGGAGATACTCCAGCCCTTGGCAAACCTCCCTTGATACAGCTGCAATCAGACCCTCGCTCATATAATACCCCGTGAGGATCTCCGTCAATGCCCCCCCGTCCATGTACTCCATGACGATCCAAATGTCGTTGGTGCTGTCGAAATAGGACTCGATATAACCGATGATATTCGGATGCCTCGAGGCGCGCAGAGCAAGGATCTCGGTAACCACGAGGTCCGATCTGGGCACTTGGTCGATATTGATGTGCCTGATTGAAACGAGTCGTTTTGTAGCAGTATGGTAAGCTAGGTCCTTCGTGTTCAAGTCTGTTGGTGCAATGGATGACCTAAACAAAGAGTACATGTGTTGTGTTAAAATTACGGGACATGCAGAGCGAGACGTCGGGGAGCACTCACATGCCCGTGTTTTCTGGTGACTCTGCAGTGCGCTTATACACCCTATCAAACGGGCTTCCAGGAGTACAGACCGCTGCGAGTTTCTCCGCCATATCCTGATCGAGTGCTGTTTCATGTCTGTATCTTTTCGGTACGATGTTGGTTTCTGGTGTAGTAACACTGGTAGTTTCGAGCCTGGGCGAGGGCGGGCGTCTGAGCAGCGAGACCAGGACCGGTGGGTCATAACTAATGGGCGACGACCTTGGCCTTGGTTTCAAGGGCGTGGAATCGGGACCGCCAGTTGGCGGCTCCCAGCTGAGGCCCGATGCAAAGCCTGGAAACAGGCCCATCCTTTGCGCGAGATGGCGGTTCAGCGTCACGTTCAGGAGTGTTCAAGGCCCATTTCGGCGGCTTGAATATAAGTGGCATCGCACCTGCTTTCTGCGAATAAACGCGTTTCTACGCAGGCTCCTGGCTGACGCTGGTGGCTTTCCCCAGGTTTCTCCATTTGTCCACACTTTAAGGTCGCCCAGGGAAGACGTGTACAAAAGGATGTGCCCCTGATATTTCCTGCGTCTGCGCATCACCATGAGCGCGAGAACGATCGCCTGGCAGCAGGAGCCCGCCATCGGTCCGGCGCGAGATATAAAAACTACTCCCTCGGGGGATCGCCAGGATCGCGCGCGCTCGTTGCTACTAGATGCGCAGAGGTTACTGCGTTTTGCCCGACTCTTTGGAGAGCAGTGGTCCCTTTTCTCTAGATGTCTTGACTGTCGTAGTATGTATTAGGTGTAATGGCGCAGCGCTATAGCGTGTCTGTACCCAATAAAAGTGTTTCCGGTGCTACTTGGCTTGCACTTGTTGAATGAAATGTGCAGTTCTTGGGGGCAGTCGCACACGTTGAGTGTGCTTGGCGCACCTTGGGCTCCAGGCCGTAGATGGGCAAAGAGTCTTTCAAGAGTAAGGCATTGAGTTTGATGCTAATGTTTACATGATTAGTCGGTAACCGATCCTGGATTCACCCAGCAGACCACAGCGAGGCCTACGGGCACAATTCAATCATACAAGTGGGCTGCACGGCTTTATGCTGTCTTGTCTCCGTCTCTTTTCATCTGCTGCGCCGCCTCGATTAGAGGTATGAGGTTCTGAAGGGGTTCCGCTTTTTGTAAGAATGGGTGCTGTGATAGAGATATGATGTGGAGGGGAGGTTATGGAAGGAATTTGTTAATATAGATAGAGAGATTGCGAGCAATTAAACGTACACGCAAAGCGCTAAGGGCGTCAAATCGCCTCTCGACATCGACCTCGAGGCACTTTGATAGGTATTCCTTAAGTGATGTTGAGATTGACTCAGGGTTACGGAGGGTCGGCGTGCCGTTTGTAGCGACTAGATAGAGTGCTTTGAGCGGATTTTGGTCAATATACGGTGGCTCTCCTTCGAGCATTTCTAGTATTATCCGACGCGATAGGGATGGGGTTAGAATAGAGGCGCGGTAAGTAAACCTTGAATTAAATGATTGTCTTATTTTTCCTGACCAATTGTCATTATACCAAGAGCCCAGATGTCGACTTTGGCCCCGTATTCTTTACGCTTGACGACCTCGGGTGCCATCCAGTACGGTGTTCCTACCATCGTGCTGCATTCTGCTCGCTCAGGTGACAGCTTTGCACAGAACTCGAATCCGGCTGCGGGGGAACATACGTCGGCGCGTCAGCTATTAGGCCAACCAAAAAGACAGGAAAATCGGATGTCGTCAAGGGAGTAAAAACGCGAGGCTGAAACTGACCGAGTTTAATATCGCCCCGCTGGCTGACGAAAACGCTGTCACTCTTGACATCGCGGTGGATGATATCGTGCCGGTGGAGATGCTCCAGAGCTTGGCAAACCTCCCTCGATACAGCGGCAATTAGACCCTCGCTCATGAAACACCTCGTGACGATCTCCGTCAGAGTCTCGCCGTTCATGTACTCCATGACAATCCAAACGTCATTGATACCGTTGAAATATGACTCCGTGTAGCCGATGATATTCGGATGCCTCGAGGCGCGTAGAGCATGGATCTCAGTGATCACGGCGCTCGGTTTCAGTACTTGGCAGAGATTGACGTGTCTGATTGTTACGAGGCGTTTTGTAGCAGTATGATAAGCCAGGTCTTTCGTGATCTTGAACTCGATTGGCGCAGTGGATGATCTAAACAGAGAATACATACGTAAGGATCCCGGGACATGCGGAGCGAGGCGGGGAGCAATTACATGCTCGTGGTTTCAGGTGACTCTGCGGCGCGCTTATACACCCCATTGAACGGGCTTCCAAAAGTACAGACCGCTGCGAGCTCCTTCAGCGCATCCTCATCGAGTACTGTTTCGCGCTTGCATTTTTTATGTGAAGGGGACCACGATCTCCACGGCGATGGCGTTCGCGGCGGTGTGATGTCGATCTCTGTTACAACAATACTTGAGCAGGGGGGTGAGACCATGACTGGGGTGTCATAACCGCCAGAGTCCTCAGCTGGCGGGAAAAGGCGATCCCAGCCGAGGACCGATGCAAAAACTGAGAGCAAGCCCATCATCCTTCACGCTGCTTGTGATGACGGTGGTTCGGCGTCAAGTTCAAGGCCCATCTCAGCGACTCGAATCAGAATAGGCAGCACCGCACTTGCTTCCCACGAATAGATGCGCTTCTGAATCTACGCAGCGAGTGTAAGGCTCCCGGTGGCTTTCCCCAGGTTTCTCCATTTGTCCACGCTTTAAGGTCGCTCAGGGAAGATGTGCATAAAAGGATGCCCCTGACATTTCCCGCGTTTGCGCATCACCATGAGCGCGAGAACGATCGCAGCAGGCTCGTGCATGACCAACCGCTGGCAACCGCACGCGAGTGGTGAAATTGCAAATACCGAGTGTAAAGGAGCTGGTTAGGGGCGGCGCTGCAGAAGTCGTGGGCGCCTTTCTCCAAGAACAATTAATGTCGGCAGCCAGCTTTCAGCGCTTTAGCAGCAGGCAAGCACGCTGTGAGTTTCTGGTGCGAGGAATAAAATAAAAACGGATGGCGCATGAATATCGACGCTTGGGGACGGTATTTGTTGGTATTTGTGGTGGTGCAGGATATAGCGCAAGGATGGCAGGCTGGGGGCTGCTTACGCTCGACCAGCACCGTCGAGGACAGCGAGCACCGCCAGATTCCATCGCCGCCGCGAGGAGAGCATGCATCAGCGTCGTTGAACTCATCGTCAAATGGAACCATCGCCCCCGTCGCTCTTACCACCATCACCCACCGCTGCTGACAACGCTTCGACCACAACCACCACCATCCAGCCCCCCACCACCCGCTCCAGCGCCAGAGTCCGAGCCGCAAAAGAAAAGGAGCTCCTCGGTTCTTCCGACATTCCCACCGCCGCTCCATCCTCCTCGCGATCGTCTCCCAAGGACAAGGGAAAGCAAAAGGAAACGCCTGTCCGTCGGTACGTCACCCTTTCTCGCTTTTCACCCGCTGCATCCATCGCGTGCGCATGCTTCTCTGCGCTGCCTGTATCCTTGCAATGCATGTGGAAGCAGCAGGGCTCTGCCACAACTGCCTTTATATTCTTGTCGCATCTCGGCTATCACTCAAATGCTGACCTCGCCTGCCCACACCTCCAGCTCTCGCCGTACTGCAGTAACCGCTCAATCTCTAGTCATCAACGAGCCGCCCCGCGATCCCAAAGGCAAGAAGCGCGCAGCCCCCGAGCAAGACTCTGAAGAAGAATCTCCAAACAAGAAACCCAAGGCCCAGTCAAGCTACTCCCTCCGCTCTAGGAAACCCGCCGCGAGCAAACCGAGCGCTACTACGACCGCAAAATCTACTAAATCTACCATGCCTAGAAAGCCGAGGTTCGCCTCCTTCCGACGACTTCCGTCACCCAACTTACTGAGGCTGTTTTGCAGAGCCGCCACCAAGGCCAAAGGCGGCGCCGACAAATCGAAATTCAACACTGCCGGTCCATCCGCTTCAGCCGAAGACCAGGACGTAGAAATGTACGACGCAGAAATGCACAGCGACGAAGACATTGATGAGGGTGAAGATGACGAGGAAATTGGTGTAACGAGACCAGAGCGGCACGATGACGAGGATGATGATGAAGACGACGACGACGACGGTGGCGAAGATGGCGATGAGGGCGATCCCATGGGAGGCGCGTCGGCTGCTGCGGTAGCCGACGCCGCCGCTACGCTATTCGGAGCCGACTTCCGCGGAATCGGGTCCTACATGGTCACACTTGCCAACCGATTCAAGACTATCCTGAATAACATCAAGCCCAAAGCTAGCCCAGCCACCCGCCTTGTTGCTCTCCAAGATCTGACTGAGATTCTGAGCATCAGCACCGAAGATACTCTGTCTGGATACTTCCAGGTGGACGCATTCGTCAAGGAGTTGGTCAGGATCATGGGTGGAACAGGCGGAAGTGGTGATGGCGATGGCGACGACGGTGAAGGAGACGAAGGAGAGCATGATCCTGATGCGGATCTCGCAGCTGCCCTCGCTATGAGCTCTGGGGCCGGTTTTGGAGACGAGAACGTCGAAGCACAGGTTCTTGCGTGCAGATGCCTCGCCAATCTCATGGAAGCACTTCCTGGATGTGCGCACACCGTCGTTTATCATGGCGCTGTCCCAGTTCTCTGTAGTAAACTGGTGGAGATCTCTTACATTGATCTCGCCGAGCAAACCCTCAGTGTGCGTTTTGGTTCGGCAGTAACTGAGTCCCCAGGTCTTCTTACGTTGTTCACCATTTCCGTAGACGCTGGAGAAGATTTCAGAGGAGTACCCAAGTGCCGTCGTTCGTGAAGGCGGCCTTTCTGCTTTGCTCAACTATCTCGACTTCTTTTCCACGAGCATCCAGCGCACCGCGCTCCAGGCTGCGGCTAACTGCTGCCGGAACGTCTCTCCAGACTCATTCACTATGATTCGAGATGTTTTCCCCATCATTCGCAACGTTCTCGGATACTCTGATCAGCGCCTCGTCGAGTACGCATGCCTCTGCGTAATCCGCATTATCGAATCGTTCTATCGCTCGTCCACGGATTCTCTCGAGACGCTGCTTGACGCCGAGTCTGTCCGAGCGATTAACGTCTTGCTCCTCCCCGCTGGAGGGTCATCATTGGTCTCACCCTCCACTTACTCGCTCTGTCTGCGAGCCCTCTCAACGGCCGCAAAGGCTAGTCCGAAGATCACCATCGCGTTTCTGGAAGCGGACATAGTCACGACCCTGTACCATATCTTGACTGGGGTCGTGCCGCCTGCGGAGGATTCCCCTGATGATGCAGTCTTGGGCTCCATCGCTGCCGCTGTCGAGAGTGGGACGGGTGTAGGAGGCGATGACCAGGGACTTGGGGGTAGTCTGGCGGATATGGCTGTCATGCAAAACTTGGCACACCGGCCCAAGGACCAGGTTGAGGAGGCGTTGAGTTTCCTTTCGGAGCTTATGCCACCACTGCCTAAAGGTACTGCTTTCTTGTCCCACGCCATATCCAGCGTCGATGAATGCTGATATTTTTTGCCTCGTACCCAAACTAGACGGAATATTTGACCATCGTGCGTACACGGAGAAATCGTTGGCTCGTCTGGCAAAGGCCAAGGCCAAGGCCGAGAGGGCTGCTTTGAGGGCTGCAGCGGCAGGCACCCATGTCGTCTCCGAGAGGACCTCGCGAGAGGGGCTGTCCGAGTCCGCGGCGGCGGCGCAAGGCTCGCCGTCTGCCAGCCAAAGTCAAGATGAACAGGCCGCCGAGCTACCGCAGGGGCAAGTCATGACTGATGAGGGCGAAGGATCGGGTTCAGGGTCAGGATCCATGACTACTGCCGTCAACCCCACCGGCGGAGAGTCCGCCTCGGCTGCCAGCACGTCTGCCAGTCGCTCCGAGCTGCTGAGGTCCAAACCCGAAGTGGTGGGCCGATTCATGCGGCTGATGTTGCCCGTCTTGATCGAGGTGTACGCCGCGACGGTCACATTGAGCCTCCGATCCAAGACGATGACAGCTTTGCTGAAAGCTGCGAGCTTCCTAGAGGCCGCAGAACTACAGCGAGATTTGCGCGTTAGTGTTTTCTCGTCTCTTTTGGTGCATTGTACTCATCGTCATTTGGTATAGTACGTCCCTGTCGCAGGATTCGTCAGCTCCATCTTATCCTCTCGTGATCACCCCACCTTGGTCATCGGTGCGCTCCAGCTCGTCGAGTTGCTGCTCTTCAAGTTGCCTGCGGAATACAGGCCATCTTTCCTCCGCGAGGGCGTGTTACACGAGATCGAAAGCCTTGCAGAGAAGGAGCTCGTACCCAAGCCCAAGCCGGAATCTGGCTCTGGGACTCCTGCCGGCGGTAGCGGCGGAGAGGGCTCGCTGCCTCCGCCTGCCGTCATATCAGGCCTTCGCCGGCTCTCATCATTGGCGATCGACCCGCAGGATGCTATCATCCTCCGTGCGCGTGTTCTGAGGTTCAAATACATCGCTGATATCACGGAAGGACCTGGAGACGTGGCGCTGCAGTCGTTGAAGTCTCTTGTCGAGAGACTCTCTGAGCCGCGCGCGACTGAAATGGGGCTCAAGCACACTCTGAGAGAGATCGCGTCCTTATTTTCGTCTCCGCGCTTGTCTATCTCAAGCTTCGAGCTTATACAGAGCGGACTTGTCGAGGGCCTTTTGGAGTTTGCTACATCCGAGGGAAGGATGGGTGAGTCAGGATGCCTCTTATCTGCTAAATTATTCTGACGTCGGTCGTTTTCCCGTACAGTTGATGTGCAGGTCCGGCAGAGACTGTTCCTTGAGACGTTTACCACGGCATCCGCAGACGGAGCCGACACGCCGACGGCGCACTCGCCTTTCTCGATATTGGTCAAGAAGCTCCAGGAGAGTTTCACGCGTATGGAGTCGTATGATGTCGTCACCGTTGCTCCTGGGGGTGATGGTGAGTCTCTGAGTGCTAGTTTGCGGTATCTTCATTCTCAAGCGCTTTCGCCCGCAGACTCAAAGCGAAGCCCAGCTTCCATGCTCGCGCGCCAACTGCGTCTGCGTCTGGTAGCTGAAGGATCTGACATCCCTAGAAGCTGTTCCAATGTCACAGTCTCTATCCACGCCATAGCAACCTTCCAGGCTCTCAACGATTATCTGCGGCCGAGGATTGCTGGCATTTCGAAGAGCACATCTCGCTCTCGGATCTCCAGCGTGTTGGCAGCGTTTGCTGCTGCGGGCGGGCTGCCGCCCGGCGCATTCGACCGAGCACCGTCTGGCTTGGGTACGCCTGCCGGTACGAGTGGTAGTGCACCGGCGGCGGCGGCATCTTCGAGTACGGCTGATGCTAGCGCTTCTTCGGCGGGCCCGTCGACGTCCGAGGGGAACAGGGATAGTCAGGGTCGCCGCAGGAGTCTTCGTTTGAGCTCAAAAGGAGGCGCGAGCACACCTACAGCAAGCACTCCCGCACCTGCGCCCAGAACGGCAGAGTCGTTGTTGGCTGATGCGCTCATGGCTGACGCAGACGACTCGCACGATGGGTTTGATGACGACGATATCGAGGATGAGGTGAGCGCGTTTTTCTTGGTGCATGCTTTTGCTCGACTCTGTATTCAATGGCATTTTACGTTTGCTAGGTGTTTGAGGATGATTTAGATGCATCGCCCTCACAGGGGGAAAAGACTGTGTCGCTAGCGGTACACGACAGTGAGGCTTTCTGTTCTTCCTGATGCATAAGGCACGCACGCTCAACTGTACACCTTCTAGATGGCAGAAAGGTGGAAGCACAGACGCCTGATGGAACTCGTGTGGCAACACCCAATCCCGCTGCCAAGGATACGCCAACGCCCGGCCCATCCAAGTCGTCATACGCTTCTGCTGTAAAAGCCAGCCCGACCGATTGGCACCTGGAGTTCTCCATGGATGATCGCGTCCTGCCGTTAGACATGACGATATACGGGGCAATCCATCAGCACGAAGCGCGCCGGCAGCCCCCAGTGCATCCTAGTAACCTTTGGTCTGGACAATATTCCGTCAAATACAAGAAAGTACCGGGACCTCCGCCGACCGTGCCAGCTGCCAACGAGACAGAGGCCATGGACCGCTCGTCAAGCCCGATCCCTTCGACAGCATCCGACAATGCGCCCCACTCCAAGATACTCCGCCTGCTCAAGGTACTCCACAAGCTGAACGCACAAGGGTTCGAGCGCTTTGGGACGGCCTTTGATACGCTGCCTGAGTCGGCCTTTGTGAACAACAAGCTTACGGCCAAGCTTACTCGGCAGCTGGAGGAACCAATGATCGTGGCCAGGTTGGCTCCTATCTTTTGCATAAGTGTTATACTTTACCTTACCCCCCCCCCCCCCGCCGTCACAGCTCCTGTCTGCCCGACTGGGCTCTTGATCTACCGAAACACTTCCCATTCCTCTTCCCGTTCGCCACGAGGTTCTCCTTCCTACAGTCGACATCATTCGGATACGCCCGGCTTATCCTGAAGTGGCAAAGCCAACAAACGCGAACGAGCGACAGTTCACGACGAGACGACACCTTTGGCTATCTTGGTCGACTGCAGCGGCAGAAAGTGCGGATCTCAAGAAAATACCTACTGGAATCAGCGTTGAAGGTCCTCGAACTCTACGGGTCTTCGTCCTCTGTTCTGGAAGTGGAGTATTTCGAGGAAGTTGGAACTGGTTTGGGGCCGACACTCGAGTTCTATTCGCTGGTGTCGCGCGAGTTTGCTCGGAGAGACATCAAGATGTGGCATGACGCTGATGCCACTTCGCCTGGGCCCTACGTCTCGCATCCGACTGGCCTCTTCCCCGCACCATTTGGTAGGGCGGAGATTGCGAAAGAGACGCCGCCAAAGACGTCCAACAAGTACGCTCGCGAATCCCATGCACAAGTTCTCTGTGCTCACCTTTTATTATTGTAGGAAACGGAGTGACATTTTCCGCATACTTGGTCAATTCGTCGCCAAGGCCCTCCTTGATTCTCGTATCATCGACATGTCGTTCAACAAGATTTTCTTGAAGATCGTCATGGGCGAAGACGTTCCCCTCACCATCACGAGCCTGAAGGTCTGTAAACTTCACGGTGAAATATCTACTATCGAATCTAACCCACGCTTTCAACCAGCTTGTGGACCCAGCACTAGCGGCTTCACTCGCAGAGCTACAGATATACGTGGACAAAATGAAGGCTATCCTATCTGATCCCTCGATGGTAGGCATTTACGGTTACATCTAGGCATACCTTATGTTAACGCCTATGCCCCAGTCTCAAAAATCGAAAGACTTGGAGATCGAGTCGTTGACGATCCGCGGGGCCCAACTGGAGGACCTGGCGCTTGATTTCACCGTTCCTGGTTACGATATTGAGCTAAGGGTACGTACCATCTGAACGACTCTGGCTTTCGTTTTGACCAATCGAATGTCTGCCATAGCCCGGAGGACGTGATTTGGCCGTGAACCCAAGCAACCTCGAAGAATTCATCCGTGAAGTTATCGACACGCTAATTGGAAATGGCGTGCGGCTACAGGCTCAGGCTTTCAGGGAAGGATTCTCCAAGGTGTTCCCGATCACGGACCTCCAGAGCTTTTCCTCGGACGAGCTTTTGATGATTTTCGGGAATGGTGACGAGGACTGGAGCATTGAGAGTGAGTCATTCCTTTCTCATCACCTCAAGCGCATGCGTTTTGCGTTTGTTCTGCGGCACTAACCCGGGCGACCGTTTTATAGCTCTTGGAGAAGCCATCAAGGCGGACCATGGGTTCAACAACGACAGTCGTCCAATCCGAGATCTTGTGCAGGTCATGGCGAAGTTTGATGTAACATCCCGCCGTCGCTTCCTTCAATTTATTACCGGTAGTCCTAAGCTACCTATTGGAGGTACGTGGTTTAATTCGAGTGCTTAACGGCTATGGGCTGACGGCATTGCTTGCAGGATTCCGAGGTCTGAATCCTCCGTTGACGGTGGTCCGAAAGCCACACGAGGCCCCGCTGACAGCAGATGATTACCTGCCAAGCGTGATGACCTGCGTCAACTACCTCAAACTACCCGAGTACAGCACAAGGGAAGTAATGGAAGAGCGGCTGCGAGTAGCAGCCACCGAGGGCGTAGGCAGTTTCCATCTCTCATAATG
The DNA here is from genome assembly GCA_000697705.1 of Botryobasidium botryosum FD-172 SS1. Classification (NCBI taxonomy): domain Eukaryota; kingdom Fungi; phylum Basidiomycota; class Agaricomycetes; order Cantharellales; family Botryobasidiaceae; genus Botryobasidium; species Botryobasidium botryosum. The sequence continues at coordinate 234,850 of KL198054.1, read as the reverse complement.
ATAGTAATCTCTTTCCCTCTTCCCCTGATCAATCTCTGCCCGACATTGTTCTTTCTCTGCCACTCCAATTTCTCTGTATTCGCTGTCACATAATAGAGACAATACGCCCTACAAAATCAAGTCCATTTATGCTTCTGCTACTCCTCCCTAAGAGCCTCAGAAAGCCATCCAAACTCTCAGTTTCCCCCGCTATTCGTCAACTGTGCAGACCTCTGCGATTTGATCCTTTGCACACTTCGAGTGCTTTCGATTGGAACTCTCCGCTCGTCTCACTCACTCGTCCAAAGTTCGCCACTGTCGTTGGAATATCGATGGCGTTCTGATCGATCTTGCTCAGCAATTTGATGGGCCATATGGTCTCCGTATGATATGTGATGTCGTCAACTTATCGTCATTGAGCATCATGAATACGATGGGCAAGGCAGCTGGCGAATCACCGAGCGGTGAGTTGGCGAGTTGGTGGAGGCGGACATTGGGGCTTTGCCTCATTTGGCCAGACACAACCCAGCGCGACACCACACCATGGTCGTGTATAAAATCAGCAAGTTGTGCGTTTTGACCCCCGTCTCCCTCGTCTTTTGCTCGCCATGTCACTGCCAAATACTCATCGCGCCCTGGTTGTTATTGAACAGGGTAAGACGGCCGTACGCGAAAAAAATCTCCCGGCGCTCGACCCGCAGGGCGTTCTTATCAAAGTCAAAGCCGTCGCTCTCAATCCGACGGACTGGAAGGTGTGTTGACCGAACCCAAACTGGGGAAACAATAACCCGACCTAGCGTTTTGATCCCACGCACCCGTTGCTGACTTGCTTCGTTTGGCAGCACGTCGACTTCCAGCTCGAACCCGGCGCGTCCGTCGGGTCCGACTTTGCCGGCGATATTGTCCAGATCGGGGCAGAAGCTGAAGGGAAAGGCTTTAGCGTTGGAGATGCCGTCGCTGGATATATTCGTGGAGGTGCACTCGACCGAGACAATGGTACATTCCAAGGTCAGTCTCCGTCGCCCGCTCTAACTCCGTTAGCTTCTCCCTCACGCATCCTTCTTGCTTCCTCGCGATAGAATACGTAACCACGCTTCCTGAACTGGTGAGATGGACTGCTATAAAAGCGCTGTGTGTAAAGGCGCGCATTGACAGTATTGGAACTTCGTACCAATGGTCTACAGGTGTGGCATAAGCCTGCCTCGCTTCCATACGAGGATGCCGCTGCCATGGGCGGTATCGCCCTTTCCACCGCCGTACAGGCCCTTTACCATCGTCTTAACCTCCCCAAACCCTGGGCCCCTGCCACAACTCCCACACCTGTGCGCCGATCCTCACACTTGTACTTATATTCATTACTCACAAATCCATCGTCGCCGCCGTTAACACAGCTGCTCGTATGGGCTGGCTCTACCGCTGTCGGCATATTTGCAATCAAACTTGCGAAACTCTCAGGCTTTCACATAGCGACTACTGCCTCGCCCAGAAACCATCAGCTTCTCAAGGATGCCGGTGCCGAAGTAGTGCTGGATTACAAAGATCCGGAAGCTCCCAAGAAGATCCGTGAATGGGCTGAACAGTATGGTGGGCTGAAGCATGCACTTGACACGATCTCGGAGCACGGTTCGTGCAGGCTAGCTTCTTGTCTGTTCATTGCTGCATCGCTGAATTTATGGCATTTTTGCTATAGGATCGACCAAGCTTGCCGCCAATGCGTTTGGGCCTGAGGGTGGCAAGATCATCACTCTACGTCAGTCTTTTGCATGTGCCATTTCCTACCAAACCGGGCCTAACTCCTTCTCCTCTGCATAACAGTTAACGTCGATAAAAACAAGGAGCAGCCCTGGCCTTCCAATGTTGAACCTGAGCGTACTCTCATCTACTCAGCGCTAGACAAGAAGAACGCGGACGATTTTGCTGGCATCCACGAATGGTATGTAGATATGCTCAACTCTATCATCATCATCCTCAGTCCAATACCTTTCAATGCAGGAATGAGCACATTACTGCTTTCATTGAGGAAGGCAAGCTCTCTAGCATGCCCCTCAAGCACTGGGAAGGTGGGCTTGAGGGTCTTACCGAAGCACTCGATTACCAGAGGCAAGGCAAAGTCTCGGCTCAAAAGATCGTAGTAAAATTGTGAATTACTAAAACAAATAGTATTAATATTTTTCTCAAATACCTACTTGAAGCTTGTGCTTGAGGCCTTGAGGCTTGTGATTCTGTGCACACAAGCAGTACAGGCCATATGCAGCCATGCATGACGTCACGCGGGTGATGTTAGCGCGCCCTTCAATGCTTTGCGCGGGGATGGATCAAGTACGTCGAACAACTGGCGTGTGATGTCATGCCTGTAACGATTGGGTAAGCGATCTGTATATGCCTATTAATATAAATGCTCATCAATCAGGCGTGGTTCAGCGAGTACTCGGATCCACATCGCAATGCTACTCGAATCGCTCCAGCCTTCGCGCAGCTACAATGCGGATCTCTTCCGTTGTCCCGACATCGCACTCGAAATCGCCTCTCTCCTCGGGCCCTCAAGTCTGTTGAGGCTCGCTCTTACTTCCCACGAAGCCTACGACTTCATCATTCCGTGCCATCTCTATCGACACGTGACGATCCATCACAACACACCCGAAACGGTCATTCACGACTTTTTCGATGCGTTATTTAAGTGTGGCGCCGCACATTATATTCAGACCTTCTCGCTCAAAGTCCCCCGTCTTCCTTCTTTGCGTGCACGGAATGGAGGGTTACGTGGACTTTCCTTTGACGTATTCGCCTTGTTGCTTGAGACGCATTGCCTGCGACGCTTGCTTGTGCACGATTCTTATAATCTGTTCTCCGAGCAACCGGCACTTCCCATGGTGCTCTGCGACTTTAGTCATCTCGCTGATGTCGACTTGCGACGAGTATCTGTGGACCAGCTCTGCGGTCTGTCCGAGATGAGACCAATTCGGCGGTTTCGCTTGGAGGCGATGCAGTCCTTTGATATCGGCAGTGACGTGGCGGGATACCAAGAAATTCGGGCCTTACTGTGGAAATCCAGGGAAACCCTTGAATTCATATCCTTCAGTTCACTGATTCTGCGATTCATCTTTCTTCGGGACGGTGGAACGCCGCCCGCCTGCCACGATAGCTCAAACACTACGTGGCCCCGTGTCTTAACACTTCGTTTGAGCGATTGCAACTGTGATGATTGGAGGATGGATCTGTCCGGCACATTCCCGTTCGTCACAGAGTTCCATTCGCCTCCGACTTTTACATTTGCGCGAGAACACAGTAACCAAGCCTTTTTATTGGCCCTGACGCGCGTCAGAGGTCCGGAAGGGCTCTTCCGTCTTCTGTCGGATGCTGAAAACAAGATTGAAGAGGCCTGGGTCGACGACTACTTTCCCTACGGCCAACCGTACAATTTCTCGTCCTATTTCAGCCCGACTCTCGCCACTCTCTCAATAGCCATCAATGCCTCGCTAGGGCACGTTGGAAACAGCCTCGTTACCCTGTCCTCGTTGTGCTGCGCTGTACCGCGCCTTCAGCGCCTCGAGCTCCGTCTTTCCGCTGGAAAGACACGATTCATTGAGTATATTGTGAGTGCTGTCCTCCTTTTCCATCGTCATTATCTCATGCGTGGCCGTTCTGCAGGCGGCAATTTCTCCGGCTCTCTATTCATTTCAACTCGTTCAGTTAACAGTTACGTGGTCGTACAATTACGGTGGCCATGGCCCTCTGAGGCCCGCCGGCGGTCAAGCCCAGGTCTTCAAAGAGATTCCAAGCAACATGCCGAGCCTCCAATTGTTGACGGTTCATGTATGGAGCGAACGACGGGGAAATGTCCACTGGGTATGGAAAGGGAAAGGGCGTGATCAAGAATTCTGTTTGAAGGAGCTAACGAACAGCGAGGAGGAACACAGGCTTGCATACGATTGGGATCTCTAGCGTGCCGTGGTGCATGAGTGCGCTTGTATCTACCTTTTGTGGTGCTGTGTGAAACGTTTTTACGCGTCAGGGTGTGAAAGTGTTTTTACCGCCAACTCAGCATAAAGCTCTGCGAGTGCATCCCGGGTGTTATCCAGGATGTTGGTACGCCCTTGATACGATCAACGGACCCTTGAAGAATTTCCAGCGCGATATGCCAAGCATTGTACATTTTTCCGAGATACTTGACGACATAGGTCGGTAAAGTCATAGGCGGTGAGCAAGCGAGAACGCCTGCCAGGAGAGACTGAATCACATTGTGCGGCATGTCAGTTTGCTTGGAATGGTATTCCTTTCCAAGCAAAGCAACCATGGATCGGCTCACTTCGGTCTGCTCCTTCCGGGAAAGACCGGACCAGATTGCTTTAAACACAGAGACCCACGTGGGATGCGTGGCGTTCGAATCAAGGTGGAGTAGCGTGCGAATGGGTCGAGCACTTTGCTCTGCAAAGTGGCTCTGAGGAATTCTGATGGGGTGGGTGTACTCGCGCTCGGATGGGCTAGGTTGTTTCCACCCCTGGCGCATCCAAGGAGAAGATCAAGTGCTTGGGGCACCCAATTGAGATCCGCAAGGTACTCCCAGCTCTGAGACCCGAGGGCATATTGGAGCCTACTCATGAGTGACCGGGGAAGACTCTCTTCGAATAAGTCTGTGAAGCGAGCTCGAATTTTGGGATCTTTGATACGACAGCCGAGCAAGAATGCGAGTTCAAGTCGAGTTGTGAGATCCGTTCGGCGGAGAGAAGGCTCGGTGTATATATCGAAGATTAACTGCAGATAATCCGCGAAGAGCGCATCGTCACCGCGCTTGAATTCAAAGCTCGTCATTTTTAGGAGCAGACTGGCTTTCTCCTTCATCGCCGGGACGCCATCTTTCCTTTGAAAGACCCATTCACGAGACATATCCAGAATGAGTCGGCAAAGGGATGTATTCGTGGATTTGTGGACGAGCTGGAGGAGGCCGGTAATCAACCACCGGCGCGCCTCTTGCGAGCTGGGAACTTGTGCCTGGCTGATCGCAAGGACCAGTTTAATAAGGCGTGACGTCCCATCACCTGGAGCCTTCGAAGTGATAGCAAGGATGTGATCCTTGCAGAGTTTACTGAAGATCTTCATCAAATTCTCTGCAAACGGCTCCAGCATTTGTGGGCGCACTTTTACATAGGCTCGCAGCATGGAAAGCGTGCCATGGAGGCCAGTAGCACCGCGTAGACCTTCTGTGATCGTCGTCTCGACGAAGGTGTAGAATGCATGCACATCGCCCTGCGCTTCCTCATCTTCCACAGGCTGCGGCAAAGCCGCTAGGAGTCGATCGAAGATGGGTTGGAGGCTTTCATGCAGGACTGGTTCGTTCCCCGACATGCCCTTCTCCAAAAGCTTCTGCAATTGGCCCGCGTTTGTGATGTACCAGGCGTCGTGCTTGTCCGCGGCGACGATGAACAAGAGCTCAGCGAAGTTGGCCAGTGTGGGTAACGTCTGCTCTGATATCTCCGTCTATGATTCGAACGTCAGTGATGATACTCAAGATGAGGTGGAAGAAAGGTTGGACTAACCTGGATAAGCGTTCGCGTGAAAAGCGCAAGTTTAATTGCGACTTCGCTCCAACCAGGTAGTTTGAACAACGATTTCAAGATTTCAAGCGCTCTCGCTACCACAGGCGGTTTGTTCGAATCGGAAGGTGTCATTACCACAAACCGAACGAGGTAGCCATCACGCGCGACAGGACTTATCTGCATGTCCGAGCTCCTCCCCTGTCCGTTGTTCACTTAATCGCAACCAATAAGGCCACTCAACTCATTTTTTGGTAGCCTTTTCGAATAACATCCCCATATTTGCATCCCCAGATGCCGCTCCCTTCCGCTTTACGCCTAACATGCAACATTTCTTGACCCCTATCGGCATCGAAGACCTCCACTGACAGCCCCGACAACACCGTCTCAGCCAGAGCCTCGTTCCAAAGGTGCCCTGTCACCAAGCCCGATATACGCTTTAGATCCACGCGAAGACATTAGACATTATATATTGTGTGGGTGTGGAGCATACGGTACAGGACATGGAATGTGGTTTCGGTTATTTAGGCGTAATCGTTGACAGGTAACGTCTCGCGTACTCCAGTAGCATATCCTAAGATGCGGTTGGTTGTTATCCTTTCTTTGCTTGTTTGTAGCCAAAACACATTACCTCTTGTTGTAATCGCTCCAGTAGGTAAATGTTGACGACGTTCGCACGGAACGCATAGTCCATCGGATTTGTGGTCTCCGTATAGTCGATGGTGAAAGTGACCTCCACAACTGAACCCGGTAGTGCCATAGCCCATTCCTCAGGTGGAATGCATGCACCATTTTGCAAGACGGGTGACGCTCGGGGCTTCCACTTCTCAGGTGTCGGTTCCTGGACACACATCTCGGATCCTTGGCGGGTTGTTAGCCACCCGCAATCGTTAGCACGCTTGTGACCTCTACCTGGCTTCCATTCAAAACACAAGTCTAGGTTACTGTCGCACTGTATGAGAAATTAGTTATGGGCTAAGTTTTGAAGGGCCTCGGGATTTACCTCGTGAAGCTTATATGTCAGCCTTAGCACATCTCCCATCAAAAGCCCGGTGAGTTGTCCCGTACCGACTGCGGACGTGGTGATCGATGTGAGTGCGTCAACCGGGTCGTAGCCGTTGATGTCACCTGGTCGAATATCGAGTTCGAATTCCGCGTATCTATGTTCGACCGACTTTGCGACGCGTTCCCGGTTTACCGTGTGGTGTCGGCCGCTTGCATGAAATGCAAAGTTCAGGGGGGAAATGCGGCCTTTGACTCTGATCACAGTGGGTGAGATATTTGGAGTTACTGTGATACGTTGGGAGGCTTTTTGAAAGACCTCAGGTGAGTACGTCGTTGTTTGTGTGGAATCTGTCTCACCTATTGCCGCCCAATTGATTGCATCTTCTATGTGCTGGCGGTGCGGAGAGGAAAGATACTCTTGAGTGGGAAGGGCTAGTTCGGTATCTTTTTGCTCTTATGGAATGTTGAAACCCACATGAGATTCTGATCTCGAAGAGAAATGAATAAGGGTTGTGACTTACGTTCGCTTATTCGCGCAGTTACGACCCCGGCTTTGGAGGTCTGTAGTATCGTTAGTGTTGTTCAAAGTACACATTCTTCAACTGACCAGTTTCACTTGTATGGTCGGTCGGCCGGCAGCTTCGCGTGTCAAAGTGATTGTGTTACAGATAACAGCGTCCGCCTGCTGGAAGACTGTGATGTCCGGAATGAAGGGTGTTTAGGTGTTTCACTTGGGCGGTGTGAAGGGATTGAGACGCTCACCTTTATCATGACAAAGTGTTTGCGTGTTGCTGAATATACTCTTCTTCCTCCACGTAAAGAAGTCAATGGTATAATTGCTGATATCCGACAAATTGACAATTTTTTGATCGGAAAACATCGCGGTGTTTGGGTGGGGAGGCTCAACATCGTTTGTATAAATATTGTTTCCTACTTAATCCGCGGTTCGCTGAATTTGTGTGTCGTCGCGTCGTTCAATCGATTCGCAACTTCAAGTGCTTGAAACGCTGTCTGGCCCAGATTGTCGCAGGCTCGCAGTTTATGACGTTGGCCGGCGCCTACGCATTGTACGCGAGAAATACGTATCGTTTCAAGTCTCACACAGCCACAACATCGCTGTTTGACACACTTTGATGACGTTTATGGTAGGTACGATCAGAGCTTCGTCGTCTTACCTTCCATGCGTGACACGCATGATGTCCGCTCAAAAAGATATAATATGTGCCTCTTTCAGCACAGATTGGTGGACTGCAACCCCAGCTCGCTCTACCATGCACAACCCGACTCTGCCAGAAAAGCTATCGCTCATCATACAGTTATGTGATCCTGACCAGTTGACGCTTTGCATGTTGGATACTCGATCCCTAGTTGCTCTCGCACTCACTTGCAAGCATTTGTATCGTCTCATCTCTCCGTTTTACACTCATCGGCATATCTATATCACCAACGACACTACGACTGCTCATATGAAAGCGTTCTTTCACTCTGCCTCGACCAACCGGAGTGCCATGGTTCACACGCGATCCTTCTTGTTGAAGACGTCCGGTCGTAGGGTTGGGTTCCTTGAGGAGGACAGCTTTCTGGGAAGCATTGCTCGTGTCTTCGACTTGATGCCGAATGCACGGTTTATTGCTTTGCACGACATGCGTCGCCTCGTTCACCCCTATCCGCAGGTGCTATCCGCCCTACTCAAATTTCCCCGACTGCAAGAACTCGAACTTTCGCGCTTTGCGCATGTTGACCTCGCCGCGTTGGTTAACCTGCGGGGCCTTCGCAGTGCCTCTTTCCACAAGCCACTCTACACCCAGTTCTCGCCATTTCCTCTGCACGTGTCCAACGTCAAGCGCATCCTGTTGGCATCTCGCTCTACGCTCGAAGAGATATCTTTGGGGGATCTCGATTTATCGTTCAACCTTATCTCTTCACAAGCAGCGGACGACGCCGCTGTCTACGGCGCTGACATGAAGTGGCCCTTGGTTCGCAGTCTGCGATTGTTTAGATGCGAAGCCTTACGGTGGACACCGGACTTGTCGTTGGCTTTCCCTTTGGTCCGCTGTTTTGAATCACCTGATCATCTTGAATGGGTCGATTGTGTGGACAACCACCAGTTTTTCTCTAGGCTTGTTTCACTACGCGGGCCACTGCAGGTGCTACGTGTCGCAAAACGCGCTGGGGCGAAGCTTGCGCGTGTCGTCGTCTCGGAGAGCATCCTTATTGACTGGGATTTACGTCTGTGCGATTACCTGCCGCCCTGTGTCCGCATCCTGCACCTGGAGACGTGGGGTGGCCTTACGGAACTCGAGTTCTCCCATAAATTGCTCTGGAACGTCGTCCGCGCCATGCCCAATTTGGAATACCTGCGCCTCGAGATCCCGTCCGGGAAATTTTGCGACGTATATTTGACGTCGATGGTGAGTCTTATGTAAACTATTCTACGTCCGGTGGAGCGACTGACTCTTTGGAAGATACACATCATCGCGGTTCTTTCACCCCTGCCGCTGCGCTTCCTCTCAATTACTTGGCTGGTCCATTGTCGCCATGGTTCATGCAATTTTTGCCGTGATTCCCGCATCCCGGCCTTACTGTTACACGTCGCGAGCCATATGATGCCTACGCTGAGAGGCGTTGGCTTTCAACTGTCACATGCACACACTGTGTACTTCGCACGATCCATCGGGGCGAAAGATGAGGCAATCTTTCTTGAAGTCCCCAATGATGAAGGACGTAAGTTGGAACAGTGGTATGATGATCAGTATTAGTAGTGCGGTGCAGCGAGAAAATGTAACTCGGTATCTTAATGCAATGAATGTGACGGTCCCGGTATCCCATTCCGCGACTCTAGCTGTGCTTTTTCCTCCCAGGCGGTTTTGAACGATTCGTTTAGAACCTCCAATCGAGCATCTTCCTCTTTCAACAGGTGTGAAGGGCAGGTCGTAAAAACGGCGGGATCAAAGGAGCCGAGGAGTCGTACGCAGTCCCTCCCACGACTCCGTGTCATAGCTACATATGCATTGAAAGGAGTGAGGGGACCTGTTGGTGGCTTGCGTAAGTCGAGGATGACTGGATCGATGGTTTGACCTTGTGATCGATAATCGGTGAAAGCGTATGCCATAGTGAGTGGGAACTGAACGCGCTTGAGAGTCGCCGTCTTCTGTTGTCCCGGTACATTCAGTCGAAAGCTGTTCTCCCTTGGCTCCAGTGGTATGACTCCCTTGTCGAGACCGTCCAAAGGGGCCAACTTTGTGCGATCGAGTCGGATCAATACGTATGGTGGCACACCGTTGAGAGGGACGCGGCACATTTCTGTGCTATCGATTTGGTCGAGCGTGTGGCCCGCGTTGCTGGCGAACATTGATGGTCCAGCTGGTTCATCCACATCCATTTGTTCATCTTGTGGTGCCTGGATGATTCGCTCTACGACTCCTCTTGCGCCGTTAGCAATATCGTTTTGTGTGTCGACGTTGTAAGTCACCATGACTTTCATGCCCCGCGCTAATAGAACTTCCTCCGCCAATCGCTTCCTCTCCCCCTTTTCATCCTTTACGGTGTCGCATTTTTTTCTGTATGCTATGGTTTCGGCAGGAGTGAATAAAGCGGGGGGTTTCCTGCCGATGGTGTCCTCCGCCCTGCAGACGTAGAGAGGAACGCGCGCCGCGGCGCAGTGTTTCTGGATCGCAGCTTCATTCCAACGCTCCCTAACCTCGTTCCTAGACGTCACCAGTATTGCGTTGTTCCATGGCGGACTGTCCCAATCTGTGATAGGGCAGTCGGGTGAGTTGACAATGAGCGAGTTTAGGAGGTCGATGTCGGCGGAAGTGCATTCGCCATGCCGTGCTCGCCGTAGAAGTGCAAGCCAAACCGGGTCGGTAACCCGCATCTGTTCTTTCAGAAGCACGACGGTTGTGAACCTGCTGTATAGAGAGTATCCGGTTATGTCACGAGCGTCTGCAGAGCCGGGGTTGGGGGGAACAAAGAGGGCGCGGTTGATGCCCCCAGCTACAGGTGGAAACTGGTGCCAATCGCCGAATATGACGACATTGGCATTGGAAAAAGGCAGCCCCCTTCCGTCTTCTCCCGCCCTCTCCTTCGCCCTCTCTATTATTGACGACATGTGTGCGAGGAAGGACCTAGATACCATGGAAATTTCATCAATAATGATGTACTTGATTGGCTTCCAGAAGTTCGATATATTGCCGATGGCCTTTTCGCTCGGCTCCTGTAAGTCCCCCTGGGGTGATAAGCCAAGTAAGCTGTGTAGTGTACGTCCGTCAATCAGAGATGCTGCGATCCCGGTGTGAGCCGTTCGGACGAGCATGTGCTCGATGCCTCTGGCCTCGAAAAATGTCGTAATCGTTTTGATGACTTTTGACTTGCCAGTCCCGGCCTCTCCTTGAACCTGCATCAGCAGCTGTGGTGGCGCTCCACCAGAGAGAACGTCCTCCACATGCCACCTCACCGTATCAAAAGCCCGGCGTTGGTCCGATTTTAACTGTGCGACTTGGCGTTGCAGCTCGTTGTGTGCATGAGTGTCGGGTGGTAAATAGTCAACCATTGGTACCTGGGGGTGCCCGTGAATATTGTCCAAATGAAGTACTATTGATGATGATGACGCAGACGGATCGACTATGTAACTAATTGTTTGAGAAAGCCATGTTAGAGCTTTGAGGGGTTTAGCAAATCTCACCTTCAGGTTGAACGTCCGGGCCGGGGGGTTTTGCACTTCTTATCTCTGCTCGCCATCGTGACAGGTCTTCTTGATGCTCCTGCGTTAACGGCTCCGCCTTCCCTTCATCCCCCACTGGCCATGTTTCAATCTTTTCGTCTAGTGCACCGCACATCATGCCTAGCTCTACCCCGTTTCGTCCGTGGGCCACCTCCCTTTCTCGTGAACGCGCTGCCGCTTGCTCTCTGTGTGACTCCATCATGCGCAGTACCTCGTCGCTGCTTGCACCGCCGCCACCAACGTCGTTATCGTCGTCGTCATCGGTGGTCCTGCTGCCAAAGCTGGTTGGCGAGCTTCTCGCATCTGAGGCTGCTTCGCTGCAGTGGTGATAGAACTGAATGTTGGACACCATGTCGTGCGTGCGTTTAGGCTGATGCCGCATGAACTCTGTAAACGCGTCTTCCCACGGCTGATTTCCTGCCCGGAGTGTATGAAGCTGCCGCCAAGGTTTGAGGAGCGCCAGCATGTTGCAGTAATAATACTCCCTCAACGGGCCTTCTGTAACTCTCTTTGGGAGCCATTTGCCAACGAAGTTCGGCAAATACTTGTGGTTAACACTCCGCACCTGCCGCTCACGTGTTGTATGTTTGGGGTGGGATGCCAAGTACCGACTGCGGAGACCATCAGGGCGTCCTCGGCGTCGTCACCTCAGTCTGCTCTTTTTTGAACCTCTTAGGTTCATCCTCCACATGTAGAGGTTAAGCCTAAGGGGTGGGTTTTCTATGGTAGTCCCGCGTGGTCCCGGTGTGTTTCGGTGGCAGGTAAAAAAAACGTCAAGGAGCCCCCCAGTGACTCCTGAGTGCGGGCCAGGAGTCCCTTGGAGTGCTTAAGGATCCCCGCGGTTCAGTCCACAGCGTCGAGTAACTCCCTGATAAAGAGCCTATGCCTGGATTGTCCGGGGGCTCCTCAGCAAACGCAAGGAGCTCCGTAACAATCAAAAGGAGCTGTTTTGTCTGTTGGTCACTGTTGGCAAGATAGCAGAGCAAGACGTCCGTGGCCCGCCCCAATCGCGGCAATATTAATATTGCACAAGTAGTTTACTATCATAAAAATGCTGTAGCTTATTACTAGGCGTAGACAGCCATTCATGAGGGCGGCTCTCCTTACGATAGCGAGCGCGCGCGGGACTTTGTGCTTGGTTTATCAGATATCATTGAGTATCGCAAAGTACATATAAACACAAAAGGTTTTGAGATTAAGAGGGAGGAAGATAGATAGCATTATGTGACGCGCGGTAGGAGCGCATGGGGTGGGACGATAGAGCGGCGAGCAAAGAGAGAGGGGATGGGCGACAGGAATTCATGCGTGCAACGCATGTCCACAGAGGGCCGTATTATGGGTGTGCCAACCGACTTGAGGCAGTTGCTCATACGTACGCAGCTTGTCATTGCTAGAAGGCACCTGCGAGGTGAGTTGGCGCGCAAGGTCGATGATGCCCCACAACGCTAGAGACTAGAGACAAAAACGAAAAATTGTGGTACAAAAGGGGCCTACAGGTTGGTAGCGGCACCCTGGTATCCCTCACATCTACCAGTCACTCCTCCAGCGTGGGTAGTGAGTGCCACTGGACGATGTCAATGACAGCAGACACTCCTGGAGCTGAGGCAGTGAATCAGGCCCAGGGCTGACCATATTACTACATAGGTTTACGGATGGTGGTGATAGGGAGTGGCGTACAAGTGTAGAACCCGGCATATCTGCAGTGAAGAGAAGGTCATTACCATGTATATAAAGAAAGTATCATAATACCTTGTACACAAGAGAAGAAGAACCCTGAGTGATACGCGTACTGTGGATGTTTAACATTTAGCGTTGAGTAATAAGCTTACATAAAATTGAAGCAGCTGCAACGATCATGCAAATAACTGATGAAGTGGCCCGCGCTGTTGAGATGTTGAGAAACAACGCTGATAACGGTGTGCAACCAGTGTTGAGTATGATCAAGGGGTTGGAGCCTTTGTGGCTGTACAGAGGGATTGAGTCTGAGACTCAACGCCAAGTATGTACTGCTTTCCTTCTTCATTCGTTCATCACGCGTGGAGAAGGTAAAGCCGTTTGCACATCTTATATGTGTGTTTATTTTACTCATATTATGTACTTAGACTGGATCTAAAGCCGTCCATTAGATTCTCTTTCCAATACACGCAAGGATTTTTCTACCTCTTATACTTAGTACTTGTGAGGTCAAGCCCTGGCCACGATTATGCATGATCATGCATGATCACGCTCACGCGTTCTGAGCATTATAAACTATACCTGATCTTATTCAGGTCGTACACCCATTTTTACCCCCATGAATAATATTTTGCAATTCCAAAGATAAATATCTGGACATTTGTGAGCGGACAGGCATCGCCGTGCTCTTGCAGTTCAGTATTTCAAGCAACGTGACGTTCGGAAATACTGCTACGATTTTAATAACCAACCGTACGCCGCGAGCAGTTACAAGTTTTGGATCCGCAGCCCCCTTCAACCCTTGTATCTGTACCCTTGATGCCACGTCATCCACTCTTCATCCAAGCTTCACACCACAGCCCGCCCTTGTTACTCTCCCCATCTTCTCACCTTCGTTCTCACTTGCTTGCATACCTGGGTGATACTCACGCAAAAAGGAGCGGGTGAACGCATGAATGTAGCAGCGTCTAACTTTTGTCCCGCAGACACATCAATGTCTAAGTACCTGTCCGCCGCAAATCATATCTTGCTAACCATAATCAATATCCTTCACTGTCTTACTTTTAGTCCCACCGCACCACTCGTCATCCCACCGCTCGCCCTTGTTTTGCATGTCCGTCCACCTCTCCACCACCGCTCGCACCCATCTCAGCTCTCACACTCCCCCACGGCCCACCCGGCCACTCGTGTATTTAGGTAGAACATTAGCGCGCTTACCTACCTATAGTAGCAAATGTGTGGTCCCCACCCCATATACTATACACTTGGGGTGCTCACACAAGCGGTGCGCGCTGCGCGAGCACATTTGGTAAGGGCGCACTGAAATACGCTCTCAAAGTGCGCACATGTGAAAGCGCCTGCGCCCTTTCATTGCGCGCGAGTTGATTCGCGCGCGCAACCATTGGGCCGAGCTGGTAAGTATATATCTATATCTACGCTAAGTATACAAGGGTATTACACGCGAAATGCACAAACGCCCTGGAGGCGCGTTTGGAGTGAGGGATATCACAGTATGCCTCGCCGTCTCTCTCCGAGCGTTAGGTACCGGCACACTACAGTCGCAGTACGGAGGGCAAGACCGCGGAGAGTGGGATGTGACGGTGGTAGAAAGACTGAGAGGCCCACGGCCACGGTTGGGTGCTGATGCATGGCACGGCCGTATGGGCCTGAGTATGGAGGCTGCAGCAGAGAGCATTAAGATCAAAAACCATTTGAAAGGCCAAAGAAATATTCCAAGAGGCAGGTACGTACCTTGTGCGCGCGTATTGTACCACATGAGCCAGTTTAGTCCAACGGCCTCTCCACCCCAGTCCCCACCGCTTGCATGTGCACCCCTTCACTTGCGATTGCTTCCACGCTCGACCCGAGAAGAATCTCGCCCGGGTGAACTGCTAGATGAAGTAAATAGAAAATTCAGTAGTATCCAGTGAAAAAAAAGGCCCCTCGATGGGGGAGACTACTTACTGTCTTACTATGGTACTCATTCGGCGACGAGGCCAGCTGTGCAGGGTACGTGATGCATGCGAGTTGTGGTGACGGGAGGCGTGTGGACCGTGGTAGCGTAGGCGTCTGGTGTTGAGTTGGCGTGGCATTGATGGCGTTGGCATGGTTGATCTGTTTGGTTACGTGTTACCACCAGGAGACAGCGAGTACTGACTCCCGAGCATCTCAAGTGCATCGATCTGGGGCTCCTTGGGCTAGTAAAGGAGTTCCTTCTGTTGCTTGACTAGCGAACTTAGTTCCTCGTCATCGAGGAGTTCCTGTTTGCCACTCCAGGAACCCCGGACCAGGCTGGCGAGGTGAAAAGCTCATTCTCGCAGCCCAGGGGCTCCCTTTGGCACCTCTTTCCCTGGCGCCAGAATCGTCGACGCAGCCCCTTCTTGTAAACAGCCCCTTAGGCTCAACCTCTACTTGTGGAGGATGAACCTAAGAGGCCCGAAAAAAGGCAGCCTGTGGTGGGCGTCGTGCTGGTCTTCGTTCTGCGCCGATTTCTCCATGTCCGCTTTGGCCCTCACCGAGCCCTCCGACAACACCTGTGTTAACAATACTTGAGTTATCACTGGCTAGTCCTGGCTCGTCGTCGTGCTCGTGTTCCTGTTCTTCTTCGTCGTTATCTTCTTGTACCACTTCGTCGTGAATCTGTTGGCCTTCCGATCCTGAGCGGTTCCGCTGATTCTTGCGCTTTGTGGTACTAGTTTCGTACGTGTCCACCATGAATTTCAAAAAGCTCATGGATTCGAGGCTTCGGCCTCGAAGTATG
Organism: Botryobasidium botryosum FD-172 SS1; assembly: GCA_000697705.1. Taxonomy (NCBI): domain Eukaryota; kingdom Fungi; phylum Basidiomycota; class Agaricomycetes; order Cantharellales; family Botryobasidiaceae; genus Botryobasidium; species Botryobasidium botryosum. The sequence goes on along the minus strand of KL198054.1, from coordinate 219,177 downwards.
TAGTCCTCAAGATCCGAACGCGCCACCATACGCCCTTGACGGTCCAGGTTGATTTCTACTGTGTCTTCATTCTAGATGGAATTGTTGAGTAAAGCCTGCAGAGTGTTGTTTCGCAGCTCAGCACGTACATCCAAAGAAAATGTCGTGTCCTGCATCGGCTCATCACCACTTTGATGTGTCGTGGTGGTCTCGCCCGGAACAACGGGCGCTGGGTTGTTTGCTCTAAGAGATGTGCTGTCAGGTGACGACGTTCGGGAGAATGTTGTAGGTACTCACCTGTTCCCTACCTCTGAGAACTGCGAAATGTCCCGTCTAATCTTGGCTTCAACGGCAGACCAGAAAATGGGGACGTAGTTATGGGATGCAAAAAAGTCACCCCAGCCTTGTAGATAACAAACAACTTGGGCTGCGGAGCGCTCGGCACGGCGATTGAGGCTATACGCGCATCTAAACAGCAACAGCTTGTTTTTTTGGCGAGCATCGGATATGTTGGTGTCCTCGAAATGGTATTGCATCCCGTTCTCGACGAGGGCGGACATATTGTGCGTTGTTTTTTGTTTTTTCGTGGCGTACGACGTGATGTACCATGTCACAGCCTTTGTCTCGCGCCCATGGAGTAATAACTTGAGGTCGTGGTTGCCGCGAAGACATGCTGTTAACGGGGGGCACCATGCGTTCATGAAACCATATTGGCGTTCGGGTCCCCATTCGCCTGAGGCTTCCACTCTAGGTTCCTCGGATATAGGCCATGGCGCTCCACGTTTACATCTCCACCGGCTTTGTTTGTAGTCGTAAAATCGGCATGTCGTCTTCTTGCATATATGGTACTGCGAAACCCGGGCCACGCGTCTCTCCATTTCCTTGTATTTGGCATGAAAATCGGGCTCGCTAGGATTTGGAGGGCGGCTGTAAGCGACTTCCGGCTCGCGGGGGATAAATGGCATGTTTTGCTTCGTGAATCCGGGAAGATGTGCCCGTATAAACGCGTTGATGAACGCTTTGACCTTGGTGCGGAAGGTAGGACACGCTAGGTTGCGTACAAGCTCCTCGGACGTGGGGGCGTCTTCGAGCCATATCAGAACGTGAAGATGAAGAGAGCCCCGTCCTTGGGCCTCCGTCATGCCAAAATAGGCAACCATTTTACCCAGAGCGCCTATGCCGCTGCGAATGGTTTGAGGAGTACTCTCGATATTGAAGAGCTTTGTGAATATCTTTTGAATAATGTCGTGATAGAATGTGGCGCCTGCGCATGGGTCGCGAGCAATATTGCGCGCTCGCTGGTCTTTGTCGGGGCCGAGGTATTCGCAAAAATTATCCATGTCAATTTCTTCTCCGGCAAAAATCTGTGCGAGTGGATCATGAATGTCAACTGGGTTAAGGGTCATCCACAGCGTTGCTGGTTGGTGGAAAATGTTTGTGGACCATATCTTGGATTTGTTTGCGATACGCGCCTCGTCGGATCCCAGAATTTTCGATGACACCGCTTTGAGATGTTTCCTTAGGGCAACTATTTTGGGGTTGGTAGAGATCTTTCCCTTCCTCTCTTCTTCCGCAGCTGACTTGAGCTCCTCCAACGACAGTTCTGATAGTAACGCTCCGTCCCGTTGCATGTCTGTTCGATTCATTTGAAGTCGCGCAGACGCGAGTGCCTGCCGCTTTTGCTCCATTCCAAATGCGACGAATGGAAACGAGTGATGCGTGCGAAACCTGCGGTCGTAATATTGGAGGGCCCATCGTACGTGTTCGATGAAACCAACTGGGACTCTGCGCTCTATTTCAATGCCCCCGAAGTCATACGGGAACAGAATCGGGAATGCCGACGTCAACGGATTGTTACGGAGCAGATTTTGGCGTTCTTCTGTGGTGGCGGATGGCCTCGGGCGTCCGAAAATTGACATGGGGGCTCCATAGCGTGCAGCATAACCGCCCTCCGATCTATCCACAGCGTTTTTGAGCGCGTAATCAATCAAATCGGACGTAGCGATATCCGTCATGTCTGTGCTGCAAGCGCCAATGTACTCAAGCGGTATCACATCCGGTTCGGACGCTAAACGAATTGGTTACCGTTGCCCGCAACTTTTTAAAATTTTGAAGCTTACAGCTCGGGATCCGTGAAGAAGCCGGTGAATCGGTTTGCCGTGCTCTCAGCTCTATGCGCATGTCGTGTTTAATACTCTGTAGTTCAACTGGTGGTAAATGTGGATGCTCACGAGAGGGTGCGGATGAAGTGGTGAATTGCATGGGAGTGTCCCCATCCGTGCATGTAGTCGCCGTATGTTTTGCATGAGTTGAGCCGCCCATGGCATTCACTATGCATTGGTTAGCCGAGGGGTACCGTTTACGAAGTCGATGGCTCACTGTTTGCTTCGTCTATATCTGCCTGCTGAGCGGGGTCCAAAAACCCATTGTCTCCTAAGGAAAGGAAATAAGCCCATTTGCAAGACTGCTCTTTGTCAGTGTTACACACCTGGCAGACTCGGCGGTGGTTCATCCATTTCGCCTTCATTCACCTCTTCGTCCCCCTCTTGAGGTACGTAGTTATCCCGCTCCGTCTCCGCGACGTCTATATTGGTTTCTTGCCGCATCACGGCTAAGATTTCCGGAGGGATGTCGTCTGCTGGCAACGCGTCTACGTTTCCGGGGTCGATATCGATATGCTGATAGTGGGGGTGATTAGCTTTCAGCCACGTGAGGGCTTCTAACACCTTTTTCCTTCTGACGCGGAACGTGCGGCGAAGCCAGTCTTTCGGAATTTTTTGGCGGCCAATATACGTGACGGATATGAGGCTCGGAAGTACGTCCAGGCGCCGAGGCATCTTTTTGCCCGTGATCATGTCGGCCACGTCCGCTGTATTCATCTCGAAACTGGTAACATTGCCGCGCATCGAGGACTGTAAATGATCCGGATTCTGCGGTCCTCCGTGCTTCGAATACAGCTTGTATACGTAGCACCGTGGATAATGCAAGCCTATCAAAAGTTCTTCAGGCATCGTAAGATCCTGCAGCTCGGGTGGGATGGGTCCAATCCACATGTCGTTCGCCAACGAGAACTTGGGTAGCCTATTTTCCATCAAAGGGCTGTGGCACTCTTTGCAGAGCCAGCCGTGATCAACGCCCGCTTCGGATTCGATTTTGTCAACCACTAGCAATAATGAATCTTCCCATAAGACATGGGCAGGGTGGGGAGTTCGGGGCGTGAGGAGATGTTTATTGGGTATGGCTTCTATCGGAAGCCTCACGGCATCTTTCGCGAACCCCTCTCTCGCGCAAACAACGCAGACAATCATGTGCAGTGAGGCGTTGCTCGTGCTATCGATGAACGCCTTGATCCTTTCCTCTATGATTTCGTCCGACGGAACGTCCATGAACGACGAGTTGCCGATGTTCGATTCGTCGGCGCTAGCAACCTCCTCCTCCTCCTCCTCTTCTTCTTCTCTTTTCCTCTTCTCGCGACGTAAGGTTCTGGCTTCGCTCTGGTTTTGGCGTACAGTGTCTGCTCGGATTTGTTTGTCGGTACGCTTTTGTGCAGCCGCCTGGATGACTAAGTTCATAGCACCGGGACCCAAGTGCTCTATGCGTGTAACGAAGGCCGCCTTAGGCTTAACGCTGGTAGGGATGTGGTAGACTGGCGCAAGGCATTTACGCATCTTCACCAGGGATAGCTGCGAAGCTGCCTCGCCAAACGTGATGTCTGGATGAATTTGAGTACGCGACGAGGACGATCCAGCGCTTGAAGCCATGATAGCTTTCGGCTATCGAGTGGTAGTTGTCGTGCGGGAGGTTGCAACAAGGTCGCTCGGGATGAAGGCGCCGGAAATATTTCAGGTTGGTCTCCACTATTACTGCCCTAGCTGGCTAAGCTGGCGGAGCCCGGTGCAATCCAAGAGCTTCCGAATCCCGCGCGCGTCTCGTCATGTCTGACTTGGAATTGTTCCCGCGTCTGCGTGGTGACGTCAGCACCCGAATCAACTCTGACGTTGCAACGTTCTGGGCCGCGGACGCTTACCATCGACATCGACGAGCGATGCAAACGACGTTTACTCCGTGTGCGACCCAGTCTGGATGCCGACGTGGTCGGGGGGGGGGGGGGGTCTACTCAAAAGTTCCCGAGGAGCGTGTCCTATGATCTCATCGAACGATGACACTCTGAGCCTGGCTCTGTTTCCGCGCCTATGATGCTACATAGCCCGCTTGAGTGGCCTCGCGGTCCGCAAAGTCTCGCTGGCGGAAGCCGTATATATATCGGCAGTGGCATGGTAGGATCACCGTACACTTCGCCACCCTCGACCTCGGACAAAGCCTCATTACAATATCGAGATGGTTGCCAACAGTGCCGACAAATCTGACATGGATAACTCTCTCAGCGATTACCAATCACTCGACACGAACGAACAGCTCATTCACCTGAGCAATATCGATTCGGCGTTCTTTGAATCGCATATGGAATGGGTTCTCGGGTCCGACAGAGCTTACACATTGTGTTTGAAGTCTAAAGGGAAGGCTTCGGCGAAGAAGGTGCAAGGGGGTGCCAACGGTACGTTGTTTTCTTTCTCAATAGGACATATTTGTTAACGGATGGCGCGTACAGTGCGCCGCCCAGCTGTGATAGCAATCGCTGGATGTGTCGCAGCGGATCCCTTCAGGTTCTCGCCCGAAGGCAATCATTTCCTTAATGCCAACGAACCCGAAAACCAGAAGCCTTTCTGGAAGGCTAAATCCGTTTGTGATGTTGGCGCGCCGTCTCACGGGGATGCAAGCGCGTGGTGGGAAAAATATACTTCAGCTGCAAATCTCCTCGAAAATGCTGCCCCGGGTATTGGCCACCGCTCTCACAAAGGCTTCGTCGTGGGTGACTCTCTTCGTGTCGGATACCCGCTCTGCGAAGTGAGTAATTTCGAGACGCTTACGAACAAATGCGTGATATATACCTTTTGTTTATAGCCGGTTCGGCCTGCGCTCGTGGATGTGGATCAAAGGAAGGCGCACCGTCTGTCCCATACCGCCCGTTCCTCGAAATAATAGCTACTTATACGTGCTTTGCTTAGTGGATTCACTCAAGTCGTGGCCCGTCCCTCCGCGCTTCCGGGACAGCGTTCTGGAGCTTGGCGACGACTATCGTCTTCGCCCCTCACCTGTGTTCGACATGGACAAGCCGGTAAAACCACTCGAGTGGGGAACCAAACTCCCGTCCGCCGAAGTCACTGTCTATTTCACTCTGAAGTATTGGAAAATTGGCAGAGCCGATGCCATCTTCAACGCGCTGGTGGAGGAGGTTCACATAATCAAGGACGCCGCGCCTCTTGTACTCGAGAAGCGCAAGGCGGAAGACGGTCTGCCCTCGTTCTCCAGTCCGAAAAAGAGACAGGTGCGTACGTCCTATCTCCGTCTTCAAGATCACGGCTGAGCGGCCTACCTCTCAGTGAAAGCGGCGATAACCCATTTTTCCTGTTTTAACTCTCTATCTTGACAAGACCATGGACACGCTATTGATGTATATTACTGGGTCCTCTGTCTGGTGAATATGTGAAACACCTCTTTTCCCTCGTGCGTAGCGGACGGCAACGGGATTGTGAGCACTGCCTTTAGGGGGCAAGGTGTGTGTGGGAGCGCATCGCGCGACACGCTTCCAAGTATTAATATTTTTCTCAAATACCTATGAGCTTCGCGATGGACCAGGAGTATCGAACTCCGCCTAAATCATCAGCTTTTGTTTCACATCGATATCGTCAACCGAACCGCTGCGCGCATTAACTGCATACATAGATAGACGTGCCAGCTAGAGAGTTTCCCGCTCGCTTGCTATAGACTCTAATTATAATCTTGTACAGTAAGCTAATCAAGCTCGGGGCCTAAAGCCTAAGGTGCAATTCTCCGGACGGAAAACGTTTGTCATCTCTCGTTCGGGCCCGTGCGGTTGCACTGCTGTATGCTCGAGCCTGTGTATTCTTCGCCTCTTAGTTGCGTCCCCCTCCCATCTCAGTGCTGCTTACCAAACTCATCTCCTACCATGTCTCTTCCAGCTACTCAGCGTGCTTTAACGGTGGCCGAACCAGGTCGAACCGTCGTCCTCGAGAAGGCGCTCCCGAAATTTGAGCCGGAGAAAATTCTGGTCAAGGTCAAAGCCGTCGCGCTCAACCCCGCAGATTGGAAAGTACGTGCTTCTCTTCGGCGCCCATCTCCGTCCTGAGCTCGGATCGACTAACTCGAGTATCTGGTTTATCAGCAAGCTCATTATCACATCAAACTCGGAATTAAGCCTGGGTCATCCCTGGGTTTGGATTTTGCCGGCGATATAGTCCAGATTGGGGCTGGAGCTGAGGGGAAAGGATTCCATGTTGGCGATGCTGTCTCCGGATTTGTCCGTGCTGGTGTCGATCCAGACAATGGAGCCTTCCAAGGTCCGTTCTCATTTACCTCATCCCTCCTGCTTGCTCACCCCTCCTCTTATCATTTTAGAATATGTCGCCGTTTTTCCTGAGTTGGTGCGACGCATTAATCGATGAGGTACTACTTAGATGTCAACTCATCTCTTCAATCCTACAGATATGGCGTAAGCCTGCTTCAGTTTCTTATGAGGACGCTGCTGCAATGAGCATCGTGGTTGGCACCGCGGCACAAGCTCTATATTACCGCCTGAGCCTCCCGAAACCATGGGAGCTCGCAGTCACCAGACCTACACCTGTACGCCATGAGTCTCGCCAGGCCATACCCTCAGTCAAATTCTCATCGTTTGATACGCAGGTTCTTATATGGGCTGGCTCCACAGCGGTTGGCCTATCTGCGATTCAACTCGCCAAACTCTCGGGCCTCCGCATTGCAACCACCGCGTCGCCCAAGAACCACCAACTCCTCAAGGACCTCGGCGCTGAGGCAGTATTTGACTATAGAGATCCCGAGGCGCCCAACAAGATTCGTGAATGGGCAGAACAGTATGGAGGATTGCGTTACGCCCTTGACTGTATATCAGAGCAAGGTGAGCAGTACTTGCTCTCTTTAATTGCTTCTTCCCAGCGCGCAGAAAACTCATCTTGTTGCATTGTGCATGAAGGTTCGACCAACCTTGTAGCGGACGCATTCGGGTCACAAAGCGGGAAAATTATCGTAATTCGTCAGTCCTCGTTGTTTCGCTACGCGGCTACTTCGTATCGGTTAATATATTCCTTACTTCCGGCCACAACAGTCACTCCCGCCAAAGATCAGTCTTGGCCTGCCAACGTTGAGGTCGAACATACGCTGCTCTTTGACGTATTGGATAAAAGTAACGATAAAGACTTTGCTGATATACAAGAATGGTGCGCACAAAAATAATGACATCTCATCGTATCTTGTGATCTATAAACGAACCTTCTGTGGTTTAGGTACAAGTATCTTCCCGGCCTTGTCGAAAAGGGAAAAGTCTCGAGTGTGCCGCTCAAGCACTGGGAAGGTGGACTTGCAGGGATCAGCGAGGCTCTCGACTATCTGAGGCAAGGTAAGGTCTCGGCTGAGAAGATTGTCCTGACTTTGTAGATTTTCCGTGCGTAGAAGACGAGGGATCGTCCTAAAACCGTGAAATAAGTAGTCGAATAACTTGATATACCACGCTGATGTGCCCTGGCAATGATTTTTCTGAGCTTTGTTCTGAGTCCGTAAGCGAAGCTAAAGGCGGAGTTTATAATGATTTTGAACGTCCGACGTCTTCAGTGTCAAAGCTGCGTGTGGCGCGCTGTCCGCGACTGTCATCTATGTAGTCTGCAGCCATCCTCGCTGGAGTGATGTCTACCGCTCAGCGCTCGCACCTCCGGAAGTCGTAATTTTTTTGGCCATTAATTCGATCATCAAGCAGGTATCTACGAACCCTCGCGTGCTGCCATTGCCTCGCTGCTTGCATCGGGTTTTACATGCTCAATTAACACAATTTATAAGATGCTACGGACCGGCTCATGATATTCCTTGGTAGTATGAAGTGCCCGAAGCGCGTACAATGCATTATAGGACAAGTATTCAACCCTTCTCACCGCCCTGCTGCAATCAACTTTGATACTGGTAGTCACTAGTCGTCTTACTTCTACCAGCTACCAGGGAAGAGACCTGGTAAATTAGCTTCATGATATCAAGGCGCTCTAAAGATATGGCTTTAATATTATCCTGCGAATATCTTGCTTAGGGGCTAGAGCTTGGGGTCCCTTTCATCTCCACTGGCTTGGGCCTATAATCATATACTTAAGCCTACAATCGAACTTACATTTAAGTCATAGCATTTAGATGCAGGCCAAACTTATCTAGGCTGTGGTGGCGAACAAAATTGCCGCGCAGTCAGGCGCGGTTCTGCTAATCACCATCGCCGCAGGGAGGAACAATACCACCATGACTACCAACACTCGGCTGGCTAGGTTAAGCAAGCATTTCGACACCATCATTCAAGGACGACTCGCCCTCACACCAAAGAATAGCCCGCTCTTTCTCGAGGCCATATGCGCGCAGGAGGACCCAGCCTCCTGCGTTAACAAGTTGATCGCGAGCAAGGCTGGGCTCACGTCTTTGCAGGCCGCTATGCGCTTTGATTTGTCCGTGGCTTTTTTCAACGGTCCTGCGACAGCGCTCCTTCAGTACCTCCGCGCTCCAGATCTACAAAGCATCGGCGGTGGCAATTTTCTCAACGAGATTCTCCTGAAGATCGTCGAGCCGCCCATCTTCTGGACATCTTTTATTCGTGCGTTTCAGGCCGGCGGGTTGCAGGAGGATGCGCAGCTCTGTTTTGCGTGGCTTCTTCTCCAGCTTGTATCAGTGTCGGGAGATACTGCAGGCTCCTACCGCGAAGTCGCACAGAATCCTGTGATCTTGGATTCGCTCTTGGACTCGCCTCATTTCGAGATGCGAACCATCGCTCAGAAGATCAAGCACATCGTTGATACGCGCAGCGCTAGCACTGCAGACGACGCCGATGGCCCGGGGGGCAGGCACGATAACGATTTTGTCGACTTTCGCGAGATATCCATCCTCCCCACGGCAGACGAAATTACGTCTACCGAGCCGCCCTTCCTCCGTCCCAGCGCCGCGCTCGATGATCCGAAAACAGCGGATACCCGCCTGGCGATGTACCTTGATAACCAATTCCGGTTGTTGAGGGAGGACATGTTGTACGAGATGCGCGAAGAGCTCCTCATCGCTCTCGGCAAGAAGAAGGGGAAGCACAGAGGTGTCGTCCTTGACGGTTTTACTGTCTTGGACGTTCACTGCGGGCCGGATGACAGAAGGTGTAAGTGGGGCGTAACCTTTGCTTGCCACCAAGATTTGTGGCAGCTCAAAAAGATCAACCTCGAGGATCGAAAGAAATATCTCATAGAGAATCGAAAGATTATCAAACATCAGTCTCAGGCATGTCTACTCGTTGATGGGGAGGTCGTAGCATTTCCAACTATCAACCGGGACGAGAGTCTCCTGGCGCAGAAACCCCCAGTCATCGTTCTGCAATTTGAAGGGGAGGCTAGCGTTGTCAAATCTCTCCTCAAGTTCAAAACAGGGAAACAAATCAAGCTAATCCAGATCGACACCGCCGTCTTCTCGTTTGAGCCTGTTCTCAAGGCTTTGCAGGACAAAACTACCATCCCGCTCTCATCGGAGATATTATTCTGGACAGAATCTAGCGACACGGGGAAGCTGTCCGGGTCGTCTCAACCCATGGGCATCGTCCAGGCCGTCAGGAAGAATCCTGGACAAGACCTTCAAAGGTTGCTGGGCACAACGAAATCTATTATCCTTGATAAATCACAATCCGCTTCGCTCTTGTCTGGGCTCACGCAGAAAGTTTCCCTAATTCAAGGGCCGCCAGGTGAGTACCTGCGCGAAATCTCATACGTTAACTCATAAAAAGACGTTAAAATATTTCAAGGCACCGGTAAATCCTTCATTGGCGCGCTCCTCGCAAAGGCCATCCATGACTCGACAAAACAGACCATCCTCGTCGTCTGCTACACAAATCACGCTCTCGATCAATTCCTCGAGGATCTCCTCGATATAGGCATACCCGAGCAAAGTATGATTCGACTCGGTGGTAAATCTACACCACGGACCGCGGGGATGACTCTCCAAGCGCAGAGCCGCGGTGGCTTTGCGCGCGGGAAAGCGGATTGGAGGGTCATAGACGCCCTCAAATCCAAGGCCGAGCTCCTTTGCAGCTCTCTGCAAGCGGCATTCAAGCGATACATCGCATCCAATGTGTCGGACCAAGCTCTAATGGAGCATCTCGAGTTTGATGCACCTGCGTACTTCTACGCCTTTGAGGTCCCGCGCTCGGCCGATAATATGACCGTCGTTGGAAAGAAAGGTCAAGCCATGAGTCCCTACTACCTTCTGAACCAGTGGGTTGGAGGTCGGGACGCAGGGCATTTCAAACGCTACCACCACGTATTGGAGGCGTCCGAGATCTGGAGAACGCCACCTCCTCTCCGCCGAACTCAACTCGCAAAATGGAAACACGACATCTTGAAGGAGCAAGCAGCGGAAATCTACGACCTCGCGAAGAGATACAACGAATGCCGCGATCAGTTGGATCGTAAATTCAGCGAGAATACGGGGGCTATTCTAGGCAGCAAGCGTATTGTGGGATGTACCACCACCGCGGCCGCTAAATATACCGAGGATATCCGGGCAGCTTCACCGGAGGTGTTGTTGGTGGAGGAGGCAGGCGAAATTCTTGAGACGCATGTGCTCACAGCCATGGGAAGCGAAATGAAGCAGTTGATTCTGATAGGAGACCACAAGTGCGTATGCTAATTCTCATTGCACGCACTTTACGCTGACGACGGTACCTATCAGACAACTCCGTCCCAAAGTCAACAACTATCAGCTCACCGTCGAGAAAGGCGAGGGATATGATCTTAACAGGTCTCTCTTCGAACGCCTCGTCCTTAAGGGGTATCCCCATGAAACGCTCACCCAGCAGCATCGTATGCGACCGGAAATCTCTGCGCTCATACGCCACCTCACTTACCCCGACCTCGTCGACGCTGCCGGCACAAAGAACCGCCCTAACGCCCGCGGCATTCGGGGGAACATCGTCTTCATCAACCACGAATATCCCGAAGACGAAGCGCCACAGCTGGCAGACCGTCGAGATATGAATTCGACATCTTCCAAGCAAAATACCTTCGAGGTTCAGATGATCCTAAAGATCGTACGATACCTTGCGCAGCAGGGTTATAGAAGCGATCAGATAGTTATCTTGACGCCTTACTTGGGCCAATTGCATAAGCTCACGGCCGCGCTGAGCGCGAACAATGACCCTATTCTTAACGACATGGACTCTTTCGAGCTAGTCCGTGCCGGGTTGATGCCAGCGGCAGCAGCAAAGATGTCAAAGAAGCCTATCCGTCTTGCAACTATAGGTACGATCCTTCGATATGGTTCAAATTTTTTTAGGCGCTGATAGCTGCGTTGTCTTAGATAACTACCAAGGAGAAGAAAGTGACATTGTGCTCGTCACCCTCGTCAGGAGTAATTCACCGCGCGATATTGGATTCATGTCCTCCCCAGAGCGCCTTAACGTACTCCTCTCCCGAGCTCGCGACTCCCTAGTCATGATTGGGAATGCCGAGACATTCCTAAACGCTCGAAAGGGCAAGGAGCTCTGGGTCCAGCTTTTCGAAATGCTCCGACGCGATGGATACATTCACGATGGGCTTCCTGTTAAATGCGAACGTCATCCCACTCGAATTGCGCTCTTACGTCGGCCAGAAGACTTTGATGAGGAGTGTCCTGATGGCGGTTGCAAGGAACCTTGGTCAGACAGTTTTGCGCATGTCTACATGAACAAATGCTTATCCCTTGTCTTGTCTTTAGTGGCACCATGCTGAACTGTGGTCTCCACGTTTGCCCTTCTAAGTGCCATCAGCTCGCCGATCATTCCAAGATGCCGTGCGAGTACGCCATGGCCTCGAAATGTCCCAAGGGCCATATTCAGAATTGGAGGTGCCATAAAAAAGCACCAGTCGCATGCACCAAATGCGACAGAGATACGAAGCTCGCGGAGCAAAAGAGGCAGAGGGATTTCGATTTGCAGGAGAAACGAGATGCGGAACAGCTGGCACACGCCAAGCGTCTGGCTGAACTCGATGAGAAGATCGCATCGGAGAGACAGGCTATACGAGACGCTCAGCTTGCCAAGGAGAGAAATGCTGCCGTCCAGCAGAAGGAAAAGGACCTCCAAGACGCCATTGATATGGCTGCACAAGCATCGACCACCTCGCGCGCTTCTGAGACTCCCTCGCCACCCCAAACGACAAACGCGGCACCCGACGTAAAGTCCTCGCCACCGCAGCAGGCGACGAAAGCTGGCGTGCCGGCTCGGTCTGAGCCGAAGGCTCCGATTGGGAGCACGACGCGCCGTCCCGCAAAAATCAGTCAACCCGCGCCCAAGTCTCCGTCACAGCTAGAATGGGAACGAATGAAAACTGTAGATGGCGAGAGTAACGATGCCATTGACGCCATCATGGAGCTGGTTGGGCTCGAAGAAGTTAAGGTACAGGTTCTACGGGTTAAGTCCAGGATTGATGTGACCAAGCGTCAAAATACGTCCTTGAAGCACGAGCGCTTCAACACGCTTCTGCTGGGCAACCCGGGAACAGGTACTCAATCACTCGTATTTCGACTAGTCCTTAGGAAAATATCGCTAACATCAGCTTCTATGCGCCTAACTAGGGAAAACGACGGTCGCGAGACAATATGCGAAATTCTTAACGTCCCTGCAAGTCTTGCCTGGGAGTGCGTTCATCGAGACTACCGGGTCTCGCCTTGCAAATGATGGGGTGTCTGGCATAAAAAAGCATATCGAGGAGGTTATCAACGCCGGAGGAGGCGCGATCTTTGTCGACGAGGCATATCAATTGACAGGCGAGCACAATTTCCAGGGTCGTCAAGTCTTGGACTTTCTGCTCGCAGAAATGGAGAACAGGGTCGGGTCCATCGTATTCATTCTGGCCGGCTATAAGAAGCAGATGGAAAAATTCATGGAGCACAACCCAGGCCTGACGAGTCGGCTTCCCTACACCCTCTATTTCGAGGACTATACAGACGAGGAGTTGCTTTCCATGCTGGAGCAGCTGCTCCAAAAGCGGTATCAGGGGCGTATGCAAGTAGAAGATGGCGTTCGGGGGCTATATGGTCGTATCGCTGTGCGCCGCCTGGCCAGGGGTCGGGGCCGGGAGGGCTTTGGAAATGCCCGAGCGCTGCAGAACATGTTCTCCAAGATCTGCGATCGCCAGGCAGAGCGGGTTGCCAAGGAGCGCAGGGAAGGCCTCAGCCCGGGCGATTTCTTGTTCACCAACGAGGATATCATCGGTCCCGACCCCTCAAAGGCGATCACGAAAAGCGCTGCCTGGGAAAAGCTTCAGACTCTCACTGGGCTTGGAGCTGTTAAGCAGTCCGTCAGCAATCAGATCGACCTCATCACTGTGAACTATAAACGCGAGCTGCAAGAGATCGAGCCGATCCAAATGTCTTTGAACCGCGTTTTCCTCGGTTCACCTGGGACCGGGAAGACGACAGTGGCCAAGTTATACGGACAGATATTGACCGATTTGGGTCTTCTCAGCAATGGCGAAGGTAAGCCAATACTTTATTCGAGTTACCTTATTCCTGATCGTTGTTTTTTCCGGCGTTAGTCGTGTTAAAAAATCCTGCAGATTTCATTGGCTCCGTTCTTGGGCAATCCGAGAGTAACACCAAAGCCATTCTCGCGAATACAGTAGGGAAAGTCCTAGTGATTGATGAGGCAAGTATAATCGTTAAAGCCAACTCTATGATAACACTGCTAATATCGCACAGGCGTACATGTTGTATGGAGGAACAGGAGGCGCCGGGAAACAAAATGTCCCGTACAAAGTCGCTGTCATTGACACGATTGTGGCAGAGGTACAAAGTGTACCGGGAGAAGACCGATGCGTTTTATTGCTGGGGTACAAAGACCAGATCGTCGAGATGTTCCAGGTAGATATTCCTACCCTCCCAGGATGTGTTAGATACTGACCATGTTTGTATCAAGAATGTCAATCCAGGTTTATCACGACGTTTTGCCATTGAGGATGGATTCCATTTCGAGGATTTCACAGACTCGGAGCTACTGGAAATCCTGAACTTGAAGCTCAAGAATCAGGACCTTGAAGCGACAGATGACGCTAAGCGGGTTGCGATAGAGGTTCTCAGCCGAAGTCGCAACCGTCCCAACTTTGGAAACGGCGGGGAGGTCGAGAATCTACTCGGAAAGGCCAAAAACCATTATCAGTCTCGTTACAAGTCCGTGCCCGTTGCGAACAGACCAGCATCTTTAGTCTTCGAACCGCAGGACTTTGATCCTGATTTCGACCGGAATATGCACGCCTCCGCGAACCTTGAAAAGCTGTTTGAGGACGTTGTAGGCTGTGAAGATATCGTCCGCAAATTAGGGAACCACCAGAAGGTTGCTCAAGCGATGAAGATTCGGGGCATTGATGCGCGCAACGAGATCCCTATGGCATACGTCTTTAAGGGACCCCCAGGTCAGTATACTTCAATTGATAATGGACCACTAAAACACTACTAATGTCGTATCTTCCGTCGTCAGGTACCGGAAAAACTACAACGGCACGAAAAATGGGCCACGTCTATTACGATATGGGATTCCTCTCTTCCCCCGAGGTCGTGGAATGCTCCGCGTCAGATCTCATAGGCGAGTACGTCGGCCAAACGGGACCCAAAACCAAGGGGGTCTTCGAGAAGGCCCTTGGGCGGGTCCTCTTTGTGGACGAGGCCTACAGACTGAGTGAAGGGCGTTTCGCGAAAGAAGCGATCGACGAATTGGTTGGTGCCATGACCCAGGAAAGATACAAGGCCAAGATCGTCATCATCCTCGCTGGCTACGATCAAGAAATGAACGAGCTCATGGCTGTCAATCCCGGACTCTCGAGCCGATTTCCCGACGAAGTCGTATTCCGGAACATGCGCCCTGCGCACTGTCTGGAGGTGCTCGACAAGGAACTGAAGAAAAAAGGCATCCATTCACCCGAGTTGAGCGACCCATCCTCGGCGGATTACGCCGAGATGTCGAGGTTGATTGAAGACCTCTGCGGTCTCCCTGCTTGGGGCAACGCGCGGGACATAATGAATCTAGCCAAGCAGATGGTCAACCTGGTCTTCACGAAGTTGGCTTCAGAAAGCGAACCCAGTTCTGCTCCAACGCTGGCTAGAGGAGACGCGATTGCATGCGTGAAAGCCATGCTGGCCGATCGACGGGAGCGGTACGCCAATGTACCACGGGGCATTCGCTCCGGGTCGTCCTCGGAGCCCTTGCAGCAGCCCCGCGATGCACCCCCCTCGACGCCGCCCTCTATTCGCACCGCGCAAGTCATTAAAACGCCCGTCCCGGCCCATGACAAGGAACAGGCACCATCAGGACCGTCAGATGGTCGCGACGATGGCGTATCGGATGAAATTTGGCATCAGCTCCAAGCCGATAAAAAAGCTGCGGAGGATGCCTCCAAAGCGCTCCAGCTGTTGGAGCAGGAACGCCTGAAGGCCGCAAACCTCGAGAGAGCTAAACGGGCCAAAGCCAGACTCCTCGCGGCACGACTTGCCGAAGAAGTGGAAGCTGCCAAGAGGAAGGAGCTTGAGCGAAGGCAGGAGGAAGCGCGCGCCCAGGCAGCCAGAGCCAAAGCTGCTTTAGATTTGCTCGAGGCGAGACGGAAGGAGGAAGAGAGAAAGCGGCAGAAGGAAGCAAAGGACCAAGCAGCACTGCGTCGAATGGGCGTGTGTTGTGCAGGGTTCCAGTGGATTAAACAAGCAACGGGGTACCGGTGCGCAGGAGGAAGTCATTTTGTTGGAAACGAGGCCTTGGGATAAATATCGGTCCTAGTATAGCGTTTTCTCGTCCTTGTATACGCACCAGGTCTCTCGGTCTCTCTAGGCTGGTAGCAGTTTAGCAGCGCTCGCGCTCAGGCGCAATGGAAGTCCGCCGTCTTTGAATTAGTTCCTCCGATAATGTGGTAGCAGGGGATAAAAAACAGAACTGATCCCAAAATCATTTCTTTTGCACAGTAGCGATGACGTAATGACGAAATGTCGGTTAATTTTGCCGACAAATCCGGGTGAAATCTCACATTACACCTTCCCCACATCCACCATCATGTCGACGGTTTCCACCCCGTCATCGCCGTCGTCACCGTCGTCCCCACTGTTGCCTTGTACACCAACGTTTCCTGAATATAGTGCCCCATCGCATCCTTTCCAGAATACAAATGAATTAATTACCGTCATCCCAAAATCGACTTCGGACCTCATCACGGAAGAGAGTCAATTGTACGACGAATTTCCCAGCGATGTAAGTGCGGAAATCGAGATCTATCATCACTTTCGCTCTTTCTGATGTCTCATATTGCTAAAAGGATGAGTCCACCCCGGTCACCCCTCCTGCAATGGGGCGCCCTTCCAAACCGGTGCGCCGGAAGTCACACCACTCTCGCGCATCCGTAGACAGCCGGTCGGTCTTCTCCAACGACATCTTTCTGAGCAATAATCTCGGAGAATCACGTGCATTTGCGCGACGTGTAACTGTACCTGGGTGGACGAGTGTAGGCGATAAGCTCGGGGCTGCGTACATTGGTATGTCTTAGCTTGCCCTTGGTTCCTATTTAGGGTCTCACCTCGCTGGGCGTGCAGTGTACGATTGTGCAATAGTTACCAAAGATGTGGGTACACCTGGCTTTGTGCTTCGTAGTACCGCTTAGCTTATTTGATACTATACAGGGAACAACCATCCATGCATTAAAAAGATACAGTGCATTCGAGCAGCTGCACACATCTCTGATGCTCTCCTTGCCCGTATGTTTTCCCTCCCGATTTCACCCGCCTTTACATCGTTTAATCTTCGTCTTTAGCGCTATCTTCTCCCTCAAATACCCAGGCTCCCGCCAAAGTCTGCGCTATGTTTGTTTTCCCATGTTTGCGTCGCTCTGTATCAAGCCGTTAAACTAGCGCCTCTTCCTTAGCGAGATACAGGCCTTCCTTTCTGGCTCGGCGAAGACGAAACCTCGAGCAATGGCTTTCTGCAATTCTCCTACATCCCGAAGTAGGAGCAAGCAAAGCTGTCCGGGTATGGCTGATGGAATAAGCACGCTCTGCTGATACCCTGTAACACACTCACCGTTCGATTCTATATCTTTTCTGCGATGTTTTCCTACTCTTTATCTTCTCTATGCTATCCTCCGTTCAATGCTTTGTTTCGCGTTATTATTTATGTAGTGGAATAGAAATAGGTTACAAGTATGGGAGCTCGTGCAATACTAATAATATTGGTCCTTCTTTCATCTTTTTCACTTACTTAGGCTTCCACTCTCGTTTTTTACCATATAAACTTCTGCGTGGGTCTGCATTTATACGGGCGCAGGCGAAAACTTGGGCAGAAGATATGATCACTGCCACAACAAATCTATTTTGATCGGAGTCGGAGTCTGCAGCTGCAAGTTTCCAACCGACGACGAGTATCTGCATGTTCAAACTCCGTGCGCATACTCTCCTCCGCAGTGCCAAACCTCCATCTTCTGGACGAATTCGCTCCTTGTCTCAATTTCTCCCGCCCGAGAATTCCGATCATCCCCCCGGGGCCGAAAGTTTACTGTCATGCACCGTATGGCGCTGGCTGAATAACGAGGCTACCCGTGGGTGACATGACTTTTGGCATTTGACATTCTGTCCACCCAGATAAACTTTTTTTTTTTTTTTCAGAACGATCCCTCCGCCGCTTGGATTTTAATATGCAAGCTTTGTGCGATGCGGGTGCGAAAGCCGTAGGTGCCACCGAATGCGAAACAATTACGCTTCTAGGTGAAGGTAAGCTAGATCAGTACTGGGAAGTTCACTTTGAAGGCTTGACCTTACATCCCCTTACATCCTCGATGGCAGGAGGCATGGATCGACTATTCTCTCTCTATATGAATAATGGTGTGGAGGTGGTTGCGCGGCTACCGTTCCCGATTGCCGGCCCGCAACACCTCATGACGCGGAGCGAAGTTGCCACTATGGATTTCCTCCGTACTCGATTCAACGCTCTTGTGCCAAAGGTGCTGGCATGGCAGGTATGAGTCGTATGAGATTACTTGCCCCGGGCTCAATACCAAAACTTACTCGCACGCGTAGGCTTCCAAAGACAATCCTGTCGGTTGTGAGTACGTTATAATGGAGAGATGTCCTGGTGAAGTGCTGGCATTCCAAGAAGGCGGGGCGCCGAGAGCTTTGCTGGCCGAAGTCTCTGATCTTCAGATCAAGCTGGCTGCTGTTCCATTCTCACAGTATGGTAGCATCTACTACAAGGAGGACGTCAGCCCGAATCTCCAGTCCCGACCATTCTATGCGGAGGGCTTTCCTGAAGACGAATGCTCGGAGAGATTCAGGATTGGACCTAGCGTGGAGAGGCGATTCTATCGAAGCGAACGTGCACACATGAGAACTGATCGTGGCCCATGTACGTTCGTCGTCACTGTCAGTATCTTTCTAGCCAACCGATGCTTATTCATCATAGGGCGTGACGTATCGTCCTATATACGTGCCATCGCAACCTGCGAGATGAATTGGATCCGCTCATGTGCCGATACACCACAAGGGCGGATGCAGTTGGGCCACCATCACACTCCAGCCCAGCATATCTCTGCTCTTGAGAAATGGCTCCGTCTCGCTCCAGCTATACTACCCAGGGAACCAGAGTTCCACGCGCCCACCTTGTTCCACCCTGACCTACATCCAGCCAACATCATGGTCAATGCCCCCATTCCCGTCTCGATTTCCCGTTTGGATGGTGCATGCGGCGAGCCGACTGTGACCGTCCATCCTCCATCCCCAATCGCGCTATCTGGTATCATTGACTGGCAAGGCGTAGCTATCCGCCCGCTTTTTGAAGCCATTATGCCGTCCGCCTTCGAGGTCACGTCTAGCGACCTTAAGTACCTGGACTTGACTCGCGACTTTGAAGATCCTCATATGCCTGACGCCGATAATCTCAATGCTGCCAAAAATTCCCTCGTCGAGAGCGAGCTCAAACGGGTTTGGGTGATGTATAAATTCTTGGCCAGCATCAAGGAAGCTCGACCTGCGCTCTACACTGCAATGCGCGACCCCTCGATGGACCTGTTAAGGCAGGCAATCTACTTCTCGTCGCATTCCTGGTCCGATGGCCTGCCCAACCTCGAGCGGGTCCTGATGATATTCTGTGAAGTTTATGGGGATGGCCTAAACCACCCGACGCACCCGGACTATCCGGAATGTCCCATCTCATTTTCCCAAAAGGATAAGGAACGGATCGAACAAGAGTTTGAGACAGTCGTGGGGCTTGAGATGAGGCTGGAGGGGATCCTTCAAAACTTGCTGGCGCGCGTGAATATCAAGCTCCATCCAGATGGTCGAGTGCTCGCGGAGGACTTTGAAGCGGCGCAGAAGGAAGCGATGTATATTCGCGCGGATATGGAGCGCCTGGCGGATGACTGTGCAAAGGGAGTGCTCAAGCGTATATGGCCGTTACGAGAGGGCAAGTTTGTGACCTCGGCTGAGTCTTGCATTTGATTTGTTGGGAAATCCTTTCAAATCATCTACTATCAACTTGTCGCGCGCTTCAAATGCGACCAAGTACTGCACCCCCTTTCTCCCCCTCACTCCATAGTCGCCTCGAACCCCCAAAGTTCCTCCGCCACGTCGGATTGCTCGACTGGCCAATGGCTCTGCAAAAGCAATAACTCCTAGTAAGCTAGATTGTCCTATAATATAAGTATCACATGTCCACTATGCCTAGCGGTATCTATCTTCGAAGCTCGGATACATAAAGATACAGATAGTCCTTCAGTTTCTTCGCGGTCTTGGAAACATCTCCTTCGTCCTTCCTTTGCCTCTCGATCTCCTTCTCGCGCCGCTTTACCTCTCGCTCCAACTCCTTCTTGTCTCTGCGCCCTAAGCCCTCCCACTTCATCTCCCGATCAAGCTCTCGCTTCATCTCCTCTTCACACCTCCTCGCCTCTCTCTTACGCTCCCTCTTTCCTCGTCTCTCCCCCCTGTCTTTCCACTCCTCGCTCTTCTGTGCCATCCGGATCGAAGGGTGCCCAGCGCTCGGGAAGCCGTAAAGGGCGGGAGAGGCGGGACTTCGGGGGATGCCGGGCTCTTGGGTTTGGAATCGTGGCGACAAGTATCCTGTATCGGCTTGCTGCGGCGATAGCGATCGCCCGCCGCCCATCCCGTCGCCACCAAACGACGCGACCCTTTGCACTCGCGTCTCAAACGTGTGCTGCGCCCTCTGATCCATCCAAGTCTCGAGCTTCCCGAATAAGGCACCCCTGGCGCTGCCGACAGCTTGAGTCGGCTCTGCAGCTTGAGGCGGCTGGTATACCAGCTGCGCCATGGGTGGGAGCATGCCCGCGTTTGCCATTTCGGTAAACTTGATCACGGTAGCTACGAGTCCCCGCGGACGGAAGAACGTCTCGTTAGCCCGCCCAAGGAAGGCATCGGCGGTGTCCACAGCTACGGACGCTCCGACACGGGCAGCAACGAGTCCGCCAACCGCACCTAGTTGATTGGAAAGTAAACCGTGATCAGCGTCCGGCGTAAACACGAAGGGGCCAAATAGGGGGCTTACTCAGGACCTGCAGCCCTGCGAGAGGTATCAAGCCCGCGACGGCAGTACCGGCCTGGACGGCACGGACGCTGGAGCTCACTTGGAGCGACTTGTTGTACGCTTCCATGAACTCAAACCATGTCGGCGCATCGATGCCGGCAGAGGCGAGGACCGGAGGGTAAGCCATCACGAAACCGCGGTGTACGTCGCCTGGGCGCCGTTGGGGGAGAAGGATGGGGACTGCGTTGACCGCATTAGGTTGACCATACGAGCTGGGGGTATACGTTTGGGTCGGGTAGGGGGAGGAGGGATATGGAGAAGGGGGATAAGAAGAAGGGGTAGCGGGAGAGGGAGGATAGGGATGGGGAGGATAGGGAGAGGGGGAATAGTGAGAGGGGGCATAGTGAGAAGGAGGTGGTCCGGAGGGTGGGTTAAAGGACAAAGACGGGTAAGATTGAGAAAGGAAGTAGCCCCTTTCAGCCATCGGCGGAGTAGGAGATTGCTTGCGATCGGAAGTCGGTCGAGCGCGCGTCACATCCAAAGATCGTGCGGGCTCGTATGACCCGGAAGACGGGCCAGCGGCAAAGGGGTTGGAACTTTGAGATAAACGGCGTGTGCCGCTTGGTGGGACATAGGGTGGCGGAGGACACTCGGGATACGCGCTCGAGGATGAGTGCATAGATATACGGTCGTCGCGATTTCCATCGAGGTTTGGGGTACTGGATGCGGAGAACTGGGGCGAGAGGAATGGGTTGCGGGATACACGCGACTCTTCTGAGTTGGGGCGTTTTTCTTGGGAAAACATGGCTGAATATGCTGGTAAAGAGAGGACTCCGAGCAAAAAATCCTCGACTTAAGTAGGTCCTCCGGCCACAAAATCCTCATCCCCGGGCTACACCGCAGTAGCAGCGCTGCATAACATCGTGATTGCACTTCCATGCATGTCGAGCTGCGGGTATGGGAATATATTCAACTCTCGAGGGTTCTTCGATACGAACATTGCCACACCTCGAGAGTGTGAGCCCGACCACCAACCAACTCCGGCCGGCTGCTGCGCAAATCCATAGTCACGTCTGCGCAGTCCAAACGTCCAAACGTTGTCACCACCGTGACGGCAGTGCATGCCAAAGGGAGCGGCCTACACGCAAAACTTCCGAACCCCTGCTCATGACGAAATTCGGCCTTGCACTCGCGAGCTGCGATATCTTCCGCCACATCAGCTACTTATAGCATTTTGGCCTCTGAGATCTATTTATAAGCCTCACTCAGCGCTCACAGCATCACGCGCTCTGCCAGTAGCAAAGAAAAGAGAAGGCAAACAAAAATTAGTTGATGATACAGACACGAATACACTACTACCCGTACAACACGAACCTTCGCCGCGGTACACGTAAAATATTGCTGCGCAGACGGACTCTAGTAAATCCTCTCATCCTCAGAAGCCACTGTGATATAAAGGTAGAGATAATCCTGGAGCTTCTTCGCGGAACTCATAGGCTCATCCCGTCCCTTCCCCCGCTGCCTCCTCGCGTCCTTTCTCGTCCAATTTTTGGCCCAATTTCCCAAGTCTTCCTTCGGCACATGTGCCTCCTCGTCGTGTTGGTCCTTGTCCGCGCGCATCTCCTTCGCGGAATCGCCGTCAGTCGGCGGGCTCACAGGGGACCGCGGCTCCGGCATCTTCTCCTTTTTATCCCCACCGTGCCAAGGTACCTCGACAGCGGGCGACGGGGACGACGACGAGGCGACGGGCGGAAGCTCGTAGGGCACCGGCGGAGCCAACACTTGCGCCGAGCGCTGGTTCCTACCGTCCCCCCGAAGCAACGATACCGCCCTCCCGCCAATCAGCCCGTTACTCGTCGGCCCAACCATATGCACCTCCTCCTCAAACTTGTCCTGCGCCCTCCTATCCATCCAGCTCCCGATCCCCCCGATCCCTCGATCGGCCTCTTCTTGGTAGATCAGCTCCGCCGGGGTAGGCAAGGGACCCGAGCTCGCCAAGTCTTGAAATTTGATTACACCTGCGACTAGCCCGCGCGGACGGAAGAACGACTCGTTGGCGTCGTCGATGAAGGTGTCGGCGTTGGCTACTGCATCAGAGGCACCCGCTTTCCACGCGGCGTACTTTCCGACGTTACCTGAGAGTGAGATCACAGCACACCGTTCAGCTACAGGTTTCCTGCCCGAGAGAAAACAGATTGAGGCTTTGAAATGTAAACGGAGGACTCACTAATGATGCGCCCTGCAAACAACAGCGGAAAATATCTTATAGCGGCGGCGCCGCCTTGAAGGACACGGACGCCTGTGCCGACTTCAAGTAGTTTATTGAACGTTTCCAGGAATTCGAACCACGCGGGCGGGTCTATGTCGACGGACGCGAGGACTGGAGGGTATGCGAGCGCGAAACCGCGGTGAACATCACCTGGACGACGTTGTGGGAGCATGATGGGCCGAGACGCGATAGGGTGGGTCCGGCTGCTGTTGCTCTGGTCGCGAGAGGGGGCTGGTCTGGGCTGGGGCGATCGGAAGGATGAGCTAGCATGAGTGGGATTGGGGCGCGAGCCAATTGAGTCCGATGGGGTGGGTGTATATGGCGGAGGAGTATCAGCTTCGAGCGCTAACGGGAGGGAGCTTGGAGGAACCAAATTCCCTATCGCTTGACTGTCAGCTCCGTGTGAACCTGGAAAAGTTGGCTCGGGAAAGTGAAGTGAAGGGGACGGGTTTTGCGATGATATTCGAGGTTGCTGTCCATCGAGTGCAGGTCCAGAGTTGTTGTCTGAAAGAGTCATAGGTATAGCAAAAGGGAAGTTGTGGTGGTAGCGCGATGGGAGGTTTCATGTACGCCTTATAAGTCATAGCTGGCCGGCCATTAGCACTTGGCTGCGGAACGGTGGCAGTGGGTTTAAAATTAGCACAGCAGATATGACGGCCCCACGGGGTAGCTAGATAAGGCAAGGACGGGAGTGAGCTCGGGGGTACACTCCCAACACGCCCTCAAGGTCTTCTGATCCTTATAAGTAGCTGACACCAAAGAAAGCCAAAGGTCGGACATAAAACGGCCTCTCAGTCGTGCTGAACCAGTTCGAGGCCATGGAAACGAGTGGGTAATTCCAATTATTTCTGATATTGCAAGCAGGAGCCCGAGACGTGAAGGAGTTCTCAAGAGTGCAATGTGTTGACCCTTCTCCACGTGTCGGCGCCCTCCCTGTTTCAGAAAAGATTACTCACGACAAGATCTAAAAGCCCGAAAAATGAGGAATGGCTATCACAAATAGAAGAAGAGCGGCAGCAATAACTTCAGCACGGACCGACGCCTCTAACGCCGTTGAAGTTCCTGCGGGGCTCGGGTGTTGGGTGATGGTGAGGAGAATCACAAGCCATTGACTTTTTGGTGCCACAACAACCCGGACAGCCAAGGACCCGCCACCCAAGCCCGACGAGAAGGATCAGTAGATCCAGCTGGGTTATGTTCCATTGTTCCGGAATTCCTAACATTTTGATAAGTGTATGTTCTCTCATGAGCGTGGGAATTGATGCGGGTGCAGTTGCAACGTTGAACGCTGAACGTGCCGGCGCTACGCCACCTTGACTGGCCTTGACTAGCTTGGCTCCTTGAGCCTGGCCAGTACGCCCAACCTCAGCAAGCACCAGTTCATGCTCTAGTGCACATTTGGCCGACAAAAGTCTGCAATGCCCGTGTCTGACGTGCCTGATCTCCCCGGCTCCCCTGTTCACCCCGAGAAGGCCACCCAGCTAAAGGCGCTTGTGGCTCAGATATGTGGACTCGCTCACCACCGGTTTGTACATCTCGCTCGCGATAACAAGCCTTTTCGCCTAGCTTACAGCTATGGGCGATAGTTTTGTTGGCAGTCAGCCGGTGAGCTTTGCGCGATCGGACCTTGACAAACTGGAGCAGAAAGAGTACGACACCGTCTCTTCGTTTCAAATGCCCCACCACTAATCGCTATTTTAGCTACTGGGTATGTGAGAAATCGGATGGAATTCGCGTGCTTGTTTTCGTCGTTGGATTTCCGTCCGGTGACCAGGAAGTTTACCTCGTGAGCCCTGCTAAGGATTTACCACATTGCCACAAGATACAACTTCGCATTCCCAATATGCAGATTGACAGGAAGAATAGCTACCGGCAAGTGGAGGGTGTATTTTTTCCACACCATGAAAATCCGCGGCGTCCAATGGGGCATTCTCTATTAGACGGAGAGCTTGTCACTGATGTCGATCCCCACACTGGTCGTGTGAGTACATATCTTATACCTGACGTAATTAACACCTTTACTCAAACACCGGTGCTGCAAACATAGGAAACGCCAAGGCTCCTGCTGTTTGACTGTATCGTTGTAGATAATCAGAATCTTACTCTCAAGCCTTTGACTTCGCGATATGGTGTGAGTATGTGCACACTACCTTTCAGCCTGCAGACTCTTGACTGCGTATATGTGGTTCAAATCCAGAAATTACAAATGTGGGTCTGGAAGCCTTACGAACGGATGGTAAAAGAATTCCCCGACATGGCTATCCGGAGGCCGTTTGAGTATGTGAAGCATTTGAACATCTATTCGAGTCTTTACCTAAAACTCGGTCAAGTATCCAAGTAAAAGCAATGGAACGCGCTTATGCAGTTAAAAAGGTACTGCGAGAGGATCTTCCCAGGCTGCACCACAGCAACGATGGATTGATATATACCTGCGCTGAATCGGGCTACGTTGCTGGGACGGATGAGCAGCTGTACGTATATCGCGTCCTATTCTCCTCGCGTGCGCATGACTCTTGACCGATTCGTAGATTAAAGTGGAAGCCGCCCTCCCAGAACAGCATCGACTTTAAACTCGAGCTCCGGTTTCCGCCATCGCGCGAGCACCCCGAGGTGCCTGACCTCTACGCAAAACCGATGTTTCTCCTGTTTGTCTGGCAAGGTGGATCAAGTGGGAACAAAGAAGCTGAATACAAGTACTTTGACTATATGCATGTGCGCGATGCAGAGTGGGAACGGTATGCAGCTAAACTATGGAGCCTAAGTGCGTTATCTCACCTCCGTACTTATTTCGACACCTAGGATGAAAGAGTCGGGCGAACAGTATGACGACCGTATCATAGAAGCAGTCTGGGACACAAACAGCCAGAACTGGAGATTTTTACGATTTAGAGATAAGGAGAAGGAGCATGGAAACCACGCGTCGGTAGTAGAGAAGATCATCCAGAGTATTCAGGATGGTGTTGAGGAAGACGCGGTTTGTCCCCCCCCCTTTTCTTGGCGTATACGTTGTAATAATTATGCTTTCGCAGCTTATATCACGTTCGGCATCTGTCCGGGAAGCGTGGAAAGCCCGCGAGAGCTGCCGAGCAGTGAGAGATCGACCGCAGCATGCCTTGCCCCCAACACACCATCCAATTTTTAAGCCACAGCTGGGCCCGCTCCTTAGCAAAGTGAGTGGACCGACGGCGATCAACGGGATAAACCGATAGGTATTTAAACACGGTTGGCCCGGTGGTTCTTTCTTGCATTAGTCCTGTACATCTTTCTCGTTTCCCTCATGACTGTGGCGTGTAAGTAATGCGAATCTCGACAGCGATCCAGGGTACAGTTTAAATTCCAATCTGCTAATGCAGGCTCGCCCTGGCCATCCTCACATGAGTAGACGGGTACGACTTACCAGCACAATGTATAAGTATCGGAATGTAGACGCATCGGTTACATAAGTACGAATGCAAGACTGGCTAGATAAGGCAAGGACAGGAGCGAGCCCGGAGGCGCACACCCAATTGGCAACATGTTCCCAAGGCCTTCCTTTACAAGTAGCTGACACCAAAGGAAGCCAAAAGTCGGGCATGAAACAACCCTGCGTTGCGCTGTGCCAGTTCGGGCTCATGAGGACAAGCGGGTGGTACCAATTCTTTCTGATATTGCAATCAGGAGCGCGAGGCGAGTTCTGAAGAGGCTCGAGTGCCACCTCCTTCCGTCGATCCTTCACTTCCACGTGCCGACGTCCTTGAGCCTGTTCCAGAGAAGACTGATCCAGATGAGATCCGAGACGAGACGAGACGAGACGATCACGAGTAGCAGGATATCTTTCAGCAAAGACTCATGCACTGAAGGAAGAAATTACCGTGAAAATCACGGTTTTTTCACTGCTTCACCATTTGCGCCGCCACCCAAACCGCTTGTTGACAGTGAAACCAGACCTCGCATAGGGCGCGTGTTTTGTTGTGACCGTCTGGGATGGTTATGAGGGAAAAAAGGTAGTTATTTTCATCAACCTTAACCCGAGTAACTCGTTACGGACGGTTACACGGGATGGTGAAAAACACGTTCAGAGCTTTTTCAGAGATGGCCGGAGTCGGACGATGGTGAAGAGAATCAAAAGCCATTAGCCTTTTCGTGCCATAATAATCCACAGTACTTATGTATACGCCATCAAACCCCGCTCGCTTTATGTAAGCAAAGTGCTCGGGACCTGAGTTGAAGTTCACCTGGGTCCTGCGATCGAATACTATCCCCAGACGCGGGTCAGGGAGCTTGCAAGTGACGCGCACGGCCAACAGTTTCAGCAGATCTAGCTAGATCGCACCGCCAAACGATGGGCTAGCCTTGGATTTCTGCATAATCGTCGCCGATTCTGACTGAGCGCTTTGTAACGGGGCTCGCATATCGTCATCAGGCGCGATTGCGTGCTCTCTTACTTAGTAATTCTCGAGTCTCGTAAGTGCCTATCAGCACCATGATTACCGATGGGTGGAGGTGCGCCCAGCTATAAAATCTACGTCTTGCGAGCTCTGTGTCGCCAACGCACTTGCCTACAAATCTACCCTCCAAGCCAGCCTCATTAAACCCTCACAAAATGGCCACTGTCGTTGCCCCTATCCGCTACTTCACTCCCCCCGCAGACGGCTCCCGCCCCTGGACGAACATCAACGCCAACCTTGATGATGATGACGGTAGCTCGCGCAACTTTAGTCTCAATTACCACGATTTTGCCATCCGCAACTTCCGCGGGGCCGAGCACGAGGCCTCGCTCGACATCACGGGATTCCAGTTTGCCAAGCACGAGTCCAAAGAGAAGGACTTTGCCGACGAAGAGAAGATCAAGACGGAGTACTATGATGAGAGCATTGAGCTGTTGAAGAAGCTTACTGGCGCGAGCAGGGTCGTTATTTTCGATCACAGTGCGTATACTTGTGTATTCATCTCGTAGCAAACGCGTGTCTAATCTTCCGTTTACAGCTATCCGCCGCCACCGTCCCGATATCCATGAAAACACTCCAGACAAACGCCAGCCCGTCCGTATACCCTCCTATCATCTCTCCGCCCCGAGTCCGTCCTAACATACCCCCATAAAACAATCAGGTGGCCATCGCCCACGTCGATCAAACTCCCGAGTCTGCCGCCAGCCGCGTGAAGCGCCACCTCCCAGAGTCCGACGTGCCCACCCTCCTCAGCAAGCGCTTCCAGATCATCAACCTCTGGCGTCCTATCAAGCACGAGGCCTGGGACCGCCCCCTCTCCCTCTGCGACTTCCGCTCCATCAACCCTGAGGAGGATCTCATTCGCACCACCCTCAAGTACCCCGACTACGAGGGCGAGACGTTCTCTGTCAAGCATAACCCCAACCACAAGTGGGGCTACTTGAAGGGGATGTCACCCAGCGAAATCGTCTTGATCAAATGGTGCGCTGCTCTTTGTTGAGTTCTTTGGTAAGTTAGTTGCTGACAATAAGTCATTGAATTGCGGCTTGGAAACGGTAGCTTTGATTCGGACAGCAACTACGCAGTCCTCACGCCGCACACCTCGTTCGCGGACCCCACCACGCCCGAGGGGTCGCCTCTGAGAGAGTCCATCGAGCTTCGCGCTCTCGTGTTCTACGACTAGTTACCAAACTACACCTGTCATGAATCTATGCACTTGCTACGCATGAGTATTAGCAACTGTCCATGTATACGTATAACAAGGCCCTCCCATCTTTTACCTGTCAGCGGTGCAATGATACGCAATAACAGCCCCTCCTCGTTTTCGCACTTCGCAACATAACAGAAACAGGTACCACACCGCGGGCTGACAAGAGAAACCGCACAAAACCCAACCACAAATAGCTGCGCAGCAAAATGGTACGACACGTGCAGGATTTGAACCTACGCGGGGAGACCCCAATTGATAATGAAGTAATTCGAATCAATCGCCTTAACCACTTGGCTAACGTGTCTTGCTGAAGTCGGGCAAATAGACCATTATAGCTAGGTTGCGCTGCAATGGCCCTGGTTTTGTGCACCCGGGCCGTGTGTATTGCCGTATCCCGACATCAATCAGAATACAAACACTAAACCTCCGAGTTTATCTTCCCAACCACTACAATCAGCGCACAATGCATGGCAACACGTGTACACGAGGTTTCGGATACAGCACACGGACAACGTTTTTCATCGCTCGTGATCGGTGTATGTCTTGGGATCGGCACATCCCTTGGGATCGCGCATTCCCAGGGCAACTTGGCTGTAGGATCAACTGATATGCCAGATAAGCACGCGACGATTTAATAGGCGCCAAGCTATAGCTTGAATTATGTGGCAACTACTATGGTTACGTATACGTATACTTTACCAGCTGTTAAGTACCAGCTTTGACCAAAGGCTGGGGAGGTCACTACTACCTGTAGCACTTGTACTCGACACGCTGAAGCTGGCACTTTTCGCACTCCCACTCACTAGTACTCACGTTGCACCGATCGAAGTCGTGGCCCCGAGGCCCACCCAACTCAGCACCCAAGCAACGGCCGGCGGTCCACGAGACAGCCTTGCGCGTGATACTATTCACCAACGCTAATACTCGATCACGACTCAACCGCCGGATACACGAACGTCGATTCTACCTACAATTTACCCCCGTCCCAGTCGACGCTACGCTATTAGTACTAGCGCTTCCCCGCACAGCGTTGATATTACTGCTATAAGGTTCGAGGTTGAAGCTCGAGCGCTTCACGTGCCGCCCCTGGGCCTGAATATCAAACGTCTGCCACGAATGCCAAGCGTCCCAGCGCCTGCTACCAGCACCTCGGGCTCTCGACACCCAACACTCCGAGCTTGTCCACTCACGGTCCTGTCTGCCCAATCCACGTGCAAGTCAACAGATGTCTCAACGCGAGTGTGACGCGACGCCGGACCATCACGCCTATTTACACGTACAATCTCTCATGAAACTATGCTGAACGTTGGTTGATCCGCAGATCATTTGGTAGCAGCTGCTGGGCGCGGGTGTTTATTCCCGACTTTCAAAGTTCAGGCTGTCCGTGACTAGACTGGCACCTCCGCTCGAGTTCACGTTCCTCATTGATTCAAGCGGCCAGCTCAAGTTGGTCAAGGCAGCGGCGAACAACGCTTGATGGCAGACAAGAAATGCTCATTCTGAAGTCTGCGCGCGTCAAATCCAAGACACGGGGCGCGGTGTATGTACAAGATCGAAACGTGGACACCAAGTTTTAAACGCGGAGGTGCTTACTGCCTAGCGCTGTGGCAGTGCACAACGACTACACTCATGAAAATCACGGACGCGTGGATGCGCCCCCAGCTCGTGAGAACAGCGCTTGGCGACTACGGCTAGCATAAGGGAAACGAAGAAACGCATGGCCATGCTCGTGACCAACGACTGCGAGCTTTCACCGGAGCAATGTGATTCCGGGTTTCTTACAGAAATCTTCGCCTCTGAACGACAATCGTGCCCTCGGGCCTACGGCAGGCCTGGAACTCAGTAGAATTGCTACTTAAGTGCCGGGTTTTCATAATTTCTGCCATCAACTTGAGTGCTCTCTTACCGGTACTAATTGAGCTCAATCTCAACGCTTTATCGACTGCAGCACCGAGTTTTCACTCTCCTCCTATCAACCTTTACCTCCAATACTTGACGCTACCGCATCATGTCAGTAGAAAAAGGCGACGTTCTCAAGGTGCCCGAGAACATGACCAGGGTCAAGCTCCGTGTTGAATGGAGTATCCAATTTTGCATGGGTATGATCACCGCCAGCCGATCCGACGAGTACGTCATGCTGGTGACGGAAAATACGACTGGGCGTAAGTTTTTTTGCTCTATCACTAATGCAGGCTTGAGAGACAGCTGACATCTCAGCTTTTCCTAAGCACGAAATGGCGATGTCATAGTTTTTGTTCAGGCAGATCGCGACATCAAACAAACTGCATGCACTTTCACCGTGGATGATAGCTATCAGTGGGGTCGAGGTGGCGATTATGGAGACCGATTCCTTGTCCTGCACGATAAAGACCGCGAGGTCCCGGGAGTACGTGTCTGAATTTCCTCAGCTGAAATCCTTGGCCAGTGCTAATACATACGCACTTAGTGGGGATTTTGCAGAGCTGTCCTGGATATCAGCGACAACTACTCCGGAGACCACTGGATTAGCAGAGCTCAGGGCCATGTCGTCACGTGGAGCGATTGGAAGGACAGCAGCATGAACATGAACCACATGACTCCAATCGAGGGCGCTAGATTACATTATGGCGGAAGTCTGATCGGCAACGATTACCTCCACAGCTTCTAAGGGGAAGAGGGACTACGCCATCCTATACTTTGTTGACTTAGCTTCCGAGTCGAATACAATCAATTTTGTTGACTTCGTCTCCGCAGTATATTTGCCGGTCGATATTGCATTATTACCTAGTTGGCTCAACTCTGTAAGAGTAACGGTAGAAATGTTTCAGAGCGCTGACCAACAGAGGGAAAGATATCTTGCGCACGCCAAAGTACGATAGCGGCCTCAGGACGCACATAAACCCGGCAAGACGCCGATCGGTAGTGGGGAATGGCGAGCGCTTTTGCTCAATTTTCGAACCTCCCCAGGCATCTTCGAATGGGACAGCTGTAGAGGGTGTGCGCTGAGATCCAACGGTCATAACGGACTTGTATTTGGTGTTGAGTCTGATCGAAGGCTTAGCCTTGGTGCATGGTGGCTGTGGCGGGATCGAGCCCTAGACTCAACACCCGGGGGCTCTCTTTCTTGTGAACAAGTACTCACGGAGTTGGCACGCGCACCTGATAGTAAGCGGGCCAACATACCCTGTTTCCAAATTTAGCGCTTATCACGTTACTTAGCGCTTAATGCTATGACGGCGCACAGCGAGCCCGAGTACGCTCATGGAAGTCACGCATATGGACGTGTGGACGCATGTTTTCTTTCTGCGAACGCGCCCCAGGAACGGATGTACAGTCCATGAGAACGGCGCTAGGCTATGCAAAGCGGGGGAGCCAGCCGGACAATCGTGACCGATGACCGCCAGCCTTCGCCGGAGCAATTTAGCTCCGAGCTTCCTACTCGCAAGCCATCCATCGCTTCCGACCGATGTGCATTTCTGAATTGCTGATATAACCCGACAAAACGTCTACTTAAACGATCTGGTCTGGTCCCCACTTTCGTCATCAGCTTGGACGCTCTCCTACCGGTACTACTTGAGCTCAATCTCAGTTTGTTATCACCTGCGGCATAACGATTTCACTCTCCTCCTACCAAGTTTTACCTCCAATACTTGAAGCTGCCGTATCATGTCAGCAGAAAAAGGCGACATTCTCAAGGTGCCCGAGGAAATGACCAGGGCCACGGTCCGCATCGAATGGAGCCCGGGTCTGTTCAGCTCCAGACGATCCGAGGAGTACATCATGCTAGTGACGGAAAATACAACCAGGCGTAAGCCCCGTGCTTTATCACTGACGCAATCTCAAGCGATAGCTGACATCTTAGCTTTCGAATAGCACAAAACGGCTATGTCATAGTCTTCGTTCAGGCGAATCGCGACAACAATCAAACCGGATACACCTTCACCGTGGATAATAGCTATCAGTGGGGTCGAGGTGGCGACTATGGAGACCGATTCCTTGTTCTGCACGACAAAGACCGCGAGATCTGGAGTGTACGTATCTGAGTTCTCAGCTGAGATCCTTCGCCTGTGCTAACACATACGCGCTCAGTGGCGTTTTTGCAGAGCTGTACTAGATATCGGCAGCAGCAACGACTACTCCGGAGACTACTGGATTAGCAGAGCTCAGGGCAATGTGGTCACTTGGAGTGATTGGAAGGACAGCACTATGAACATGAACCACATGACTCCGATCGAGGGTGCTAGGTTGCATTATAGCGGAAGCTTGATCGGCAACGATTACCTCCACAACTTCTAAGAGGGAAGAGGGACTACACCATCCTATGAATTATTAACTTGGTTTTCGAGTCGAGTACAATCAATTTTGTTAACGCAATATCTTTGCCGGTCAATACTACTGGGCTCAAGCAGCTGCCTCGCAAGCCTGTCGGGGTGACCGGCGATTGCTGAGATGTTTCAGAGCGCTGGCTGACAGAGAAAGATATCTTGCACATGATAGCGAGTGGCCCCAGGACGTATGCCAGCCCAGCCCAGCACCGATCCTTCGCTGATTTTTAAATCTAGCCAGGCATCTTCAAACGAGAGAAGTGTACCCCAAGTTGAATGCATCTCTCGTACGGCGGGTGAGCTGCCTAGAGGCGTGCATCGGGCGGTGACTTGCGTCGTCGTCGTCGTAGTCGTCATCATCTACAATATTATCACTATAACCACGGGCGTAGGCGCACACGTCGCTGGAGCCAGTACCATAGCACTGCCAAGGATCGACGGCGCCGGCAGATTCAGAGCAGTAGCTGTACATTGGCCACCGTGTACAGTCACACCTCGATGAATATTCCCTGTGAGCGGACCCGAGGACGAGCAAGTCGCGGACGGTGAGCTCCATTAGAGCGCGAGCGCATACAAACCTCACAATATTCACCACATTTCAATTCTACGGCTCCACATGATCCCTTTTCTCTCAGCGGTCTATCGACATGAAAATCGCAGTAAGCGGGCCGCATTATACGGTTACGTTTTGTAAGCTGCAATATTAATGCTGTGGCAGCGCACAGCGAGTCCGACGAATACGTACTCAAACACTACTCAAACACTCAGATGCATATGTCAGACGCGTGCACGCGTCTTTTTTCTTTTTTTCTTTTCTTCTGCCAGACGCGCTCCGGAAACGAACAGCACGCGCGGCGGGCCGGACGAACGTGACCGATGACCGCTTTCGCGTTCAAACCTTCAAAACTTCACCGGAGCGACCCTGGCGCCGTGTTTCTTACGTAAACCATCGCCCTCCGATCGAGTGATCGAGTGATCGAGTGATCGACGATCCTCGGGATCGAGGACCTGGCAACGTGCGTGTGCGTGTGGAGTAGCCTCTCGGTGCTGTTCTGGCAGTGGCAGCACTCGAGCGCACCTTGAGCGCGCAGCGTTATAAGCATGATATACGAGATTTTGAATATACGTTTGATCAACAACACCATGAACCCACGGAATAGACTACAAGCACACACACAGACACATGTAAAACGGAGCACTCGGAGTAGAGGAGAGGGAAGTGAGGGGGTACTCAGCAGCCAGAGGTTTCGGAAGAGGAAGTGGGAGGATTGCAGAAGTGTAGGGGATGGGAGGGAGAGGGGGGTATGCCAGAGAGCTGGATATGTATGATTAAGCGAATGAGCGAGCAAAGATGTGATGACTCTAATGAGAGGGAGAAGGGTGGGGAAAAACGAGCGAGGGAGCAGACGACAAAGCGAAGACGGAGAGGCGGAAAGACAAAGCAACTAAGAGGGAGGGAGGAGGAAAGAGTGTGGAGCTGGGATAGATAGGAAATAGGGAATAAAGAATAGCAACGACTGTGATGGATCATGATATAGTGGTGGTGACAAATGAGAGAGGTAGAAGAGACAGACAAAGACCGAGATAAGGAAAAAAACAGTTATCGAGAGAGAGGAAAAGGAGGAAATGGGGAGGGATAAAAGCAGATGTGCAATGGCGGCAGACGGCAGGGAGGGAAACGAGAGTATTAATGTGCCCACACTTTCGCGACGCACTCATCCTCGACACCGCCATCGTTAATCAAATAATGATCATCACCCCGCTCACTCTGCCCGCAAAACGACCACACTACCGCCCTCCCCCCATCTCCATCTTTCTCTCCGAGCTCAGGACTGTATTCCGCCGGCAAAGACACAATGGACATCATCGACGGCGACGACGTCGCGGACGAAAAGGGTGACAGAGACGACATCGAGCACGACGAATTCGATCCGGACGAATCCGATGAGCCAGAGGAAGAAGTGGAGGACGTAGAAGGAGAGGGCGAGCACGTCGCAGCGCTCGCGAGGGTCGGCGTCGCGGACACCGAAGACGATGGCGAGGAAGCAGATGAAGATGAAGATGGAGATGGTACGATGCGCGGGGAGAGTGGGGCCATTGGTGTCAGACACTCTTCATCCATCTCTCCATCCTCCTCGCTGCCGCACGTGATAATATAATTGTAATCCTCGTGGTCCTGCACGCGGATCACGGGGTTCAGTAGCGCGTCTTGGTAGAAATACGGTGTCGGGTGGGCTCTCGCCCGCGGATGCGAGCCAGAGGAATGTGAAAATGACGGAGGCGGATATATGCTACTGGCGCGGCTCGATCGATACGACGAGGGCGAGTTGTAGGGTTTCCGCGGTCGCAGGCGGACAGGAGATGAGGACAGAGATGAAGAAGACAGAGAAGACGAGGAAGAGGAAGGAAGAGGCAGCAGAGGCAGCGGCATATCAGGCGGCGGACTCGTGGGCGACGTCGCGCCGCTGAGCATCATTGATCCCCTCTGCGATATCGGAGATGCCATACTCGAACTCGAGCTCGTGTCGTGACCATTACTACAACTACGGTATTGAAGTGGACGAGCAGGTTTGTGCCGGGGGCCGCCGGGTAAAGGAAACTGCGCGATGATCGATGCACGCGACGCGGGTCTTCGGTGCGCGTGAATCGAAGACTCGTGGCTCCCCTGGATCTCGGGATCGACATCACTGTCTGCATCGGCGTCGATATCACTCTCGGCGTCGGTATCGGAAAAGTCGAGTCCCGAGGCGGATATCTTGCTGAGCCTCAGACCGTGTCCGAAGATAGAGGACCTGTTATATGCGGGTGCGGAAGCGATGGGATCGGAAAAGAAGGTCGTATCGGCATCGTCATCGCATGACGAGGCATGACGGGACTGCGAGCCTTGCCCCTGTTTGAGCTGGAGCTCGAGGTCGTCGCAGGCCATGAGGAGACTGGCGATGACATTGCCGGATAACTCGGAGTGTCGATCATCCCAAGACGTGCGGCGGTCGTTCACATTAACATTGGTGCTGGCGGCGGGGAGTGGCTGGGGGGCATCGAAGGAGAGGAAGGAGGCGGGGGACTCGACGCGATAGTGGGGCGTCTGGCTGCGGCCAAACGTGCCGGCGCGCGACAGACGCGCGTCGGACGGCGCGATCTTCTCATTAATATTCTCGAAGCTGGTGCCGTCCCAAGCAGAGACGCACGTGGAGGCGTACTCGGTGTCAAAGGAAGAGCGGGCGGTGGACTCTGACCAGCAGGAGCGAAGAGGGTCGGGGGAGCGCGGGCGAGGGGAGAGGTCGGGGACGAGGATGTCGGGGGAGAAGGGCGGGGGTGAGTAGGTGTCGATGTCCGTGTGGGTGGTGGTGAGGCCTAGGGTGCGGAGGCGGGGGAGGGAGAGCTTGGTGGTCGCGGGGCGGGTGCGGTCGAGGACGGCGTGAGCCTGCTCCTGGGCGTGGAACCAGTCGATGGCGTCGGGGGCGGGCTTGGGGGACGCGAGGGCGGACACGTCGCAGATGGGCGCCTGGATTGCATGTCGCGTGCGGTTGTTATTGATAGTAATATTGGTGGGTGCAGGCGCGTCGATGGTCACCTTGCGAGCAGCTGGCTCGGCGGGTGCCTGTAATTAACGATTCATAATTCGAAATTAGCACTATAGCAATTGCAGTTGGGAGTAGAAAACGCACAGAGGCTGGCTTTGCGCGCTTGGCGCGGAGGGAGCGGAAGGAGAGAAAGGCAAAGAGGCTGTCGGGTGCCATCGCGGGTCGGTCGTCTGGCAGATCTAGAGGGAGAAGAGCGCGGGTGGGGGTATATAAGGCTGCAGGGGACGTGGCTGCCCATCGGGCGTGTCCTGCCTTTAGGCTCCTCGGCCACGATCGTTAGCCTTTTGCGCTGCGCGCGTGCCCGCAACGTGCCCAAACCTTAATGCCACTCGCCGATCCATCTCCTCTTTGGCCCTGTTTGCGCCTGTTCGCCTCCTCCGCCGGCGGCGACGTGAGCGCGCTCACGCGCTCGCTGATCGCCCGACCACTTTCCCTCCCTGTACACCTCCTTAATCACCCGCCCTGGCTTCTCCCCCGTCGCCCTCTTCGAATTCCGAACGCGATTTGCGTGCGCGCGTGCTTTCCGTCGCGTCGCCCAGCGCACGCGGCAAAGCAACGGACAGTCGCGCACCATCTGCATCAGCCCCGCCGTGCCACTCAATTGCGTTGCCGCGTCCAGAAAGAAACGCACCACTCTCTATTCGCTCCGTGCGGCTTCCCCGGTTTCGGCGGCCATCCTCGCTCCCCCAAAAAGGCCTCTACTTCAACTTTCCTATTCATATCGCAGCCCTTCGTCCTCGCGTCCTCGCCTTCTGCCCTTCCACCCTTTCGCACAGCACAGTCATTGCTTACCATTCGGCCCATCACCAAACAAGTATAATAAGCAACTCCCCGAGTCCGAGTCTCCGTGCCGTCACCCAGAATAAATTACCCTTTTCGAATTCTCTTTCTTCACGCCGGGTCGCGCCCGATGTTGGCTTGTTTGATATATTCAGTAATTAATGCCCGCCAGGCTCTCGAGTCCGTCTATCTACGCTGCCGCACATATGTCCGCCGACGGTCCTCTCGTCCGTTTTAGCCTCGTTGCAGCTCGTCACTTGGCATCGGTGCTTCGGCAGCAGAACTGCGGATTGGCGTCACTTCCGCTCTACGCAGATTTTCACTGTCAGCTTTTTCTACCTTTCTTCTCGTAGGGATCTGCTTACTTATAAGAATCTGGTACCTGCTTCGAATACTATAACGGCGGCGGTCAAACACCTTCTGATATCTGCCTCTCGGCTTCGAACCGGGTCCTCGGAGAATCGATGTAGATCATACGCGCGTGTCAGACATATGCATATGCACCCGCGCGCACGCGCGCGTGAATTCCGTCCATCAATATGCGTGTATCACGGAATTGCGGCGGTCGATGTTACAACGTCCAACGTCAGCGCTCAATGTTGTTCGTACGTATTACTACGTTCAGTATACTCCATCATTCAACATTTTTAACTCGCGGGACATATGCACAAGTATACTGGCTGCGCGCGCAAAAAACATTGACAGTGGCTCCCGACACACATCCGGGAAATCAACAACTCCTCGGAGTGATTTCTGCCCGCACGACGGGCCACTTACGAAGTCACGTATTTTTTTTTTTTGAATCTGTTACATACTGGGGTTCCCTTTCGTCGCCATGGTTCAACGTCTTCGGGCAATGATTAGTAACTAGCTAGCGAGCGGGGGCGCTCAAACCCCAAGATATGGCGTGCTGATATATTTAAGTAAGTACATCTGTTCGGTGCTCGGCGCTGAGAGCTTTGTTTCACGGCGGCGAGTGACCTTGAGTGAAGCTCGGCATTCATGCCCTGCATCTGCGTGTCGCTAGTATTGATCGAGCTACCCGCCTCTGACGTGGGTTTCCTCGCTTCTCGGTGGACAAGGGTGTATTACTACTACATACTTACATAGGTAAGGTACGTACACCG
Source organism: Botryobasidium botryosum FD-172 SS1 (assembly GCA_000697705.1). Classification (NCBI taxonomy): domain Eukaryota; kingdom Fungi; phylum Basidiomycota; class Agaricomycetes; order Cantharellales; family Botryobasidiaceae; genus Botryobasidium; species Botryobasidium botryosum. The sequence goes on along the minus strand of KL198054.1, from coordinate 180,877 downwards.
CTCCCAGACGTCAAACCCTTGGTTGCTGACTCGTCCTGCGGGCGGGCGGGAGCGCACTCGGGCGCTCAGAGTCAATATTCAATAGTCGAGATCAGAGAAGCGCCTGGCGTCTTGACGACCCGAGCCGTTTCATAAATACGCCTGAGCGCCCGAGCCGGTTTATTACATATGTAACCTGTCCAAAAAAATGTGGGGTAGATCTGAAACTCGGCACTACGCGAGTACGTACCCTGGATATCCCTTGTCGATCAGGCTGTACCGCGTACGTGTCCAGCGGTCAGCACGCTCTGACGTGGCGTCATCCTCGGTGGTGGTGGTGGTGGTGGTGGTGGTGGTGGGTGGTGGTGGGCTGGTGGAGGAGGCCCTGATTTTGCCTGGAGGGTGGTGATATCAAGTGTTGATGGGAAGTAGATATAGGGTGCGGCGGGCACATATGCTAGTAACATAGTAATACGGCTGTTAATAAACTTACAGGCTTGCAGCGTCGGGCTCCTTCGGGCCCATCGTTTACACCGACACCTACATGAGCATGAAAGTGAGTAAATATTGCGACACATTAATGTATTAGCGCTCTCAAGAAGAACAGGGTATGTGCTCATACAGCAGGCAGTGGTAGCACGCAGAGAAGGTACTGCCGATGATCGGATACTTAGCATCGAGCACGGAAGGCTGAAAGCTCAACGTTGGGCGACGCATATGGCTATCCATTGACACAAATACGGCGCTCGCGCAGCGGTGAGCTGCTCCAGACGGTTGATGGTGAACAGAACCCCCGACGAGTCCAGACTGACGCTTGATTCTTGTGTGCTTGGCAGTGAATCTCCGGAGCGCCAGCCCGCTCGTGACCAGCGCTCCGGAGAAGGTCTACCCCTCGAAGGGCTAATCATAAGCCCCAGTTCGACATTCGACATTCTGGGCGGAATTCAAAACGAAAGCTGGGCTTCAAACCTATACACAACTTGGCGCAGGACCGTTAGTATAAGCATCGGCGCCACTTGCCGTGTTATAATCTGCATAAGGCAAACGAGTAAGAGCACTTTGATGGCTTTGTCATTGGATACCACGTCCCAGTATAGACGATGTAAGCTTACGATGGTGACCGGAGATGTCATTATCGGCGGGCCAGATATGAATACGATATATGACCGCCAGTAACACATAATGGCCCGACTTTAACAAGGTTCAGTCGACAAACTTCTGTTCCCTGGCTAGGGGTATAATCATACTTGTGAGATAATTGTTTTGCGGGAGGGCAGAGAAAATGCGGGGATGCTTGCTAATAGTTGAAATTAAAGGGTTGAGTAATATCCTTTCTGGAAAACTTGTTAATTTTTCGTAGCATATTTTGAATGGGGATATCAGTACCTACCTGCAATAATGATGAGTACCCGTGAGAGAAATCATCTGCGCCACCAGGTAGCAAGGTACGCTCAACCTGGGATGGGATTCAGCCCTGTGTTGGAGGATATACCATAGCTGGGGTCGAACCAATATGCACATGCTCACTAGCAGGTGTGTATGCAAGGTATTGAAGCATAAGATGCTATGATCGGTGCGCGCACCTACTCGTTTTCCGCTCGCAGCGACGAAACGCCTGGTCAAATGCGAGGTTATCAATGACATAACGACAGCTAAGGATAGTCTCGTCAAGAAGATGCTTTCCCCCGTCCTCCAGGGCTCCGAGGCAGATATGAAACTGAACCCTTTTCGCTTTGATTTTTGAAGTTGCTGTGCTCGGTGCGGGCGAGAGGCCCAGGGGGGACCGAGATTCGATCGGGACCCGGTGTGCGGAACGAGCCTAAGGGCAGTCAGCTTAGGGCAATATACTAGGGACTTGCCGCAGTTGTTGCCAACTGGATGTGGCTTGTCGGCGGCGGGAGTGCCTAGAGCACCGCGTCGTCGGTCCGTCGAAGGTGGGATACTTACCGCCAGTTCCCTATTAGTTAGGAATAGAGTAACCGTGTGCGGGGGCGGGCGGCCGCGTCCATATGCAGTGGGTGCTTGCCCCGCGCCCGCTTCTCAAGACCCAAGTAGGCGCGTCTCGTGAGTTGCAGCCGCAGAATAATACAGTCAGCAACTAGCGGGTAAATTCTGGTTCTATCCCTAGGTTACTTGATTATTCAAGTGTTAGGTTACTGAACCACATTTTGGAAGTGGGAATGGACATGGGCATCTGCGCATCCAGAAGCAAGGGAGTTGTCTGGTTTGAGGGTAGGAACGCAGTCGTGAACGAGAAGATGCACCTCGCTGCAATGTGGCATGATGGGAGGAGAAGATAGAGACCCCAGAGGCTCGGGTGATGAGGCGGTATCATCCGAAGTTCGAGCTCAGTTGCGCATACTCCGACCAAACATCTACGGATGTCGACGCGCCTAAAGCTCATTCAATGGCGTATTGAATCCCAGCTATAAAGCTGAATGAGGGGTAGTGCTGGTGTGCTATTGAAACGTCTTGTGGACCTAAAGCCCTAAAGCCCGCGATTTGAATGCATCGAAGCTTGAGGGCAGTAAGCGGCTTTATGGCCTATTTTCGAAAAGAAAGGTGCTGTTGCCAAGGCTGGGGGTAACGAAAGGCCAGGTGGCCGCGGCAGAGTGACAGAGGCCCTGCTGTGGCGCTCCATAGTGAGATTATTAGCAAGCCGTTGATGACTATTGCCTAACCGACCTTTTGTCGATGAGCGGTGGTTTTAGTAATATCACCCCGCTAACGGTGCGAAGAATCAGAACGATCGTTAGCTAGTCCTGACTAAAGAAGTAATACGCCTGCCTCTGCGATTTCGCAAAACGAATCAGTAACCAACAGCCCTAAAGCAAGCCTGCTGGCCAGTTGAATCCGCTCTATGCTAACCCGTCCTCCAGTGAGTTGGAAGTCAAAGAGCCGGCCGCCCCGCGTGAGCATGACCTCTCTATTGCTGCAATAGAGGTAGTTCATAATGGCGCTGATGGGAGGAGAGCTTCTACCGAATGACGGGAGTCAAACTATCGAACGCACGAAAGTAGAATCTGAAGGGAGGCTGTCGGTCAAACCACGTTACACTCGGCATCCTGAATATCCTGATCCTTGCGACGCACCTTCATAAGTGAATACAGTCGCAAGAGACGTATGCTTGGGGCTTGAGCCCGCGAGGCGGTCATCACGTAGGCAGCCCTGCGGCTATGAATATTTTAAATAGGCTTCTAGCACCCGTATCTCGGGTCCGGGGACGACTGATAATGCTTGATGACACTCTCGAGCCAGTTGCCATTAAAACGAGTGGCCCCCTGGCCAGGTCCCTTTGAAACAACCTTGTGCACAGCTAACTCTTCCACCCAAGCCTATTCTGAGGGGCCCCAGAGTCCAGACAGCTGTCGTCCCCAAAGCATTTCGAAGTTCGTAGAATCAACTTTGTTTAGTTCGAGTGGCTGAGACACTGATGCGGAATCCGGATGGTGGTGGTATGTAGTACGAAGTTCAAGCAGGACGAGAAAGGTGATTATGTAATCATATAGCAGCTTGAAGCTTGAAATTCGAAAGTTGAAGCTGCTGGTCACTTCATGAACACCACCTTTATTTGAATTTCGGCGCCGCCTTCTTTCGCAACCAGCTTTCTTGACGAAATAATGCCTGGCAAATTTCTGGATCAGCTCAATAGCAGCAAGGTACTCGAGCGACAACGAGGTTTGGATGCATTGCGCGAGGATTTGGGTCGAAGGGATGCGATGGAGAGCGTTGACGAGCGCGGTGACGGAGGAGCATGGCTAGAAATCTTCCAGGCTGTCTTCGCGGTTGTTGTGGCAGAGCAGCGATCGTATGTCCAGAAGGGCGCCCAGAACGCGACGGCCGCCGCCACACGTCGTTTGGGGAACGCCGCCTCCACGCTACGATGGCTAACGGAGCGCAGTATGTTGTTTCTGAACAGGAAAGTCGTAACCGCCTTGAATAAGCACATCATTGAGATGATTGTGTACAAGAATAAGCTACTCGCTCCCGTTGCCACCGACTATTCCAGCACCCTGCACGCTGTTCTCTCCTACCCCCCACACCTCGACAATGTGGACAGTGACGTTTGGATCGAGATGGTCTCTCTCTCTTTCGGCGTCATTTTGGATGAGAATCTGGACTCCGACCTGGCTACCGATGGCGAGAGTAATGACGAAGATGATAACACGCCTGAAGATGATGACTATCAGAGAAAATCTGGAACCGCCAAGCGCATCATATCATATTCGTCCCGCTCTATACGCTCTCCGGCACCCAGCACATCGCGCCACACCACGGTCTCAAACGAGCAGATCAGGTTCAGTTCCATTCTCCTCCTCCTCCTTCGCTCGGCTCGAGCACCGTACCTGTCTGCGCAGCACCCGGAACTCCCCAAGAAAATCCTTGACAAGCTGTATCGGTTTTTCGTTGTTTTCCCTTCCGAAACCTCTGCGCACCTGGACGCTGTCCAGTCTATTAACGCCGTCCTTTCCCACCTTGAGCTTAATGCAAAGGTGGCTGTGACGAGTTTTGGCATTAAGATGTGGCAGCCCCTCGTCGAGCTCCTGGGGACGAAGAATAAGGTCGTGAAGGAGGGGGTTGTACTTGCTCTAAGGACGCTTTTCCCCTTTGTTACCCACAAGGATGCCGAGGAAGACGTGCTTGATCAGCTTGTTGGCCTTGGCAAGCGAATAGAGGAGGACTCGGAACGGAAGATATTGGGAGCCCTCGATCTCGATTGCTTGAGGTTGGAGGTTAGGAACCCTTGGGACAAGAGGCGCCCATTCGAGACGGACATCATCCGGTCTGGAGAGCGATTCGATAGTATTCACGCCCTTCGATGGGCTACCCTGGAACTTCACGCAGATGCCATAGCGAAGGTTTGACATATTCGCATATCTTGGGGTCTTTTTTTCTCACTTTGGTCCGCAAATAGGCCTCTCAACTGTGGCAATCTACTTTGGAAAGGCGGGGCGCCAGCAGGACTTTCAGCCACAGTAAAACGGCGGACCCCATCCTCGCACTCTTGTCTGATATGGACAAGCCTGCCCTTCGCGCCCCTGCTTACCGCCGGCAAGTCTTGTTTTTTCTTGTGGACAGGCATTGGAAGTCATTACCACTAGCGCATCGGGTCGAGATCCTAGACCGACTTCTGAATTTCCTCGCCAAAGACGCAGACCCCACTCTGCAGAGCTGGACCTTCTTATCTTATTCGTCCATCTTTTTCGCCGACAGGTCCTCGACTGCCGACTGGACCTTTCTGTGGAACCATGCAATCCACCAGACTCATTTTCCCGGCGTATCTCGCGTAGCTTGCCACACCGCGTATATTCTGCTCGGCAGCAAGAGCCTCCCGCCCCAAATGGTGCTGCCTGATATTGAAAGCCTCACAAACAAACTCGTCGTACAGGGCCCCCCTGTTCTTCACGACGCTGTTTGTGCTTTTCTCAGCCAATGTTTGCGGGTTGTAAGCCAGGATGTCCGGTTGTTTAAAATGCAGCTTGAAGAGAAAGTTCTGGCATGGCTTTTTCAAACATGGCTCCTCGATCCCGGGGCTGTGAAAGGCTCTCACACTCCCCGAGTGCTTCCCAAGGATGTGTTGCTCTTGCTGGAGAGTATTTGCGGGCTTTCCCAGCACTTCGATATGGTCCACGGGAATTTGCTCCCAGATTGTGCGACCACGCAGCGTTTATTGGAGGAGCAAGAAACGTCCGTCATTCGAGACTATCTCCTCCATACGCGCATACCCCCTTTCCGCGAGACTACCTCCCCAACGCCGAACCCTCCTCCCCCTGCCCAATTTACGGCTTCTCCCGAGGAGTTATCAGCTCCTAGCGCGCGCGAGCAAAGAGCTTCGGCGTTTTTAGGAGAGTTCCTCGGAGTCTTGTTGGCAGAGTGGACACCGGATAAGCGCGATTTCTCAAACCACGAGAACGTTCGTCGGTTGCTCGATGTTGCTGTTCTCGCCCTCTCGTTCGAAGCGGCGCTCGTGCTCAACGGCATCCGCTCGAACAGAACGGTCATCTCTGATGCCTGCCGCTTACTCATCATGCTCGCGGAATCTTTCGTTTCAGAAGGCAGAAACGCCCAGGAGCGCGCGTTCATAATCTTGGGACTGGAACCCCTTGTCAATTGTGGCGATCCAGCGTTGGATCACCAAACTGGCTGGGAAGCCGTTGAAGGCCCCGGGGATAGGACTGGAGTCCCTCGTCAAATTCTTTTATCGCTCACCGCGCCGAAATCTCGGACCCCAGATGGGCTCATTCGGTCCCGACAGGAAGCGCACAAAGTAATATGGGAGAGCTCTGAAGTTAGTCGGTCCTTTTCTGGGTTTCGCTTTTCTTAGGTATTAGTGTTGACGCGACCCCATCTTGCTTGCAGATGCAAGATGCTTTTGACGCCATATCGAAGGCACTAAAGCTTATTCTCCAAAACTTCTTTGGAGATGGGCAGGGAAGCGGCAGAGCCAACGGATGGCTGTCGAGCGAACCTGGCCTTGAGAATATGCAGCTCCCCTCTGCACAATCTGGCACCGATCTGATCGCCCTCCATGCCACACAGCTACCCTCCACAACGGCGTGTATCAGCGTCATCGTGTCATTCCTGACCGTTGCGCCTATGCTCCAATCAAATTCCTCTGAGCCAACGCGGGACACCAACCTTTATGAGCTCTTCTTGTCGCCTGACGACAATGTAATCTTTTTCCTGCTAGGAGCCGAGCTCTCTAAAGGCGTTCGAAACGGGAAGCTTTTCCTAAGCAACACTGATTTTGAAAGGATCCTTCTGCGTTTCGGGGGGTTGCTTACAACGCACACCTTCTCCCGTAATCCCGCACTACACCTATTGCTTATCCACTTCCTCGAGCACACCATAGCGATATGGTCGGCCGACTCCGTTTCGAATGGCAACATCGGCGACAACATATACGACCTGTTTGGTTGGCTATCTAAGTCTTTCGCCAGCGCAAAGCAACCTCATTGGCAGGTCCGAGATCGCTACCTGTTATTAATGGATCGGTACTTGTTGCTATACCCGAACCAACATTTTTTCGAGGGAAGAGGTGTGGAGGCCACGCTTCCCACCTCTGTCATGCCTCATGCCCTCCGCGACGATGACATTCGGGTTCGCTTTCGTGGCGCTGTTGTCTGTGCGCGACTGTTCAAGAGGGACACCCCGGAGCTCGAGCTGTACACAATTTTGAAAAATATGATGCCCGAAGATCTTCAATCGTTAGTCATTCCAATCTTTTCACCGAGCTTCATTTACTCATCGGAGCATTCCAGTTACGAGCACATGGTAACGCGAATCCTTTCGATGGGCAACATCATGGTGATTAGTTCAGCCATTCGGCGGGGACCATACTGGCATATCTTGGAACTCTGCTTCCAGCCTCACTCCCCCAACTACGCCGCTCATATTGAGTGCGTGCTTACTGCCGTGGCTGAGAGGATAGGACTCCCCGCCCTATCATGTCTGGTCGAAGCGTACGCCTCCATGGTTGCATACTCGATCTGCAACATGTTTCGCGCGAACACCACCGGATCGCTCGGCGAACCCGATATTTGTCGCCTGCCGCTCAAAGTGTTGGGTTACTCAACTCGAGCCGAGTTCGCCAAAGCAAACCTGATGGCCATGGGCCCTGTCCTCCTTGCCAGCGCATTTGCAAACGATCCGACACAGGTCGGCGCATGTTTGTTTAAAAAGTTGTGCCGGGAGTCAAATCGACCTGTAGCAGAAGCAAAAGCAGACTGCTCTGCACAGTTGCTTGCATTAAAGCTACTGTTGAGGCTGGACGATTCCGACGTTCCGGATCTCGATCCGCAGAGTTATGTCGAGTTCATCCGGCCAATCGTTGAATCGCACGCCGCAGAATGCGACCCGGACGCGATGGACCCTATCAATCACCTCCATAAACATCTTGACCGCGTCGTTTCCACCGTGATGGGGTCGCTTATTGATGAAGATATTTCTGAGAATAGCGAGCTCATGGGTGCTCTGCAAAAACGCTCTGGCGGTGCACGTTCCGCTCGCGGATTCCGCGCCTTGATATCCTTCCGACAGGAGTCCACCGACTTTAAGCTTCACAGGCCTAAACTACCTGCTTATCCAGCACGTACGATTAGCCTGACTCTCACTGCCCTTGACGCCATCGATCCCAACGTGCACCACCCGCACACCATCTATCATGTCTTGCATCAGCTCTTTGCAGAAGCTGAACAAACGCCACTTCTCAATGAGAGGTTGCGGATGATCAACGCGATTTGTCTATGGGTTGCGATGAACCTGTCGGAGTTTCGGCCTGGTACCCTCCTCCGCACCCTCATGTTGGGATGCACCACTCTACTATCTCAGCCTGACCTCGCGCATGCAGCCCAGTCCATATTGGATTGGGCGTTCGCTCGACACAAAGGCTCTGGGATATCGGAGCCAGACCTACCAAATATTCTGAACAGAATAAATCGTATCGCATCTGACTTCGCTAATGATGCAGAAAACGCGGCTACTCAAAACTTGGGACGCGAACTCACTGTCTGGATTGAGCAGCGAGTGCGCGAACTCGCCGAGGTCGACGAAATCCGACCACAAATCTCCGGAATCCTCTCCCTTTGGCCAAATTCTTCCCAACCAACAGAGAAACTTGGCTACGAGACGCTCTCCGAGCTCCTCCGCAACACTGACCTCGCCTCCAATAAATTTAGCCTTGTTCGACCGTTGTATAACTCCAGCACCAGTTCTTGGTCTCCTGCCATGAAGGAGCAATTCTCCAACTCTGACATTTGGCATCTCAAGTCCTGCATACCCCCCGATCACTTGATCCGGGATGATGACATCGAAGCGTTTGTCTCGTTGCTGTACGCCAATGCAGGCCAGGTCGGCGCCGTGTCTGAGAGCAAGGGATCTCTTCGTGCACTTCCCCTCCATGTCGAGGATGCGCTCAGCGTACAAGTTACACTGGTAATCCCGAAAAAAACCATTATTTTCCTCCTTTCTCAGCTCCTCTCCAATGAATCCGCTTCGAAAGTCTACACTGCATACAGCTGCCTCCGTCAAATCAGTCTTGATCCTACCAGTGGTGACTGGGCGCACTTTAAAACCTGGCTCCCTGCAAATATCTTAAAGGAGCTCGATTTCCTCCGAGCTTTTCCACCTTCAAAATCTCACAGGCCGGCGCGCTCAATCAGCGACCTTGCACCGTTTGGACAACCGATTGGCTTCGGGGAATGGATCCGTGGGATAAGTCTGCTTTTAAGCGACATCTTATCTCGGCAGGATGACTTTTTCGTCGCGCTTGCGCCTATGTTCCAGTCCGATGTCAATTTTGCTGAGCAAGCACTGCCATCTCTGGTACATAGTCTTTTGCTCTGGGAAACGAACGGCAGTCCACAGACAATTGGAGCGCGCCAAGCTTTATCGAGCTCTTTCAGTGCAATTCTCGAGCACCCTGATACGCCTGTAGCGATCATTCATTCGATCGTCAAAGTCGTATTGCATTTGCGGAACTATATATTTCGTGAATCGGACCCGCTTTCCTATAACTACTGGCTCGACGTCGACTATCTATTACTGAGTCGAGGAGCAGTGTCGTGTGGCGCGTACACCACTGCATTGCTCTTTCTTGAGCTCTCCGCTGAGCTCAAGCCCGAGCGAAATGTCACCCTCAATATGACACACACCGAAGCCGATGTCATGTACGACATATACAGCCATATCGAGGAGCCAGATGGCTTCTATGGTATTCGCAGCGACGATATTCACCAATTCCTCATACGGCGATTTCATCATGAAAAGCAGTGGGAGAGGGCATTCCAATTCCACGGAGCAAATTACGAGTCGACCAGGATTGACAATAGCACCAACCACGGTGTGGTGAACTCTCTCCACTCGCTAGGCTTTGATATGATGGCTATGACGTTCCTCCAGATGTCTGGAGCTCACGGCAGCCAACCCGGGGATACTCTGGAGTCTGGATACGATTTGGGATGGCGAACGGAGTCATGGGATTTGCCTGTTCCTGACCTTGCCGAGAATCCAGGAGCCACAATGTACGTGGCCCTACGGGCCATCCACCGAGATCGAGATCCACAGGTCATGGAAGCTACGGTGCGCGCGGCCTTGCGCAAGGAGATGAATCGCTTACGATCTCTTGGAAACGAAAACATGACGGATATCAAGGGGATTATAGTCAAGCTGATTTGTCTCGGTGAGATCAGCAAGTGGGCCGTCGATTCACGAACGCAGCACTCTACCGACTCGATCTGCCGGAATTTCCAAAATATATCATCCGAGTTCGAGTAAGTTCATTCAGCTCTTCAGGCCCTAGTTCTCGTGAGACTATCCTCACCTCATTTCTCTTCTTACTAATAGATTCCAGGACCTTACTACCATCCTAACAACGCGCATATCCTTGCTTCATTCCACAAAGCATCGCTATGAGGCCATCCAGCACGGAGATTATTCACCATTCGCTGAAGTCGAAAAAAGATGTCTAGTACGAATTTCGGAGGCCGCACGATCCAGCAACCGTCTCCAGATCGCGTTAAACTCGATTACTCGCGCGCACCAGATCGTCAAGGAGATTGCACTGGGGTCATTCGATGTCTCACGCGAGTATGCCCTCGTTTTGTGGTCCCAAGATCGCAAAGTTGCGATCAGTTCATTAGAGGCAATGGTTCAAGGTAATCGAGAGGCGTCAGAGAATGGTTTACAGCGAGCGATGCTATTGGCCCAACTGGTGAGCGACTCGTTGCATACTCGCTCTACTTTATTGAGCATATTTTTCGATGGAATTTGACAGGGCGAATGGCTCTCAGAAGCTCGCCTCAAAAATGCCATGGACATCCGCCAGCGATACTTTGCACCTGCCATCGAAATCCTCTTTAAGCTCAAGGGTGACCTTGGAGCCCCTATCTTCCACCAATATGCCATTTTTGCCAAGCAGCAGTACCATGCTATCTCTCAATCGCCTGAGATTACCCGGCTCGAGATATACATCAAACGGAAAAGGGCAGAGGTAGAAGACTGCGAGAAGGCTCTGCACACCGAGCGCGATCCGGAACGACGGAGTCGCTTGACTCGCCAGAAACATACAGCCAAATTACAGCTCGCGCAGGACGAAGCCCGGTATGCCGCTCAGATTAGCTCTAGGGACAAATTCCTTGGAGAGTCCATCACCTCCTTTACTCGCTGTTTGCGGATCTCCGACGACTACGATGGAGATGCTGTCATTCAGATCTGCTCCCTCTGGTTCGGCAACTTTAACGACGAGAAGCTGAATAAAGATATCCGCAGGTCACTTGAAGGGATTCCTTCCCGCAAGTTTGCCTTCCTCTCGCATCAACTATCCGCGCGCCTATCTAAAGCGGGATCTGCTGGTCAAACGAACTTACAAGGCATAATGAAAAAGTTGACAAGAGAGCACCCCTTTCATTCGCTCTACCAGGTAGGCACCATATACGCCCATTCTTTGCCGTTAAATATACTAATCGTACTACGCTCAAGGTTTATGCCCTCCTATCATCTTCAACCACGAAACAAACCCGGGGACATACCCGAACGGGCGACGAATCGCAAGCCAGCCGATCCTCCGCTGCGAAATCGCTATTCGACGCCTTGAAGTCAGAGAGCGCCCTTCAAGGGCGCGTGGTCGAGCTTGAAAACCTTTGCCGGGCTTACCTTGAGTGGGCAACGTACCGCATAAAGGACAAGCCAGCTCTCTCTCGAGGCGGGAAAATCCCGGCGGGGCTACGGATCCATAAAATCGTTGATCTCAGAATTCCCGTGTCAACCATCCACCTGGCCATCGATCCTAATTGTCGATACGACAACGTCGTGTTCATCAGCTCCTATCTCAAAGAGTTCGGCACCGCTGGGGGAATCAATCTTCCCAAGATCTCGATATGTAATGGGACTGACGGTCGCAAGTATAAGCAATTGGTGAGTTCTTTTTCCCCTCGGCAACTCATGTAAACTCAACTACTTTTCGGCTATATCAGTTTAAGGGTGAAGGCAACGATGACCTTCGACAGGATGCTGTTATGGAACAAGTCTTCGATCTCGTCAACTTTGTTCTCAAACGTGACCGAGAAACGAAGAGGCGCGCCTTGTCGATACGTGACTACAAGGTCATACCACTTGCTGCCCAGGCTGGCATGATGGAATTTGTGCAGAACACAACGCCGCTTGGAGGCTGGCTTCAGGCTGCGCACCTCAAGTAGGTTTTTTTTTTTCCACATCGATTCCCTGACAGCACGACCCCATTCTTATCGATCCATCTCCAAGATATCGGCCCAAGGACTGGACCAGCAGAAAATGCGCAGAAGAGCTGATCAAGGCCCGTTCGGCGGCCAATCCTCCGGAAGCTTTGCTCAAAGCATTCAACACCATCCGAATGAATTTCAAACCCGTCATGAGGCATTTCTTTACGGAAAAGCACAAGCTTCCCATGGCCTGGTTTGACATGCGGCTCCGCTACGCACGGAGCGTTGCCACCAGTTCTATCGTAGGGCATATCATCGGGTTGGGCGACCGCCACGTCTCAAACATTCTGCTCGACCAAGAAACGGGGGAGGTGGTTCATATCGACCTCGGTATCGCATTCGACCAGGTAGGCGAATCGCTTTGAACTTGAGAGAACAAATCTTGACGGTGTCCACCTGTGTTTTAGGGAACACTTCTCAAAATCCCAGAGCTCGTGCCATTCCGGTTAACGGCGGATATGGTTGATGGGCTAGGTCTCACTGGAACGGAAGGCGTGTTTAGGCGATGCGCTGAAGAGACACTCCGTGTACTCCGGGACGGGTCGGACATCATCAAGACGGTATTGGACGTCTTCAAATACGATCCTTTACACGCGTGGTAAGCACTTTCCTCACCTACGATAGATGCACAAACTGGACTTCGGCACATAGGACTGCAAACCCTATCAAGATCAACAATGCTCAAGTTAACGAGAGTGACTTGTCGAGCGATGTCGACGTGGACGAGAACGTCCCCAACACAGATAGCGACACTGTAGGGGGAGATGCTGATCGAGCGTTGAGCTCTGTTGCTCAGAAGTTAGATAAATCGATGAGCGTCGAATACACAGTGAACGAGCTCATTGCAGCCGCTACGGAGCCAAGGAATCTCTCACAGATATATCAGGGTACGTCCATGCCGAGCTGTAGCTTGGGTGATAGCACATCTGACGGCTTCTTTCAAGGTTGGTCCCCTCATCTATAGGCCGCGTGCTATCTTTCTTTCTTTTCTCTCTCCTTGTGTAACTATATAAACCTTTGCAATTCTGGTTTTTAATAAGATGGTGTGCGTCTGCTACATATTGAAAGGCCAAGCCGGCAATACTTACCCTCTATTTATGTCTTGTAGAATCCCAGTTTAGATCACGCGCCTGCCGTTACTCATGTCCTAACAATATCCTAACGCTATTCATGCTACTTCTCAGTACGACAAGATATTCCATTGTCTCCTGTGAGCACCCTAATACGGTGTTCCGTCGGTCCTTGTTCCCGTGGGAAGCCGTGTTGGGATGCTCACAGGAGACTACTATTCCGCCAAGAGTTCATTACTACTAACTAGGCGGCGAGCTGCATATATAGCGCATACGGGACTTCATCGACGCCGGTGATTGCCTGTGCCTGGAGTATTCGGCTTCAGCCTTTGCTATGGTATAAGTAGTGATGCGGAATTTAGGAAACACCGGGCGTGCGAGGATCACGAAACGCCCGCCTCTTCGGAGCACAGATTTGGAGGATGCTCAAACGATAGTTGTTTACTACAATCGGCATCATGTTGTACCAATCGCGCTCTTTGCTCAAGATTGGTTTTGATCGCAAGTAGCTCATTTGAGCTACCCTGATCGGAAAACTCGCTCATACTGAAGGCTTAACTCTTCGGATGTTTGGCCGGGTAGAAGTCGACTGAGATGATGTTTCCGGCGCCGCACGCTCAACCAATTCCCCTAAAGTGTAAGTTGTTCGGTGGCCGATCGAGACCTCCGACCCCGACTACTTGCTCGCTGTCAGAGGCTGCCAGTTCGCTTCAGAGATATCGAGCCAAGAATACTGAGCTACGAGCTCTCACCGATCGACAGTCATCCCCATACATTAATCGGAGACAATGGGTCGACTGCACAAGAGGGTCAGACCAAACAAAACCCAGCGATCTGGTTGGCTGAGCGACCAGAGCCAACCTTTTTTGGCGCAGCTCGGTCCCTTGCATCCGAAATGCTGTGCCAGGGTTTTTTGTTTTGAATGGCTAGTTTATTGGCGTAACAGGCGGTGCCTCATGTGCCACTACAAGTAATCCTAAAACTACCTCTAGTACTAGACTTTTAACCGGAACAAAATGACGAGCGGGTGAAGGGAAAATAAAGGAATTCGGATGGAGAGATCGCAAGGGAGACGTATCTACAAATTGATCCCTCCGGGAAGAGGAAGAGGGCTTCAGGGGGGATGAGCCCCTGCGCGCAAGCCTTTCCTTAGTTGTTTGGGGTACGCAGAGGCACCAGGATGCAGGACGCGACCAAGAACCGCGCAAGGCAATTCTGGGCATCATAACTTCTGAAACATCTTGAGACGTCAATAGGACCCTGGTTAATGCTAGTAGATGTCCGATGTTTTTGTTTGGTTCAAAGATTAGCTCACTGTGCCATGAATTCTGGATGAATCCTGGTGATGCACTAATGAAAAAGGTGCATATAAATGGCATCTAAATATGCTACATTGGGGTCAGCACAAGTTTATGCATAGGTGATGGAGAAAACGACCAAATAAACAAAGGACCCTGAACGCCGATCGGCCAGTTTCCAAAACAGTAATTCGCCATTTTCTCCACCATCTATGCATAAACTTGTGCTGATCCCAATGTAGCATATTTAGATGCCATTTAGACGCACCTTTTTCTTTAATACACCACTAAGATTCATTGAGAATTGGTGGCACAGTGAGCCAATCTTTGAACCAAACAAAAACATCGGACATCCACTAGCATTAACCAGGGTCCTACGTCAATATGTCGTCCAAGAGCAAGGGGGATATCTGGGGAGGATGATCGCGAAGATTGAGGAGAGGGGGATACATGAGTCAACCCCTCGTCTTCTTCATCGTCTTGCTTACGATGAGGGAGGATAGCGGCGAACAGCCTAGTAATGGCACATTTGTTGATGATATGGTCTGCAGTAGCCATGGCGGTTCCGCACTTACACGGAAACGGCCATTGTGAACCTGCATACCTGGGAGAGACGTTGATAGGGGCGTGGTCTGAGAGGAACCAGACGAGATGTGTGAGAGTGGATGGGCGCGTACGCAATCCGAGTAGGGGCCAAGTGTTGAACCTGATCCAAGGGAAGGTGGACTTGTCACGACTGCGACATGCTCCGAGACCCTGAGGGCCTCCTCCACGCAATGACCTGGGCCTCCGGACCACTCCGGCCCATGTCTAGACCCTCCGGGCACCCGGACCTCCTAAACGCGCCCTCGGCCTCGATGCCCGTTTGGCTGAGCCTCTGCCAAGGAGCCCGCCACACGCTCCCTTGCTTCTTTTCCCTTGTCCATACATTCCTTATTGATCCCTGTTGCCTTCTTGGTTCTCCATTCAGTACTTTCACACTCCTATTAGACACTACTAGACAGTCTCATGTATATATACCAGCTGCCTCCTCTGGAGAGCAGCAGAGTTAGTATCTCGTCTCTCCCCCGTATCTGTCCTGCTTAGCAGCAGCTCCTCAGTCCCTCCGCCTCCGTTCGTCGACTCCGGAAGTCAGGCGTTCATCTCCGCGTGTCCGGACCCGCTAGCTAGCCCCTCCTATCCTCGGACCTCTCCAGACCTTCACGGACCTGCACGACTCTGACAGGACTCGTGGTGGTTGCGTCGAGAAATAAAGAATTGTTTGGCTGATTCTCCCCATGAGAAGAGATGTTCGTCGTACTCCGCTTTGAGGAGCATGAATTTGGGAGGCAGAATGTCCATGATGTGAGGGGAATATTGGACCCTGGTTATCCTGGAAGCGAGGGCACCGAGGGCAGGAAGAGAAAATCAATGTCCTAGGAGGATTTTTAGCTTGTGAGGGAGGGAAGAGGCAAGGTGAGCAGCCAGCAGAAGAGCCGGTTGATCCCTAGAGGGGGAGAGCGCGCGAGACTCGAACACCCCTGTGAGTTTCGTGGAGGAGGTAACGTATCCAGTGGTGGGAGTGAAGAAAATGAGACAAGGATCAGAAGTGAGAAGATGAAGGAAAAGCGCTGCAGCATAGTGTTCTATGTATCTGGTATCAACTTTAGGTAGTAAGAACAAGATGCGGGATGAGGGGACAAAGGAATCGTTGGAAGAGATGATAGCGAAAGTGAGTGCGAACTTAGAGAAATCAGAGAGAGAAAGAGAAGTACGAAGAGATTTAGGCACCTGGTGGAGTTCAACCCCAACCAGCCCTTGATCCATCTCGAGCCAGGTATTAACCCAAGCACGGGATGCCTGATGCTTTTTTGGAAGACGGGAATAGCGAACCATCTGAAGAGGAGCATTCACCATCCATGGTTTGGGGTAAGGGATCGGGTTGTTTCTCCATGATGTAGGGAGTACACTGTCAAGTTGTGTGATGGGAGATCCTTTGAATCGTCTGCAAGAGGTGACGGTTTTAAACACAATGTGAACCAGGTGATGTGGAGGGGCGTAGGCTTTGCCAATATTGTCACGACCTCGACATGCTGCACACCAAGTCTGGACCTCCACTCTGCTCCTACCCAATTCCGGACTCCGGACTAGGCGCAGCCACCATCACTCCGAGGGCCTCCACACCACTCCATGCCCCTCCTCACCCTCCGGAGTGTCCGGAGTTTGTCCTATTCCTCCGACTAGTCTTGGACTAGTACTCCCTGCACGCGGGCTTCTGCCCGAACCCCTTCCCATTGTTCCTTTGCTTCTTTCCCTTATGTCCATACATTCCTGACACCTCCATTCACTAGTTTTCACACTCCTATTTCCACCCTTCATGTATATATACCAGCTGCCCCCTTAGGGGTGCAGCAGAGTTAGTATCTCGTCTTTCCCCCCATCTGTCCTCGCCCAGCAGCGACTCCTAAGTCTCCGTCTCCATTCCTGTCGACTCCGGAAGTCAGACGTCCTCCTCCGTGCGTCCGGACCCTGAGGATCCTCCGTTCCCGCTCGGACCCTGTCCGGACCCTTTCGGACTTGCACGACTCTGACAAATATTCCACACGTCACATAGATGGCGCGCGTGAGATTTGACAGGCGTGATTGCAGAAAGAAGTTGGAGGATGGGGATGGGGGTAGAGTACATCGCGCCCGTGATGATGCGAAGGCACTTATTCTGAAAAATTTCAAGACGGTTAATATCTTTCTCTTTGATGAACATCCACCACGCTGGGGCGGCGTAGAAGAGAATGGTGCGAATGGCTGCCATGTAATAGGTGCGCGCGCATTCCGGAGAGATACCCTTGCATCTTTGTTTAATACGCATGAACCTTCCGAGGGGGGCTCCCGCGCGTTTGATAACGTGATCTACGTGAAGTTTAAAGGTAAGAAGGTAGTCGAAAACCAGCCCTAGATATTTCATGGAGAGTTGGTGAGGAAGTGCTTTGTTGAAGATCGGGTCCTTCCAAAAGTGGACTGTCTCATACTTATCTGTATCGATTTCGATGTCGAAGTCTAGGGCCCACTCTTTGAGGCCCTCTTGGCATGTGAGGATGTACTCGACGACGTCTTCCTCCTTTTTAAGGGAGGTAACGAAGCAACCATCGTCCACATACATCGGTAGACCCACAAGGCATTTGACAGAGGCCAGGGTATACAATGAATCAATTTTGTTTGTAACATATCTGTGAATTTCGCTAGAAAAGAGAATGGAAAGGATGGGAGAGAGTGGGGAGCCCTGCGGGACGCCCCTGAGCGTGATGTGTTTTTGGGAAAGTTGACTGTCGATCCTATACGTGATCTCGACGTCCTGCAGAAACGCGTCCGTCCAAAGGACAAGTGTCTCTGGCATTCCTTTGCACCGGAGCAAGTGTAGAAGGATATGATGGGGAATCGAGTTGAAGTACCCCTTGATGTCAAATTTAAACATGGAGACAAAGTTGCCGGCGGCTTTTTCGACCTTGACCGTGTGAAGGACGTTGACGAGAGCGTCCGTGGTAGAACGGCCCGGAACGCAACCATATTGTTGTGGCGCGAGCTGGTAGTCGACGCAGTCAGAAGAGAATCGTCTAGCTACTACAATCTCGACAATCTTGGAGATGGACTTGAGGAGCGCAATTGGGCGGTACGCGCCAGGAGAGGAGTAGTCTGGCTTTCCTGGTTTGGGAATAACCGCCACAGTACAGCGCTTCCATTGCACCGGAAGTTTATGATGATGGATGGAAGCAGTGACGATGGAAAAGAGTTCCATGCCAGCGTACTCCCATACCCATTTCATTACTGCGTTTGGCAAGCCGGAGGGGCCCGGTGCCTTCTGATTAGAAGTCGATTTGATAGCGTCGGCAACCTCTTCTCTAGTGATGGGGGTGAACTTTCGTTGTGGGAGGGAGGGGATATCTGGTAGCGGAGCAGAAGATTCAGCTTCGTGTGGATAAAAGGTTTTATGGAAGAGTTTGGCTTTTTCGTTGGTGTCAGTGGCGATGTCACCCTTCAAGGACTTCAGCGGGGGGGAAGAGTACTGACGCACTCCCATTCCCCATCGACCCGCCTTTTTCCAAATGGTGTTGGGGAGAACGTCAACTAGGACGCTCTCATAGTGCTTGTTTCTGGCTCTTTTCTCGGCGAGTTCAAAGTCGTTACAAGCTTTGCGCCAGATGCGAGCTTGGTCGATGACAGGCGACGAGCCGTTGCCATGGATTTCGATGAGATTTTGGAGGCAAATATGCGAAGAGTGGATGTCCCTATTAAAAGCAGTGAGGTCCTTGTTCCACCAAGGTTTAGAGTGCGGCATCTGTCTGGCCTCCGGGGTGGAGGTTTTGAACGCCATGTCAACTGCCTCTTCGAGGGCGTCATACATTTCTTGGACCTCTCCTTCTGGGCCAAACGAGATGTCAGTTGCTTTAAGATGGAACCTGATGGCCTTGCCAAAGGCCTCTGAATCTGTGTTCCGCCAGTTAGAATAAGCCAGCGGGCGCTTCTTTCCCAGAAGGGGAGCGTTTGTGTGATAGTTAACAAAAAGGGCGGCATGATCAGACCCATGGGCGGCGGTGTTACCCGCCGACCACTCGTCGACAAACGCCCTCTCTGCAGGATCTGTGTTAGAGATGGTGAGGTCAATCGCCGTGCGATATTCCTGTCTCCAACCATAATACGTGGGGTGACCATCATTATGAATGCGAAGGCCCATGGAGGTGATGCGATCTCTGAAGGAGACCGCGGCGGTTTGGTTTGATGAGAGATGCCTATCCCAATCAACGTGTTTGAGGTTAAAATCTCCCATGAGTACGAACGGGGAGTCGATGGAGAGTTCGAGGAGCTTGTATAATGGCTCATAATCGAAAGAGTCCTTTTGAGCGTGCAGGGTGTAATGGTTGATGATGCGGATGGAGTTGTGGATGTCGACTGCCATGGTATTCGGGGAGTTGCCCGTGAGATCGAGACGAGGAGTGATACGAACATCGTCAAGAAGGGATTTGTTAATGAACATGACTACCGACGGGCGATTGAGTTCAGAGGCCCGCGAGGGATTGAACGGAAAGATGGTGAGCCAATTAGGGGAGGTGATAGTGCCCCAAGCTTGGTTGCCTAAGTGCGACCAATACGGTTCCTGGAACAAGACGAAATGGGTTTTTTTGGTGTTTTTAGCGAGGAAGTCAGTCATGCACGGTTGCCTGCCCGCACAGTTGAGGGAAGCGATACGATAAATAGAATTCGGAGGTGGGGTGTTAGACATAGGTCTAGGTTGACTTCTCGGCCTCATGAGCCTTTGCTATGGCAGCAGGGCCGGCGAGCTGAACGACAACACGTCCTACACATAGTTTGTTGGAAGCCTTGTGAGACCCCCCACAGTTAGCGCATCGGAGCGCGATATGTTCGCATTGAATGCCGCGAGCACCGCAACCTTCCGTGGGGCAGAGATGATCCAGCCGAGCATGGCTCAAGGCGCAGAGTTTGCACGTCGGCCTGACTTTACGACATTCCGGGCACATGTGTCCCACCGCCCAGCAGTTGGTGCATTGGCGGAAGGCAGTGGTAGCTTGGTTCCTTCTCGAAATAATATCGGCGGTGGAAAACTGTGACGAATTTGGTATTGATAGCCCAATCGCGGACCATCTTGTTTTTGAACTCCACGCAGAACATGCTTGTGAGCGCCGTGCGAAGGGATTCCTTTGACATGAGCCATCTGGATTTGTCGTGATCGACCACACTGGCAGAAATGCCCAGGTCGGTGACGATCGCGTTGAGAACCATAGCCTTATTGATAGGTTCTTCTTTGCGGGAGTTGCGCATAACTACTCGTTTAAGAGTGACTGGGTAAGTTGTTTCATTAGTAGGAGCAGAGAAATAGAAGCCGAAAATGTTATAGAGTGCCAACGTGGCAACCTCCTCGAAGTTATGTGCCCTAGCATGAATTGCTTCGGGCTGATCAAGCGTGAAGAGGTGAAGACCTCCCCTATGCTGTGCCAGGGTACTGGTAAGAACAGTGATGTGCAGGCACTGGCACCACGGGGCCAGGTCTGTGCCATGCCAGGCCTTTACGTAAGTGGCATTTGACCTGGCACCGGGCCAGCTCGGGTGCCACGCTGCGGCTCATGGTTATGTAATAATCCCAGATAACGCCAGAGACAGAAGGTCTCGTTACTCCGTCCGGCGTCGACAGTGCGAATTCCTCTTCATGCGTGCACAAGGGTCTTTTTTTTGATGTCTAGACAACTTGAGACTGATTCAATTGTCAATTCTCTCAACTTATCCTATGCCTACTCATATTCGCAGCAATTGAGGTGATGATTCTCCTCGAGCAAGTGTGCATCCAAGTACCATTAACATTGCGTGGAATGGCCCAAAACAGAAAATATTTCACGCCAACCTCCTGAGTCCTCTGCAACTCCACCTGATACTTACCGCCATCTGCGAGCTGCCTTGGAGCCCCCTGCGATTGTGTACAGGGTGAGGGGTGTTAAAGACCGGGCATGGGACCATTTCTTTCACGAGCCACCTCCAACGGATGAAGAGTACGGAAGGGCCTGGTGCATTGCCTGCGTTAGCCATAAGGTCTCAGAGCTTCAGCTGGAAGATGAAAGTGGTGTTCTTGCAGGTGTGTTGGAAGGTGTTTGAGCTGATGTCATCCTTCAGCAAATAGGTGCATCCGCGTACTTATGACATTATTTTCCTTGCATATATCACTCTGTAATTGTGACTAATATTTTTCAAAAAAGCCCTGATGCGAGTCATGCCCATCACAGGCAGACTCAAATCAATCCGAAACCATCTAATTGCATGCGCGAGAGTCTCAGAAGAGGTCCGCGCAGAAGCTCAATCCGACAAGGACAAGTCAGAGCAACACCCTCGCGTCAAAGCTCCTGGGCCCTCCAAGTCCATCACCGCGTTGTATACGGGCTCACAAAAACGCTCATGCGCCAACTCCGAGCTGCCTCCAGAGAAGCATACCCATCTCAAGTCTGGGCCTGTTTCTCATGTCACCGGCGCAGCATCTAGCATTACCCAGAATATACTCCCGTTCGACACACAAACGCAGTCGGAGTTCTCTGATCTTTGCCGCACATTTGTCTCTGCAGGATGGGCATGGTCAACCATTGATAATCCCGAGGTCCGCGCCCTCTTTGCAAAATACATACCAGGTGCTGCTGTCCCGGGGCGCAAGAAATTGTCTGGCCCGCTACTTCAAATCGAACTGAAAAAGGTCGAGGACAGAATTACCAAGCGTATGGCGGGCCATTATGGGACTCTCCAGTGCGACGGGTGGAAAAATGTAAAAAAAAATCACTTACTCGCATTCATGGTATCGGCCGCTGGCGAGGTAAGCCATTTATTGCTGGCAAGTTTATTAATGCTTTGGATTTATTCACGGTGCATGAGGAATAATAGGTCCACTGCACGCATGTCCATAATGTTTCGGCTGCGCATAAAAACGCTGCGGCTCTGCTGGACATGATGAAAGATGAACTTGGCTACAATGAAGCAACATTGGGGGTAGTTAATATTGGAGCCTGTTCAGACGCCTCGGGTGAATCACGGGCAGCACGCTCGCGCCTCCTGGCTCAAATGCCCCACCTTCTTATTGTTGACTGCTATTCCCATCAGGTGCGTCTTTGGTTTGTTACCACTTTTTGAAAACTTTGCTGTTGTTTACTTGCCATTTTTACTTGAAGATTCAACTCGTTGTAGGCGACTATCTCAAGAAAAACCCTACTGTTTCTCTCCACATCCAACAACTAACTGACGTCGTCAACTGGTTCAACAACCACTCTTTTGCCCTGGGACTACTTGCACGCGAGCAAGCAACCACACGCACAATCATCCTGGTCCTTCTTATGCCGAACCTCACTCGCTGGACAACACACTCGCTGCATCAGTAAAAAAAAATATTGCTATGGAACACTATATAGGCTCTATAGGCTCTATAGTTCCATAGCTTAGCGCCATTTATATAGGTCTATAGTAACCTGGGACTTGCACTCATATAGCACCATAGAGGGCTACACAGCCGCATCACACCTGTTTAGAGTAATACCTAGGCTGCCATTGTCGCTTTACAGTCCGCTATAGCCCATCAAGCTTGGTACAGAGTTGTATATACTATATGCTAACCATCCAAACCAGTAGCCATTTAGGAAATTGCACATAGCCTGATGCGGTGAGTTTTGTGTGTGGTAATCGCGCATTTATTCGTTTCTTGTGATATACATGTAGAAGAGATGAAAACTGAGATAAAATAATTGCTACGCTAAATTGCACTTCTGATGGCAGGGGAAAGAACGGGACCGGGTCCTTAAGAAGAGGGGATTTTGAAGGTGGGGGTGCCTGTGGTGGGGTGGCATTTAAGGCGACGCGCGTGAAGAATCTGCGAGACAATAGTACATGAGAATTCAAAACAAAATCAAGGAGCCAAGTACCATGAGCCGAGAACTTACCTGATGTCGCCGACGGACGGTGTCCCTCACTCATCGGGCGTCGGATGGGTTAAGAATGCTGCTGTCAAAGGGGTTACACGCACGCAGGACAATCAGCATATATTTGAGAGGGACGCAACGCAGAGGCAATTACCATTGGCTGGAATCGCAAAGCTTGAAACTGGGCAAAGAAATAGGGGGGAGAGTGCAGTAAAAAAGACTCAGAGACGCTCGCCTTATATTTCCAAGCAGCTGTGGAGCAAGTACGTCATTTAGTGGAGTGGGAATGTGATATCATAAAAGAAACTTACCTTAAACGGGTCTCCGCGCACACGAAGTCATCCTGGAAGGCCTGAAGGGGAATTGGAGCGTCGTATGTTTACCGTAATAGCCGTAAACCCACCCGGGTGATAGATGAGTCAGATTGAGAGTGCTCAGTGAGGTTAGGAAACTAGCAGCGCTAGCAGGGGGCAGATAAGTAGAAAGTGGTTGGTTATGCTGGAGCAGCCCGTGCGGATGTCTAACAAAGAGCGATCGCTAAGGGGAAGGCTGCGTGATCGTAAGAACGGGAGAGCGAGGCGGCGATATTGCGAGTGGGGGAGACAGGGCAAGACCTACGAAAGACCAAAAGGTGAGAGGGCTATGAGATCGTGGGTAAGGAGGGGCAGCCAACAAGTGTATATTTGCGGACGCACAAAGGGGGAGTCAAAATATGAGCAAGGTGGCGATAACGGCGCTGTGCGAGTCGTTATTCGAGATGCTTGAAGTAATGACGCCGCCAATGTACGCGTACGGAGCACAGCTGCGAATGCTTGGGTAGCGTGCGTGCAAAAGCCAACGCGAGCATGATTTTGTCCATCGGTTGCCATTCAATATTCATCGTTTGCCGCCCATCGTTCGTGGATTAATCGATCACGGATGGTGCTCGTCGTTGTGTCTGTTTGCCGTTTGCCGTTCGTGATGGTTTATCATATGCCGCTAACAGACGATGAAGAGCATGGTGGAGTTGTGGTCGATGCAGCCAGCGGCGAACGTTGTTTGTTGTGGTTTGGAGCCAAGTACTGCTGACCAATGCCAGCCGGCAACTTCGGCTTTTACGCGCGGGATCGTCACAAACCTGCGAAAAGTACATACACCTATATAGGGCTCAATATCCGGCCTTGTATGCTCTTATAGCACTCCGCAGATCACTATAGGAGCATATTAGGCCAGCCATGCACTACTCTCAAGGGCACTATAGGAGCAGCTTAGTCTGACTACAGCGTGCTCAATATAGTGCTCTATAGCCAAACTAGCCATCTATGTATAGCTTTGTGAAGTACTCGAAATAGGCTACACGTAGCAAACCATAGTACACCCTTGGGCAGTCTATAGCTGCCCTATCAACTATGGGCTTGAATATTTTTTGCTGATGTGTCTGTGGATCGATTTCTTGATCTAGAAGGAGATCTCAAATCCGTGGTTGCCAAGCAGGAAGCCAACCTTATTATTGCCGCTGGTACGAAGGCAAAAGCAAAAGCAAAGGCAAGAGAAATTATTGGATACATAAAGAGTGAATCACTCTGGAATGGCCTCCAGCCGTGCGTCAAAATTCCCCAGCTTACTTTCTTTTGTCTCAGTTCTGATTATCACCATTTTTGTAGAATTAGCGAGCATTTGCAGCCGTTGGCCGTAGCCTCCCTCGCCACCCAGGGGATCAACACACGCCCCGACATCGTTCTCCTTGTGTTTGGCAAGCTTTTCAAGACGTACTCCAACATTCTGCAGCATGATAAGGTGGACAACACCGCACACCCAGTTAGTGCCATTCTCAAAAGCCTGGAGCTACGTTGGTCCAAGGCGGATCAAGAGCTCTTCATATGCACACTCTACCTCAACCCACTCGTCAGCTCTCGGATCTTCAATGGCAACACTATTCCCCCACTCGCTATTTGGGGCATGTGCGCTGTAGTGGGGGTGCCAGGGGTCTTCCTCTGGTCCCAGTAGTCCATAGTCCGTAGTTAGCATCCGAGGATGTACATAGGCCGAGTTCTTGGCATGTTGGTTCTCCACGCTATCTCACATCACTCTTCATTCGGACTGGAGCCGCGGGCCCACCAGTCCAGCGCAAAGCTCTATAAGCGAGTTTTCCATGCTGAAGTTCTGCCCGAGTACTTTGCCACGGAAATCCGAGATTACCATTATCACCGAGGGGCGTTTTCGGATGAGTTTTGGAACAGCGACTTCCTCGCGGCCTTATATGCAGAACAGGTTTTTCTTATTTTATTTCAATTCTGGCTCGTCTAAGGTTATCATTTTGCAGGATCCACTCGAGATATGGAAGGCGCATTACCAACAGAACCCCATAACCAAGCTCGCGGTGCTAATTTTGAGCTTTGTATGCAACTCCGCTGGCTGCGAACGGCTTTTCAGCACCAAGGGCGACATTCATACCAAAAAACGAAACTGTCTAGGCCCTCAGAAGGTCCGAGACACTGCCGTAGTAAAAATGGACATCCGTCGAGAGCACGCCCAGCAAGGACTCGTACATCAGTGCTTGAAGCGGAGGTTCATGAAGGAACCCGCGTCAACGGACGTTGATAAGACTGGCGCACGGGTAGATGAAGAGGGCAGCGATAGCGAGGGCGAGGACTCCTGCACTGCTAATGGGGTCCGCCTGATGCATCAAAGCCTTGTTGACGATGTGGCCGCAGACGAAGATTCATGCGTGCCAGAAGTGAGTCGCAGGAAGCAGCGCTAAGTGGCGCATCATTCTTTTTTTTTCTAGCGCTGAACCAGCCTTTCCTTCACGGTCCAGGTGCAGTCTGAAGAGCGTCGTTGCTACAAACTCTCCGAGCTTTTTGACTACACAAGGAACGATTGGGATGGATTTTGGTCCGCTGGACAGAGAAAAGTTGCCGAGGAGATGGAATTTATGGATCTCAAGAGCATAAGTTCTACTGAAGATGGGCAAGAGGAGCCGGGAGAGGAGGAGTTGGATAGCGATTGCGATAACGAGGTCGAAAACGATGTATAACGGTCCTTGCCCAGTAGTCTTTGATTCGCGATGTACTTGCTTACATAATGAAATGGCACTTGGCCTGGCAGCCTGGCACCGGTTGAGCGCCAAGTCACGTGAGATGGCCCTGGCAGTGCCAATGCTAGGTTAGCACATCACTGGGTAAGAAGTACCCTATATGGTCCGACCCATTGTATGGGGGATGGCTGTACCTTATTAGAGTGTGATATATCGTGACCTACACGACAATCTATTGCTTCGCCAGTCGTGATCCCGTTCCTTGACATGTTGAAATCTGTCGAAACCGCCTTCCGCGAAGGAGCCACATCCACTGGTTGACACTGGCTGCTCCGGGGCGCAAGTACTCCGAGCATTCATGACGTGCACAGATACCCCGAGCCGAAGGACACCCATCAATCAACGACTGTCAAAGAGGACTGAACGGGGACTAAAACAGCCCGAATGAGACTAAAGGCCGCTGCCAAACTCGTGGCGAGGGATCCAAGCGAAGGAACGAAATTTCGCATGCCAGGGACGCACGCGCTGCCATTGGACATTTCGCTCCCCCAAGACGTGAAGAGAACATCTGACCGATGCTGTCCGTCTTTCGCTGTCAGACACGTTGGACAGTCGAGATGATTCATCATCCTCTGCATTAATATTTGAAAGAGCCGCCTTGTAATGCACACTTCATCCTGCGGCCTGAGCTAGCCCTGCTCCCCCGCTCTTCTCGCTCCTCAGCAGCTTCCCCGGCTACAGGTTACGCGCACTCCCGAACGATATTCGATGAAATCCTACTCGGCTTGCCCGGGCCAGCCAAAGACCGCTGTCGTCGACGACCGATGGGCCTGTAACAA
This sequence comes from Botryobasidium botryosum FD-172 SS1, assembly GCA_000697705.1. Taxonomy (NCBI): domain Eukaryota; kingdom Fungi; phylum Basidiomycota; class Agaricomycetes; order Cantharellales; family Botryobasidiaceae; genus Botryobasidium; species Botryobasidium botryosum. The sequence continues at coordinate 154,010 of KL198054.1, read as the reverse complement.
AACAAACGAGGACTCAGAGTGCGCTAGCTCTGCTACTAGTGTTTCGGAAGAGTCGCCTCTGCTGCCCACCAACAAGGAGGCACCATCCGACTCGCTTCCGAGGCTCCAGTTCTCGCTGGTGTTGCTGCTCAGGCTCGCCGAACCCATCACCGCGACCGTCATTTTCCCGTTCATCAACGAGGTGCACGCTCTCTTATATGGAAGCTCAGTGGCATCATGTCCTAACCTTTCTTCTTTGTATGTTAAGCTTGTTGGCGACCTGGATATCACAGGAGGGAATGCCAAGGCAGTGGGGTACTACGTGGGCTTGATAGTGAGCCCACACAACGGCTTTGCGCTCTGTACTCGTACTTACTGAACTCTTATCCCAGGAAAGCATCTTCTTCTTGACAGAAGCATTCTTCGTTTTTCAATGGGGCCGACTCTCTGACCGCATCGGGCGACGCCCCGTGTTATTGATGGGTCTGCTCGCTCTCGCTCTCTCAAGCCCGTCCTTTGGGCTCGCCAAGACGTTCCCGAGACTCGTACTTGCGCGCGCCACGGCAGGTGCGCTAAGCGGGAACGTTGGTGTGCTCAAGTCTGTCCTCGCCGAAATCACCACGTCGCAGACCCAGGCATTTGCGTTTGCGTGCATGCCCATCACCTGGTCTGTCGGAGGGACTATTGGCCCGCTGCTGGGTGGATTCTTGTCGCGTCCTGCGGACCGGTTCGCGGCGTTTTCCGGGAAATTTTGGGTCGAATATCCGTATTTCTTGCCGTGTCTAATGACCGCTGCATTCGCCATGTTGTGTTTTGTAGTTGCGGGTCTGCTGTTGGAAGAGGTGAGCGATAAGATATAACACATGAAACTCGAACTAATGTGCCTATCTTATCGCCCATAGACCCATCCTTCTCACGCCGATCAAGCCGCCGGAAAGCAGGTCACCATCACAGCCAGCGGGGCAGCGGAATCACCATGCCCTCCCGTCACCATTGCCCCACCATCGCCCACGCTGCGGGACATCCTTACCAGAAAAGTCATGATAGCGATGCTCAACTTCGCACTATTGGCGTTCCTGGACATCTCCTTCGCAGCCGTGAACCCGCTCTTCCTCGCCGCCCCGCACGAGGCAGGCGGCCTCGGTCTCCAGCCCGCCAAGATCGGCTCCATCCTCACCACCATCGGCTTCACGAATGGGCTCATTCAGATCTCGCTCTTTTCCCGTGTTGTAAAGGCTTTTGGCGCGCGGAACGTGTATACTGTCGGCATCTCGTGCTACATGCTCGTCTTTGCCGCGTTCCCCGTGATGCACTCGATTGCGCGCAAGGTGCCCGATGGCGAGATGCCTCTGGGCGTCTGGGTCGTGCTAGTCCTGCAGCTGTCGCTGTTTATCGTGTCGAATATGGCATGGGGTGCGTGCTTGACATCTCGTCCATCTCACCTACTCGAGCTCCGATTAACACATCTAACTGATTTGAATCATCTCTCTCCGTGTATAGGTTGCATAAGCATTTTCGTCATCTCCTCGGCACCGTCGCGCCACGCCATGGGCGCGACGAACGGACTCAGCCAAACGCTCGCCTCGTTGGCACGTGCCATCGGCCCTGCCGGCGTCACCTCGCTCTTCGCGCTGACCCTCGAGCGGAACCTGCTCGGCGGGCTCCTGGTCTATGTCGTGTTCATTGCGATCACCCTGGTGGCGGTATCGGCGAGCGTGCTGCTGCCGAAACACGCCAAGCGTCAGTTTGAGTGATTTATTGGGTGGTATTTTCTTATTTCTTATACTTGAGAAAGCGAGGAGACGAGGAAAGGAGAGGGAGCTGCTTAGATCATTGTTCTTTTATACAAGCGTGAATTGTAATCTATAAATTTCCGTGCTAGAGCTCCTGGCAAGTAGGGAGATTGTGGCCGTATCTGACCACCCCTCTTCAAGCAGCAGTATTTGTAATTACTTTGTGTTACACTGACTATGGGCAATGCCCTAGTGGACCCTGTGCGCGGCTGGGACTATGTCACATAAGCCGGAAGCAACGACGCAGGTGTATAGTTGAGGCCTCAAATGTGACGAATCTGAAAGAATCACCGGTTGTTACGCCACAACCAGGATCACCATGCTCCAGAACTTCACCAGCATGTTGGCGTTGAGTATTTTCGGAGGCAAACTGGAAGTCTTCGGGCATGGGCCTGGAGACCATTCATTCTCTTTCTATTGATTCTTGTGGTACCTGGAGTGGACTGCATGCATAGCTCTTAATATAGATACTTATGTTTCAGATTTTGTCTAAATACAGGGTCAAGGCTTCTCTATAAAAGCTTGCCCGTTTTCGTACTCGAACCTTCAGTGATTCTTCCCCCTTTGTCCAGATCACTGAGGCTTTACCTCTCTTGTATCTCATTCTGATCGCCTCGAGTGATTGAATCACCAATATAAAATCCTAATAGGTTATTGGCCCTTTGCGTTGCGATCATGTCCTCGAAACCCTTCTCCATGGAATCTGTCTCTATTCCGAAGCTCCAGCCTGATGGCTCGAACTGGATTATGTACAAGGCCCAGCTTCTGTTCGCTATGGAATCAAAGGGGTGTTCTAAACATGCCACCGATGCAGCACTCTCTCCTCCTGTACCTGTCATCCATGTCATGTCCGACGAAACCACCTCTCTCAATGAAGCACAGTTGCGCGAGAACTGGGACTCTTGAGCCGAGATTGAGAAGTACCATGAGAAGGCAGGTATGGTGAAGCTCTTGATTACAAGTACGCTTCTGGATGGCCTACGTTTGCGTGCTATGGCCCATGGTACTGCATGCGAGATGTGGGTTTTTCTTACCAAGGAGTTTGAGAGTCGCACTGTTCTTGCTAGGGTTGAAACCCATCGCTGATTGACTGAGTTGAAGTATCCCGAGAAGGGAAACATTCGTGAGCATCTTGACAAAGCATTCTGGCTCACACAGGAACTCTCTGCCATGTCAGCTCCGGTCTCGGACAATGACCTTGTTACCATTATCCTCACCTCCCTCCCTTGCTTGTTCAACCATTTCGTCGAGGGATCTCCACCTCCGCTGCACTCTCTGGGAAGGTGCTCACGCTGGACTTTGTGATTACGCAGGCATGTGCGCTGTATGAGCGGCAGCAATTGACTTCTGGTGGTAGTAAGCAGGCTGAGTCTTCATTGGCACTTGCAGCCTTGGGCGGAAAGTCAAAGCCGTTTGGCGGCGAGTGCTTCAACTGTGGAGGCAAGGGTCGTGGGAAGTCCGATTGTCCAAGTGCATGTAGTACTGATAAATCTGCTGGGAAGCCGAAGTGGCGATGGGATAGAAGCAAGAAGAATCAGGGCGGCACGGGTGCCAAGGCCACTGATGCTGCCAAGCCTACTGCTTTGATGGCCGCTGCTGCTATACAGATCAACGACCATGCTTTCACTATCCTTCTCACAGTCAACATCCCCTCTGATGTTTCCGATGTTGATTCCGAGGACTACAACGCAGATTTTGGCCCCTTGTCAGAAGACGAGCTTGACGATCTGTTTGAAGAGAACACTTACTCGGATTTTCAAGTTCCCTCTGTATTGTTCTCAGACGGATGCGAGAGTGATACCATGCCATCGCTTGCTGATGTGACCAATAGTGACGCAGAGGACGCTGCGCCCGTGCTCCTTGACCTGCCTGATAGTGATGATGAGGATGAGTTGGTCTTTGGTGATGACTTGGATATCATGCTGGACCACTTGCCTGCTCTCGTGGCGACATCTCCCCATCTCCTGGACTCCACTCACGCCGAAATTTTCGATTCAGGCGCAAGTGTCCATCTCTCCCCCTACTGCGATGACTTCATCGGCTACCGGACAATCCCCATGTGCACGATTCATGCGGCCGGGAACAGTACGTTTACTGCGGACGGCATGGGTGATATGTACATCACCATTCCTGGGCCTAAAGGAAGTAGCAATCGCGTCAAACTACGGAATGTGCTATATGCACCGGGACTCGTGTACACGCTCGTATCCATCTCGTGGATGATGAAGGCCAAGTACGCCACTACGTTTGAGGAGACCTGGCTGGTCCTCCTCACACTGTCGAAGGACGTTCTTGGATACGTGCCCAAGGTCGACGGCCTGTTTAAGCTCATGCATGGCTCACGAGAATCAGGGCATGTGGCCATGGAGAACATGGGGAGCCTGAAGCTTACCTTAACGGAGCTTCACTGCCGCCTGGGACATATCTCGCCCAAGATCACTCGCTGTTTGGTTAGGAATGGTGTTGTCCGTGGTGTGAACTTGGAGGAAGGTCCTGCCGAGTTCTGCAAGGCCTGTGTGAAGGCCAACCCCGTCGGTAAAGGGTTTCCAAAAGAGTGGTCCAGTGAGCGTGTTGCTGCCATTGGTGACCTCATACACTCGGGCTTGTGGGGACTGTCTCAAGTCGAGTCTATGGGTGGTAAACAATACTACGTCAGTTTTACCGATGACCATTCTCGCCTTTCGTCGATTTATTTTGTATGCGAGAAGTCAGAAACGTTTGCCATCTACAAGGAATACAAGGCCTGGTTACAGACCCAACTCGTGGCGAAGATCAAATGTCTTCAGTGTGACCACGGTGGCGAGTACATGAGCAACGAATTTGATGCTCACCTTCGCCAGCAGGGCACCACGCAACGTCTGACCGTCCACAACAGCCCCTCGCAGAACGGCATCTCCAAACGCCTGAACTGCACGATTGTTGGCCACGCACGAGCAATGCTGCTCCACGCCTGTCTACCTCAGAATGTGTGGGCTGAGGCTGTCAACCACGCGATGTGGTTGAAAAACCGTGTATCAACGTGAGTGTTGCTGTCGAATACGACGCCGTACGAGATCGCAATGGGTCTTAAGCTGAATCTTGCACAGCTGCCCGAATTTGGTTGCCCAGTGTGGGTGAAAATCGAGGGCCGCAGTAAGCTTGACCAGCGGGCTGACGAAGGTTGTTGGGTGGGATTCGATAGGGAGTCCAAGGGACATCGCGTCTACTGGCCGCAGAAACACACAGTCAGCATCAAACGCAACATTGTGTTTAATAATACACACCTGGTCTCCATTTCCCCTGATGCTGATTCCTGTCCCCCCAGCCCGTCCTTGCTGACTGCTCACCCTCCTGCCAGTTCTTTGCTCAAAGGGGTGAGTGGTGGTGGTGGTGAGCTTGAACAGCAGTCGCGCAATGACACGACCGCGACGCCTACCGCGCCCGTTCCTGTGACCATTCCCACGTTGACTGTTCATGAACCGTCGAGTCTTGAAGGAGGCCAACACCACAGCTTGTGCGAGCATCAGCTGTCGTCGTACGTCCAGCGGATTACCACGGGGCATGGTAGTGCACAGGGGTCAATGACTAAAGGCACAATCCAGGGATCAGCCTTGCCTCATGGACTGCCACCTGCATCTGGTTCTAATGAGGCTGCAAATGTTGCTGAGTCAGCACCCACGTCCACACTCTTGGATGGCGACTATGCGTTCGTCAACGCACATGACGATTTTGCTGTCATATATACCTCAGACGACACCTCTGCTGACAATGCCCCCTCTGACGACAATGCCATGGAAGACTGGGACAACGATGAGTACTGGGTACTCCTGGCGGCCAACCCGAGTGACGATGAGCCACATACGATCAAGCAAGCCATGAGTGGTGAGGACTCGGGTCTGTGGCACCTTGCCATTCAGGCTGAGCTTGACCAGCTCAAGGCTCTTGATACGTGGGATCTTGTCCCGTGACCTCTGGAGCGCAACATAATAGGAAGTGGGTTTTCAAACGCAAGTGCAATGCTAACAAAGCTCGTCTAGTCGCACAGGGATTTAGCCAAGTCCCCGGCGAAGATTTTAATGAAACATTCTCCCCCACTGTCAAACCCGCCTTGCTCTGCACCATCCTTGCTCTCGCTGCCCAGAATGACTGGGAAATCCACCAGGTGGATGTCAAATCCGTGTATCTCAACGGCAAACTCGACAAGGAGATCTTCATGAAGCAGCCACCCAGTGTCACCACATCTGGGACTGACAATCGGGTGTGCCATCTGAACAAGACACTCTACAGCCTCAAGCAGTCTGGCCGCATGTGGTATCAGACGCTTTCAGTGGCACTCACGGATCTCGCACTCAAGCGTGCATCTTTTGACCACGCTGTCTTTCACTATCACCATGGCGATGACCATACCATCATCGGTGCTCATGTGGACAACCTCATGCTTGTCTCATCATCGACGCCCCTCATGGCTAGCTTCAAGAAGCGATTTGGCATGCATTTTGAGATTGAAGATCTCGGAGAACTCCACTGGCTCCTGGGTATGGAAATTCATCGCAACTGTGCTGCACGCACAATTTCCCCCTGCCAGTCGGCTTATATTGAGACTATTGCGAAGCGTTTCAGCCTCCTCGAAGCACCTCCTCTCTTGCTCCCTGCCGAGCCTTCGGCTACGCTCTCAAAGGACCAAGCGCCATCCACTCCCAAGGAATGGGAATCCATGAAGGATGTCCCGTATCACGAGGTTATCAGTGCATTGAACTATGCTCAGGTGTCTACCCAACCTGATATTGCGTTTGCGGTGTCCATTCTTTCATGGTTCTTGGACAACCCCGGGCGTCCTCATTGGGAGGCCACAAAGCATGTTGTGCGCTACCTCGTTGGCACTCGCGAACTCCAGCTCGTGCTCAGCAGCGACAACAATGGCCTTATAGGTTTCTCGGACGCAGATTGGGCTTCTCAACCCCACCATCATTCTACTCAGGCTACGCCTTTCTCATCAATGGTGGCCTCATATCTTGGTCGGCCAAGAAGCAGTCGATTGTGGCTCTTTCGAGCATTGAGGCCAAATATGTTGCGCTGACTCATGCTGTGAAGGAAGCTCTTTGGCTTCGTGCCTTTGTTGGCGAGATGACTCACCCCCTCTCACTCCCTACTCCTCTGTACTGCGACAATATGTCCGCCATCGCCCTCACAAAGGATTCAGCCTTTCATCCGCACAGCAAGCACATCTCAATCCACCACCACTTCATTCGCAGCATCGTCGAATCTGGTTCCATCTCCGTTCCCTATTGTCCCACTGCCGAACAGCTTGCCGGCATCTTCACCAAGGCCCTTCCCCATGTGAAGCTCGAACCTTTCCGCCTTGCCCTTGGTCTCCACTCTCCAGCTTGAAGGGATGTGTTGGCATTTAGTATTTTCGGAGGCAAACCAGAAGTCTTCGGGCATGGGCCCGGAGACCATTCATTCTCTTTCTATTGATTCTCGCGGTACCCAGAGTGGACTGCATGCATAGCTCTTAATATAGATACTTATGTTTCAGATTTTGTCTAAATACAGGGTCGAGGCTTCTCTATAAAAGCTCACCTGTTTTCGTACTCAAACCCTCAGTGATTCTTCCCCCTTTGTCCAGATCACTGAGGGTATGTTCTTTCTGGTTCGACAATAGCTACTTTAGCTTACTTTCTTTGTCCAGCTTTACCTCTCTTGTATCTCATTCAGATCGCCTCGAGTGATTGAATCACCAATATAAAATCCTAATACGGCATCCCCCTGTCACGACCGCGACACGTTCTGAGACCCTGAGGACCTCCTCTGCACGATGGCCTGGGCCTCCAGCCCCTCTGGACCCATGTCTAGGCCCTCTGGAGCCTCCGGACCTCCTACACGCGGGCCCGCGATCCTCGGCCTCAATGCCCATCTCGCCGGACTCCTGCCAAGGACCCTGCCACACGTTCCCTTCCTTCTTTACCCTTGTCCATACATTTCTTATTGATCCCCATTGTCTCCATTCATTACTTTCACACTCCTATTAGACACCACTAGACAGCTTCATGTATATATACCAGCTGCCTCCTCTGGAGAGCAGCAGAGTTAGTATCTTGTCTTTCTCCCTCATCTGCCCAGCCTAGCAGCCACTCCTAAGTCTCCCGTCTCCGTCTGTCGACTCTGGAAGTCAGATGTTCACCTCCGCGCGTCTGGATTCGCCAGCTTGCCCTTTCCGCCTCTTGGACCTCTCCGGACCTGCGCAGACCTGCATGACTCTGACACCCCCCAGTTGAAGTATGGATGAACTATCTCACCGACAGATATGTAATTGCAAAAATGAACAGCCATTTTGGTCACCCCCTCCACCCCCTACTCCAGGGGGCTTTGGATAGACCCCTTATTGGCCACCCGGTGATACAGCAAGTTGCCGCTGCCTCCCTTGACCTACCATCAGAAGAACTGGTCAAGATACACAACACCTTCCACCAACAAATGCACATGAGGGTACCCCCGTGGGCCCTCAGTTGCCATAATAGATCCCTCATCTTCAAGGAAACCTTCTCATATGAGAAGCCATACGACCACATACACTCCTTCTCGAGAGACCGCGCCGCAGCCGACATTGCCCCGTTGGTTGCCAAACTCACTCCTTCAACTGGTGAAGATGCTGATGACGACGTGGCAGTCCTGAGAATAGGCATCCTCGTCAGACAAACATTCTCTATACAGCCCCTCGCCTGTATAAAGGTCACTGGACAACAGGCCTCTCAACCAGTCATCGCTGCTGGCGCCCTCCTGGCTACCCTCAACGATCCTGACTTTGAACTCCACTGCTTCCCCTGCTAGGACCCTGGTTAATGTAATACAAGGTCCGATGCAAGATTGGCCTTTTTCAGTGGTGAAAACGGGTCTTTTTCAGCTCAAAAACATAATACATTACCTGGTTTTTGGATATTTCATCCTCAGACATTAGTGCAAACCCGCGTTTTCATCCTCAGACATAGCCAGACCAAAATTTCATTGCTCGCACGTCGGACCTTGCTGGCGACGAGGCATTTCGTTGCTCGCACGCCGGACCTTGCTGGCAGTGAGGCATTTTGTTGCTCATGCGCTGGACCTTGCTGGCAACAAGGTATTTTGTTGCCCAGGCGCCGGGCCTTGCTGGCAACTGGCTGCTCCATCGCTTGAGCACCGGACCTTGCTGGCAACCAGCCATTCCATTGCTCGAGCGTTGGGCCTTACTGGTGACTGGACACCTTAGTGCTCATACCACATACTGTGGCAAAGTAAAGCATTGAGCGCCGGGGTGGCTTCATTGCATGCGGCCATCCATGTTTGCTGGTGACAGGGCGATTCGTTGCCCAAGTGTCAGAGCTTGCTGGCAACAGGCAGCTTGTTTGTTCCTGGAGGTCGTACTAGGCCAGCTAAGCAACAGTATCAGAGGATGGAAGTATCAGAGGATGGAAAGACAATCCATTCAAGATTGGCTACAATACATAGTAAACATAACTATTGCTGCACGGATTGGTGCAAATGAGGTGTGGGAGGTATAGAGAATGTGAGCAAACCAGGCATGGGCACAGGAGCAGCAGGTAGAGCAGAACGAAGCAACAATCGTGAGTGCTGTTGCTGGTCGTGAGTCTCCAAGTGGGCGGAATCACGGTATCGGATTTTGGCTGTACACACCCAGTAGCAGCAGTGGCAGTGGGAGACGACAAGTGACAAGCGACGATGATCCCATGGAGCGGCGATGATCAATGTGTGCTAAACTGTAACGGTAGGGTGATCGGCTCACTGGCTGACAAGAATAAGTGGTGTATGAAGGGAGAAGACTGAGGCTGGATGGTGAAATGGAACACAAGGTTGTTGGTGATAGGGTCTGCGGAGATCACTCGAATGATGGGAGCAGCACTGGATGAGGAGTCACTACTCAAGGTGAGTAGATCAGTCAAGGTGAGAGTCAGAGGGAGAGCCATGATTGCGACGGGAGAGAGTACAAGAGGCTGCTTGGGGGAAATCCCTCCGAGCAGCCCTCCTTATATACATGCATGAGGAACTATTATTAGTATCTACTCGCCCACCCCCTCCTTGCATTGTATGTCTGCTACTCTTGGAATGATCTCTTTGCAGCATAATTACTTCACGGAACAATCCCTTCTCGGACTGTGGAGTGGGAATCTTTAGTTCTTGAACTGATGCGAAGGTCCATCCTTTTCCGGATACTTCCAATCTAAGGTTCATCTGAATCAGATGGAGATTTGTATTCGCACGAGTGGAGTGAGAATTCCTAATCCTACTTCTTCTAATATGTCTTCGGGTTCCCATTACCATCTTCCTTGGATAACCGGGGAGGCGGAGGACTACTCAATTGACGGATGCAACCATCATACGCTTATGTTATGCGTTAGCATAACATAAACTTTATATCTTAGGGCAGAACAAATCAGAACAAGGTCGTTCGCAAACGAGAGATTGCCCACTCAGATACACACGTGAATACCTATATCTGTTTTATGGATTGGGCCTGGGTTGACTAGGCCGGTGGCTGCAGAGATATTGGCAGCTGGGGTGCTATGGCAAGCGTGTGAAACTGTGGGCGGGGAGAATCGCATAGGAAAAGGCAGTGAAGGACAACAAGATTGAGTGAGATGGTGGGGTGAGATAAACTGCAGGACTGAGGTGTCGCCCCACTCATCCTCTTCGTCCCTTCCCCCATCTTGGGTGAACGTGGAACTTTTTGGAAAAACCTCTACGTCTGCCTTGCTGTTCGCCGCTGTCCTCAATGTCCAACCCGCCCCCCGCTGGGCCTTCGCGCTCTAAGCGTCCCCGGGTCGTATCTGGCCCCACCGACTTTGACGACGACCCCATGTCTGGGGACGTCGCTATCTCAGGAGATTCTCGTCCTGACACCCCCTCAGATGCCGGCGCCGACATCATCCCTGCGACCCCTCTCCATCGTGGACCCATCGACTGGGTGGCTGAAATGGCCGCCGAAAAATTGTGTTCGAACCCACCAGGCTCGCCCGCCGTCTGCCGCAAACTCGCGTGGGATGCACCCCAGACTCCCACCCCTCACCCCGCTCAGCGTCAGCACTCTGCCCTCGCTGTCCCCACCACCACTACCGCCATCGATCCCCAGATTGAGGTAGATTGGACCGCTTGCGTCGTCTCCAGTCTCATTGCCGACCTCACCCAGGTCGCTCCAGGAGGATCTCCCTCCCTCACCCCCCCGCTGCAATCTTTGATCAACGCGTTCTTCTCCGCGATCCCCATGGATCTCCTTGCGGAGGCCATCGCCACCAACGTGACCCTCATGGAGATTGTTACCCCCCATCAGGCCCCACCCCCCCTCCTCCCGCCCCCACCTCTGCGAAGGGCGGCAAGGGCAAGAAGCGCGCTCCCGCCCCCGCCCCCTCCAAGGGCGGTCCTGGCGCCCCCGCCGCTCCCTCCACCACCCCCCTCCCTTCGGCCGCTAAACTGAAGAAGCCCACTTTCGCCAAGGCTGCCAAGTCCGCCTCTGCCTCAACCCCGGGTGCTAATCCCCCGAAATTCAACCCCTTGCCCAAAGTTGCCTCGCCTATGCGATTGAAGGCCAAAGACCCCCTCTCTGCGGCTTTCAAACCACTAACCCCTATCGCGCCCGAAGCTCAGGCTTCCGGTATCACAGTTGTCGAGCACATTAACCGATTGCTCGCACCATCTCACTTCCAGCTGAAGGGCTGCGCTTGGTCCCCCTTCGGCAATTTCATCGTGACGCCCCACCTCTCTGAGGATGTCGCCAAGCTCCCCGAGGTCCTTCCTAGGATTCTCCTAGATATGTTCAAGGTGGAATTCCGCCACCTCACCTTCGACACTTCTTCATTTATTGTCGTTTACAACCTTCCGCTTGGGCCCCCGGTAACTGGACCGACCCCTTGACCATTGCCTCGGCTCTTATGGTCCAAAACAACATTCTCGAACCGCTTCCAGCCTCCCCCGGTCGCTGGCTTGCCAACCCCGGCCGCCACAAGGGAACCACAGCTTCCCTGCACCTCTCCTTGTCGCCCTTGATGAAGGTGGCCATCCTCCACTCCGGCACGCTCTTCTTTGATGGGCGCCCCCACCCAGTTTGCGCCTTTACCACCGCGAAAACCAAACCCAACCAATGCCGCCAATGCTGGCGCCTTGGTCACTCAGAGGCGTGGTGCCGTCAGACCAACCCAGTCTGCGGCACCTGCGCGCAGGGCCACCCCTCCCACCACCACCATGCTGTCGCCCCCAACATGGCACAATCCTGCGTCCTTTGTAAAGGCACTCACCCCTCTTGGACTCACTGGTGCGTCAACCGGCACATCCAGCTCGCGGCCCAGCCGCCACTTCCCAAAAAGAAGCCCACCAAACCGTTGGCCACCTCCAAAAGGCACGCCTCTAAGGTCCCTGCCAGGACTTCTATTAACGTCCCTTCTTCTACTACCAAGCCTTTGGGCGATGTAGTCACACACTTATAACTCCGCCAATTTAGTTAAACCCAGTTTTTCCCCTCGGGGTCTCATGTCCCCACTGGGGTTTTTCTCTTGTAATCACACATTCAAGGGTCTTGGTCCACGTTACCTAGGATGTACTTTAGGTAGTTTCATGCCGACAATAAGAACACCCCCCTTTACTCCAAAAAAAAAAAAGAGGACTCCAGTCCCCATCCTCTTCGTCCCTTCCCCCATCTTGGGTGAACGTGGAACTTATTGGAGAAACTTCCACGTCTGCCTCGCTGCTCGCCGCTGCCCTCCTCAATGTCCAACCCACCCCCCGCTGGGCCTTCGCACTCTAAGCGTCCCCAGGTCGTATCTGGCCAGGACCCCTGAAAGCCCTAGGAAATGTGATATGCTAGATCTCCTAATTTTGGGGAAAAAATTCAGATGTCTGGTGCTGGAAAGTCTAAAAATGGTGCAATTTTGGGCAGAGGTATGAGGACTAAAATGGGTGAAAACCACCTATGTCATATGCCAGAAGGTCTAAAATGCTTGGAAATGGGAGAAAAAACCCCAAAAAATGAAGTAAGGTTAGTCTGGAGCAATGTATGATCCCAAAAAGCCGAAATTTTTTGCCAAAATTTGGTGATGTCCAAGGACTAAATTTAGAAAATTGGCTAATGTTATGTGCCCCTGAGTCGAAATTTGGCTTTATTTACCTCCGAAATTTTTGATTTCCGGATCGGACATATATTAGGGCTTTCAGGGGTCCTATCTGGCCCCACCGACTTCAACGATGACCCCATGTCTGGGGACGTCGCTATCTCAGGCGATTCCTGTCCTGACACCCCCTCCGATGCCAGCGCCGACATCATCCCCACAACCCCTCTCCGTCGTGGACCTATCGACTGGGTGGCTGAAATGGCCGCCGAAAAACTGTGATTGAACCCACCAGGCTCGCCTGCCGCCCGCCACAAACTTGCTTGGGATGTCCCCCAGACTCCCACCCCACGCCCCGCCCAGCGGCAGCCTTCGGCCCACACTGCCCCCACCACCACCGCCACCATCGATCCCCAGATCGAGGTTGATCGGACGGCTCACGTCGTCTCAAGCCTCATTGCCGACCTCACTTGGGTCGCCCCAGGAGGCTCCCCCTCCCTCACTCCCCCGCTGCGATCTCTGATCAACGCGTTTTTCTCTGCGATCCCCATGGATCTCCTTGCAGAGGCTATCACCACCAACGCTACCCTCATGGATATCATTACCCCCCACCAGGCACCTCCTCCCCCCCCTCCCACTCCCGCTCAGGCGACAGGCGGCAAGGGCAAGAAGCGCGGGACCGCTCCCGCCCCTTCCAGGGGCGCCCCCAGCGCTCCCCCCGCTCCCTCCACCACCCCCAAACCCTCGGCCGCTAAGCCGAAGAAGCCCACATTCGCAGAGGCTGCCAAGTCCACCGCCACCGCCACCACCGGGGTTAATCCCCCAAAGTTCAACCCGTCCCCCAAGATCGCCTCGCCTATGCGATCGAAGGTGAAGGCACCCCTCTCTGCGGCCTTCAAACCACTATCACCTATTGCCCCGGAAGCCCAGGCCTCCGGCCTGGCTGTTATCGAGCACATCAACCGCATGCTCGCCCCATCACACTTCCAGCTGAAGGGCTGTGCTTGGTCTCCCTTGGGTAACTTCATTGCCACTCCCCATTCTCCTGAGGATGTGGACAGGCTACCCAGGGTTCTTCCAAGAATCCTCCAAGATATGTTCAAGGTGCCCTTCTCGCACCTCACCTTTGACCTCTCTTCGCTAGTGGTCGTCTACAACCTCCCGCTCGGCCCGTCCGGCAACTGGACCGATCCCACCGCCATGGCGCTCACACTCATGGCCCAAAACAACTACCTTGAACCGCTCCCAGCTTCCCCCGGTTGCTGGCTGGCGAACCCCGACCGTCACAAGGGAGCCACCGCCTCCCTTCGCCTCTCCCTGTCGCCCCAAGCCAAGGCGGCCATCCTCAAATCTGGGTCGCTCTTCTTTGAGGGCACCCCCACCCTGTTCGCGCCTTTACAGCCGTGAAGACCAAACCCAACCAATGTCACTCTTGCTGGCGACTAGGTCACTCAGAGGTGTGGTGCCGTCGGGCCGCCCCAGTCTGCGGCTCCTGCAGCCAGGATCACCCCTCCCACCACCATTCCACGGTCACGCCAAACGCGCCCCACTACCGCGTCCTCTGCAAAGGCGCGCACCCCTCTTGGACACGCTGGTGTGTCAACCGGCATATTCAACTCATGGCCCAGCCGCCACTCCCCAAAAAGGCGCGCGTTAAGAAGCCCAAGGCAGCCTCCTCCAAGGCAGCCCCTAGTGGTACTGGCACGTTGCCTATTAATGTTTCTGGTTCCTCTGTTACCGACCCCGCGGGGAACGTAACCACTCACTTATAACTCCGTCAATTCAGTTAGCACCAGTTTCCCCATTAGGTCTTTCTCCTTATAGGGGTTTTTCTCTCGTACATACATATACAGGGTCTTGGTCCATGTTACCTAGGTTGTACTTTAGGTAGTTTCATGCCGACAATAAGAACAGCCCCCTTTACTCCAAAAAAAAAAAAAAGAGGACTCCAGTCCCATCCCCCTCTTCCGTTCCCTCATCATCCCCAGAGATTCAGACACCCCGCTGACGGGGACACTGGCTCTGTCGCTGCTGATAACGTGAAACTTCTCGGATAAACCTCCACGTCTGCTCCCCGCTGCTTTCATCTCCCTCTCACTGCCGCTATGGCACGAAAACGCCCCAGAGTCTCTACCGGCTCCAACCTCGATGCCCCCATGGACGTCATCCCCGAGGCTGCGCCCCCGCTGCCCACCTCCACCACCTCATCTATGTATCTCCAATGCTGGGTACTCCTGCAAGGCGATCTCACCGCAACTCAAACTCGTGCAGGCAGCCAGCTGGCTACCTCCCTCGAGTTCATCAAAGGGGCCTTCCAGGCCGCCGTCGAGTTCTCCTCCTCGGATCCCGACTTGATCTTCAAAACCAGGCACAACCTCTTCCTAGGTGTGCTGCACGTCATTGACCCAGAGACGCTGTCTTTGATCATCACCAACGAGCCCGACTTCCTCAAGGTCGTCGCCGCATCAGGGATTCCACCCCCCCCTGTGCCTGCCGCCGCACCCAGCCCCAGCAAGGGCAAGGAGCGCGAGGCCCCTCCAGCCTCCCCCGCCCCCACCCCCAAAGCCCTTCCCCCGAAGGCCAAACCCGCTTCGGCCGCTAAGCCGAAACCCAAGACTTTTGCTGCTGCGGCCAAGGCTTCTCCAGCTTCTGCGGTGGTCAATCCACCAAAATTCAACCCGTCACCCAAGGTTGCACCCCCCATGCATGCCAAACGCGGCAGTATCTCCTCTGCAGCCTTCAAGCCCGCTACCCCTATCGCCCCAGACGCCCAGGCCTCTGGTTACGCCACCATCCAGCACGTTAACTGCCTGCTGTCACCATTCCACTTTCAGCTGAAGGGCCTTGTGTAGTCCCCTTTCGGCAATCTCATCGCTACTCCAAACTCACCCCAGTTCGTTGAGAAGTCCAAGGAAGTCCTCCCAGGGATCTTCCTCGACATGTTCAAGGTGGCGTTCGCCCCCCTCTCCTTTGATGACCGCTCCAACGTGGTCGTCTACAACCTTCCTCTTGGCTCAGCTGATCGCTGGACCGACCCCTCGGCTGTGGCCTCGCTGCTTATGGCCCAAAACGACATCGCGGAGCCCATCCCCATTGAGTCAGCCCGATGGTTGGCGAACCCCGCACGCCACAAGGGAGCCACGGCCTCCCTTCGCCTCTCTCTGCCTCCCCAACTGCGGGTGGCTATCTTGAAATCCGGCACCCTCTTCCTTGAGGGACGGTCTCACCCCGTGCGGTCCTTCACTGCCCCCAAAACTCTCCCAAACCAGTGCCGCAAGTGCTGGAAGCTCGGGCATTCAGAAGCCTGGTGTTGCAAGGCCGCCCCCGTTTGTGGGGTCTGCTGCACCGGTCATCCCACCTCTCATCACCAGGCCGTTGCCCCCAACGCGCCGCATCTCTGCGCCCTCTGCAAAGGCGCTCACCCCTCCTGGACTCACTGGTGCGTTGACCGGCACATCCAACTCGCGGCCCAGCCACCACTCAAGAAACCTATGCCGGCAAAGAAGCGCGCTGGTAAGGTTCCCCCCAACCCCCCCTTTCTTGATCGGTTCTTTTCCGTTTAAGTAGATACATTTTTCCTTGCTTTTCCCCCACGCGGGGTTTTTCATGCAAAACTACAGTTACCACGCAGCCCATTGGGTTGTTTTATTTATTGGTCTCCTACTAACCCTTCCTCGGTATCACTCTGGGGCAAGATGGACGGACTTGGTCATCAGTTACCTATGTCGAGGCACTCACACTCAATGTGTACTTCTGTAATTAGTGTTATGACTGTTTGCAATAGTACCACCTTTACACCGTCAAAAAAAAAAGAGGACTCCATTTCCTTCGGGCTGAGGGACTCTATGACGTCACCCTCGCTGACGCCTATTACGACTACTATCGTCTTAGGGCTGCATTCCGCCATGAGTGCGACCCCTCTGTCTGCGCCATCATTGATCGGTACCTCACCAACGCTACCCTTAGCTCAAGCTACGGACCGGCATCCAGGGGATACATGTTCTAGGCCTGTCTCCGGACTGGCTCTAGTCTTGTTCCTCCCCTTCCCCCTCCCCCCTCCCCTTCCTGGGCTCTGGAAGTCCGACTCCTCCATCCCTCTTCCATTTTTCTCTCTTTTCCCTCTCTAACAGGCAACAGGGGATAGTCGTCGGCCCCCATGCCTTCTTGACCCCCATGGACTTACACCTTAGATAGTCTCTTCTCATGGTTACCTCTGGGGCACGTGCATATTTCACTCTTCAATTCCTTAGTAAAAATCCCCTGTATCTTTTCCTTTCCCTATACCGTTCTTCTCTCTCAAGGGCCTTGGTCTTCGTTACCTAGGTAGATTTTTGTATCACTTCTGTAGTTTACTACGTATGTCAGGCAATGCTACCCCCTTTACTCCAAAAAAAAAAAGAGGACTCCATTTCCTCATCCTCCTCTCCCCCCTCATCAGTGTACCACAGAGTCCCAGGCCTTGCCAGGCGTTGACACACCCCGTCATCGACTCTTCACTGCAAGCAACATCAAACTTATCGCAAAAAACCTCCATGTTTACCTCGCCAATGCCGACCCTCTCGCCCTCTCAAGATGACCCTCCCCAGGACCGCCCATCAACCCCTCCCAGGACCACCGCCTCGGTCATCCCACCCACCCCCACCACCAGCCGCCGCACCCAGGAGGCATGGCTGCGTAACGTCAACGATACGCTCAACAACTACGTCGAACACCTCGGCGAGCTCAATGCAGAACTCTTCGCCCTCACTCGCCGCCCCATCACCAGACTCCTCCTTGGAGCTGCCCTTGCCACCGCCCCCTCCATAGGTGACCTGGCGGAGATCATCGCTGCTAACCCTGACTGGATGTCGGGGCCCATAATGCGCCTCATCCCCCCCCAGGGCCGAGGACACAGATGACGACAGCATGGACGAAGACACCACTGACCCCCCAACACACCCCAAGGCAAAGGCGGCCGAGTTGAAAAACGAAAAACGGTTCGGGGCCATCGAGGACGCCCTTGCCCGTCTCGAGGGGCTCTTACTCAAGACCCTCACCCCCGTCGCCCCCCCTCCTGCAAAGGGTGGACAAACCTCGGGCCAGAAGAAGCCCAAGCCCACCCCCCCAAAGGACTCCCCCCCAGGGAAACCAGCGTCACCACGGTCACCCCCCAGGCGACGGTTACCACTCAAATCCAGCCGGCAGCTTCCTACGCCACCACCGCTGCAAAAGGGGCCAGCACCCGCAAGTTCAACCCCTCCCCAAAGCAACCCTCGGCCTACTGAAAGAAGGTCAGGGACCCTCTCATCCATGGAGAGGTCCTCTTCGCCCCCGCCTCCCCCTTTGCGAGAGACGACAACAATGGCACCATTAACGGCCAGAACGGCCTTAATCTCATCAATGGGTCCCTCAAAGACCTCACCCCCACATGCTCCATCAAGGGGCTCAGATGGACCTCCAGGGGGAACATCATGCTGACCCCGGAACTCCCAGAGCAGTGGGACATCCTAGCCAAACACGGCCCGGCTGTCCTGGAAAAACACATGGGGAAGACCTTCTCCGTCCTTACCCACGGCCCCACCAAGGACGTGGTCCTTCACGGCTGGGGTGCCACCCACAACGCCCTCCCTAATGTAGGCAATGTCTGCGCTAAAATTACTACCGTCCTAGGCCTCGACCCATACGACATCGTGGTCAACAAATCTAGATGGTTAGTGGGGAAGAACACTAACCCTAATCGCCCCCCCCTCCTCCTCCTCGCCATCTCCACGGACGAAGCAGCAGAGAAACTCCTCTACCAGAACCCCCACTGGATTGAGGGAAAGAAAGTCGCGTTCAAGGTATTCTCCTCGGACCCCACCATCCCCAACCAGTGTGCCAGATGCTGGAAGGTGGGTCACCCCACTTGGCACTGTGGTGTCAAACCCCCCGTCTGTGGGCTTTGCTCGGACGGACATGCCACCACCTCTCACAGGTGTCACCAACCCCTGTGCAATATAGTGGGAGATAGATGCCCACACTTCACCCTGCAGTGCCCGAACTGCCAAGACGCCCACGAAGCTTGGGATCGCAAGTGTGTTGAGCGTCAGATCCAGAAAGCCGTCAATCTCCCCGAGAAGCGTGCCCAGTCCCTTGGCCCCCAGTCAGCCATGGTAGACTCCCCACTTAGGAAGGCCGCGGACCTCATCTGAGCCATCCCCAAAGGTTGTCTTGGCTGCCCCAGCCGAGACATCTCGAAATACAAGGACCTCGAACTCGTCAAAAAGTTCCAGCTCTGGGCACTCTTCAACGAGCTCCCCTTAATCGTCACTTCCCCATCAGGAGACGTCTCGTGGTCGCCCCCCCCCCCGGCGCCGCTTCCAAAACCCTATTCCTCCCACCCATTGGCCCTGTCGACAATGGTGCTTAGGCTAGGCAACATTAATATTCACCAACACAACCAGGAATTAACCGTCATATTGGATCGCGCTTTGGACACCCATCACGTACTGGTAGTCACGGAACTGCCTTGGATTAGAATAGGAGCTGGGAGGAAAGGTGCCCCCAAACACCGAGATTGGGTTCTCGCCCTCCCCCTCTCCCCCACGCCAGCAGACTCCACCCCCCGGGTCGGCATATACGTCAACAGGAAACTTCTCCCCAACCATGGACTCACCGTGAATCCCAACACCTTCGCCTCCCCCAATGCTGTGCATGCCACCATCTCAGCTCATGGGAAACAAATTAACGTCTTCGGCTTCTATCGCCCCCCAAGTGAGAGGTCGGTTTCAGACGAATCTCACATGCTACAAAAAATCAGGGCCTGGGATGTTCCCCTGGCCGACTCGATTATTATGGGGGACCTCAACCTCCACCACTCCTCCTGGGACGTCACAGCCGCTGACGATATCAAAGGAGAAGCCTTCAAAGATTGGGCTAATGACGAGGGGCTGTTCCTGAAAAATGACCCCTTGATTCATACCTACCACCCGGCGGACCCCACCAAGAAACCGTCAGTAATCGACCTCACCCTCACAAACGGGAGCCTCCAGCTCAACTGGACAACGAACTGGGAAGTAGACGTGGTGATCGGCCACCCCTCCGACCACCTGGGAACGTGCCTTACTATCCATCCTCGCTTCAAGGAGCAAACCACCAACAAACCCCCCAAAACCTACCGCAAGGGAGCAATCGACTGGACCATCTTTTGATCATCCCTCCTCAACTGCCTCTCCCCGTACAAGCACCTTCTTAACAGGGACGAATTCCTTCGTGTGTCAGCCATCTTTGGATCTAACCTCGAAATTGCCCTCGCCTCGGCTGAGGGCCCTACTTCTAACTGCTCTAACCCCCTCCCCTTCTGGGACGTGGAGCTCACCCTGCTTCGTAACGACAAAGAACAACTGGCTAGGGAATATCGCCAGCTGACCAGGTCCCACCCGGACAAAGCCAAGCTCATGGAAGAACTCCACATTGCGCGGGGTCGCTTCAAGGGCCACTTCAACGCAGCCCAGCGTAAATACCTGGACCACCTGATTACCACTACCCCGGCTGACCAGGTGCACCGCCTCTCTGGCTGGGGCCTCGGTAAACGAGACTACCCTCCCCTCCTCTAGTCGTCGACGGCACCACCATCTCGTCCCCTGAGGGAAAAGCTGAGGTCTTTAGGAAGGCCTTCTTCCCCGAGGTGCGCGCCCCAGTTAATATCCCCATCATCCCCGAGCTGGCCCGCCCCACTTGGCCCTTCACCCCCATCACCAGACAAGAAGTAAAGTCAGCTGTCTTTGGCCCTTCCCAAAACAAGGCGCCAGGCAAATCTGGTATTGGCTACCGCGTCCTTTGGGAGGCGTGGGATGTCGCAGAAGACTGAATTTATTTTATCATCAGAGAATCAATCGAATCAGGATCCCTCCCGGGGGACTGGCTCATTGCTCTTGTTGCCGCCACCCAGAAACCAGGAAAAGACGACTACTCCTCCCCCTGATCTTACTGCCCCATTGCCCTCCTCGAATGCCTTAGCAAGGTAGCCGAAAGGGTAATGGCCCACCGCCTCACCTATGATGCAGAACGCCTAGGCCTCGTCCCTGCCCAGTACTGCGGCCATCAGGGACGATCCACTACTGATGCGCTGGCTAGGGCCCAGTTCATCATTGCCCGAGAGAAGGCGAAGCAACGTAACTGCACTCTCCTGAAATTCAACTTCAAGGGGTTCTTCAACTCGGTCCCGGCAGACGGCCTAACTCAGGCACTATGTCATCTGGGATATGACGACACAACTGTTGCCTGGATCCAGGCCTTCCTTTCCAACCACCGAGGATTGATTAAGGTTGACGGATACATCTCGGAACCTGGCCCCACCTTCGGCCTTCCCCAGGGCAGCCCCCTTTCTCCCATTCTGGCTACCCTTTACACCTTCGCCTTCCAGCACAGGCTCACGGCCGACTTCCCTAAGTACGGCCTCTCGAAGCTCCAGGACCTGATACTCTATATGGACGATGGGCTTATCATCCTATCGGCTGGCCATTTGTGTCACCCTAACGTTGCCGCAGCAGTCAAGGCAATCAACATCATTACTCGCACCGCTGCCAAGTTTGGCCTCTCCCTCGACCAGAAGAAAACGGAGATGTGCCACCTCATCAGCCAAAAACGAAAACCCACCCCGGCCCCCCCAACTGGATCAGGCATATTGGTAGTCGACCACCTCACATGGTTGGGAGTCACCTTTTCGAACGAATGATCCCTGCGCCCTCACCTGGACAGGGTACTGAAGAAGGCCAACTACGCCTTCCACAACATCGCGCTCCTTACCGCGAGAAGGAAACTCAAGGCGGAATCATCCATCCGCCTCTATTGCTCTATTGTCCGCCCTACCTTCGCCTACGGCTGCCAAGCCTGGTGGGAAGGGCAGCAAAATGTCTCAAGAAGGCTCAACGTCATTCAGAACCGGTTCCTCAGACGAATCACAGGCTGCTACAACTCCACCCGTAACAACCTCTTAAACACTTTCACCGGCATCCTGCCAGTCAACACCTGGATGGACTTCCTCATGGACAAGTACATCGTCCAGAAAACTAACATGCACGCATCCCACCCCCTCCGTCCCCTGCTAGAGGACGCGCTGGATCACCCCCTGCAAGGGAACCCGGTCATTCAACAGGTTGCCGCCGCAATCTTGGACCTCCCCTCCAAGTCCGCCCCTCACCTTGGGGAAGACTTTGCCACCGAAATGCACCTCAGGGTGCCCCCCTGGGAATCCCCCTTTCACCTGGATTCCTCGGTCAAGAAAATCACCTTCAATCCTGAACACCCGTACAGGCCCTTCCACGACTTCCTCCGCGCCTGTGAGGAATCTCAGGTTGCCCCCTTGGTAGCCGAACTTACCCCCTCCACCGGCCCTGACGCCGATGACTCGTGGGGCATCCTCAGAGTAGGAGTCCTCGTCAAACAGACATTCACAGTCAAACCCCTGGCCTGCTTAAAAATCCGAGGTCACCTTGCCTCTTGACCAGTTATCACAGCTGGTGCCCTCCACCTCCTCCTTAACAACACCATCTTCGAGCTCCATCGCTTCCCATCATATGGACTCCTCGTTTCAAACTGCCTTCTGGCTAACTGCCTTTGCATGCACCCTTCTCGCCGCATTCTCCCTTCACCGCCTCGTGCGTACGCCTATCTTGAACAACGAGCATCGGCCAAATCCCTCTTCGTCACCACGGTCCAGCAACCTGCCCTTCGCCTTCGTCCGCTCAAGGCCTTCCGCCGTCTCGATCCCATCGACCCCCTGGTCTTCCCCTACCACCACCAGGCTCCCTCCCTCACCCCCACCCTCACATGGCGCAATACCGACGTATGCGGACGTGCGCTGCTCGCCACCTCCCTCTACGCCAATGACATCCCTATCGACCACTCCGCCTCCCTATTCAGCGCCTCCCTTCGCGTCATCTGGATCAACATGCGGCCTCGTTGACTACAGGTCCCCATCCCCCTCTCCCTCTCTGGGACGCAGTTCACCTACACCGCCCGAGTTTTCTCGGGCCACTGTCCATCGCTGTATTACTACGGCAAGATGGGGCTTTTCGGCTACCCCACCGCCTGCCCCTGTGGCTTCCCCATCGGCTCCTCCGCCCACATCGCCCTCGCGTGCCCCCTTCGCACACTTTGGGCGGGCAAAATTGTTGCCCCCCACATCTCAAGCAACAGGTCCCTTGTCCAGGACTTCGACCACTGGTTCCCGCGCCTCTTCCACTCCCGCCTCCTTACCTGGAGGTGGTTCGCCGACAGAGTACTGGGGACTCCAGGTGCGCCTCCCCCATGGCTTCAAGTGGATCAAGATCCCCCATAATCACCACACCACCGACCTCCGTACCGCCATCGCAATCCACGCATGCGCATATGAGGAATACTCCCCCACCAACCTCATCGACAATCTTCGTGCCAAGGGACTCTACGATGTCACCCTCGCCGACGCCTACTACAACTACTACCGTCTTAGGGCTGCATTCCGACATGAGAGCGACCCCTCAGTCCGCGCCATCATCGACCGGTACCTCACCAACCCTACCCTCAGCTCGAACTTTGGACCTGCATCCAGGGGATACATGTTCTAGGCCTGTCTTCGGACCGGCTCTAGTCTTGTTCCTCCCCTCCCCTCCTCCCTCTCCTGGGCTCTGGAAGTCCGATTCCTCCATCCCCCCTTCCGTCTTCATCCTTCCCCCATCATTGGGCAACAGGGGATAGTCGTCGGCCTCCATACCTTCTTGACCCCCATGGACTTACACCTTAGATAGTTTCTTCACATGGTTACCTCTGGGGCGCGTGCATATTTCACTCTTCAAACTCTTTAGAAAAACTCCTGCTCTACTTTTCCTTCCTTCATACCGTTCTTCTCTCTCAAGGGCCTTGGTCTCCGTTACCTAGGTAGATTTTTGTATCACTTCTGTAGTTTACTACGTATGTCAGGCAATGCTACCCCCTTTACTCCAAAAAAAAAAAGAAGGACTCCATTTCCTCGATCCTCTTTGTCCCTTCCCCCATCTTGGGTGAATGTGGAACTTATTGGAAAAACTTCCACGTCTGCCTCACTGCTCGCCGCTGCCCTCCTCAATGTCCAACCCACCCCCCGCTGGGCCTTCACGCTCTAAGTGTCCCCAGGTCGTATCTGGCCCCACCGACTTGACGACGACCCCATGTCTGGGGACGTCACTATCTCAGGAGATTCTTGACCTGACACCCCCTCAGATGCCGGCGCCAACATCATCCCCACGACCCCCCTCCGTTGTGGACCCATCGACTGGGTGGCCGAAATGGCTGCCGAAAAACTGCGCTCGAACTCACCAGCCTTGAGCGTCGCCCACCGCAAACTCGCATGGGACGCCCCCCAGACTCCCACCCCACACCCTGCTCAGCGTCAGCCTTCAGCCCACGCTGTCCCCACCACCACCACCGCCATCAATCCTCAGATCGAGGTAGATCGAACGGCTCGCGTCGTCTCTAGCCTCATCGCCGACCTCACCCGGGTCGCCCCAGGAGGATCCCCCTCCCTCACTCCCCCGCTGCAATCTTTGATCAATGCGTTCTTCTCTGCAATCCCCATGGATCTCCTTGCAGAGGCCATCGCCACTAACGCTACCCTCATGGATATCGTTACCCCCCACCAGGCACCACCTCCCCCTCCTCCCGCCCCCACCCAGGTGACAGGCGGCAAGGGCAAGAAGCGCGGGACCGCTCCTGCCCCTTCCAGGGGCACCCCCAGCGCTCCCCCCACTCCCTCCTCCACCCCCAAACCCTCGGCTGCTAGGCCGAAGAAGCCCACCTTCGCAGAGGCTGCCAAGTCTGCCGCCACCGCCACCACCGGGGTTAATCCCCCGAAATTCAACCCGTCCCCCAAGATCGCCTCACCTATGCGATCGAAGGTGAAGGCCCCCCTCTATGTGGCTTTCAAACTGCTATCACCTATCACCCCAGAAGCCCAGGCTTCCAGCCTGGCTGTTATCGAGCACATCAACTGGGTGCTCACTCCATCCCACTTCCAGCTGAAGGGCTGCGCTTGGTCGCCCTTGGGTAACTTCATCACCACCCCCCATTCTCCCAAGGATGTGGACAGGCTACCCAGGATTCTTCCAAGGATCCTCCAGGATATGTTCAAGGTGCCCTTCTCGCACCTCACCTTCGACCTCTCCTTGCTAGTGGTCGTCTACAACCTCCCGCTCGGCCCGTCCGGCAACTGGACCGATCCCACCGCCATGGCGCTCACGCTCATGGCCCAAAACAACTACACCAAACTGCTCCCAGCTTCCCCGGGTCGCTGGCTGGCAAACCCCAACCGTCACAAGGGAGCCACCACCTCCCTTCACCTCTCCCTGTCGCCCCAAGCCAAGGCGGCCATTCTCAAATCCGGCTCGCTCTTCTTTGAGGGGCGCCCCCACCCTGTTCGCGCCTTTACAGCCGTGAAGACCAAACCCAACCAATGTCACTCTTGCTGGCGATGTCACGACCTTGACATGCTGCATGCCAACTCCAGACCTCCGCTCTGCTCCTACCCAACTCCGGACTCCGGACTAGGCACAGCCACCACTCCATGCCCCTCCTTACCCTCCGGAGCGTCCGGAGTTTGCCCTATTTCTCCGACTAGCCTTGGACCAGTATTCCCAGCGCGCGGGCTTCTGCCCGAACCCCTTCCCATTGTTCCCTTGCTTCTTTCCCTTACGTCCATACATTCCTTGCTTCTCCATTCATTAGTTTTGACACTCCTATTTCCCATCCTTCATGTATATATACCAGCTGCCCCCTTAGGGGTGCAGCAGAGTTAGTATCTCGTCTTTCCCCCCATCTGTCTTCGCCCAGCAGCGACTCCTAAGGCTCTGTCTCCATTCCCGTCGACTCCGGAAGTCAGACGTCTTTCTCCGCGTGTCCGGACCCTGAGGATCCTCCATTCCCGCTCGGACCCTGTCCGGACCCTTTCGGACTTGCACGACTCTGACAAGTTCACCCCTGGAG
>KL198054.1:71692-123578 GCA_000697705.1 Botryobasidium botryosum FD-172 SS1 | reverse complement strand
GGCGGCAAGGGCAGAAGCACACTGGTGCTGCCACCCCCCCAAGGGCACTGGCCCTCCCCCCACTCCCTCCACCACCTCCCCTCCTTCAGCTGCCAAGCTGAAGAAGCCCTCCTTTGCCGAGGCTGCCAAGTCCGCCTCCACTGCTTCCCCTGGGGCTAACCCCCCAAAATTCAACCCTTCCCCTAAGTCACCTTGCCTATATGGTCCAAGGCTAAGGCCCCCCTCTCTGTGGCCTTTAAGCCGCTCACCCCCATCACTCCTGAGGCCCAGGCCTCCGGGTTCACAGTTGTCAAGCACATCAACCAATTGCTCGCCCCAACCCATTTCCAGCTGAAAGGATGTGCCTGGTCACCCTTTGGCAACTTCATTGCTATGCCACACTCTTCTGAGGACATCACCAAGCTCCCTGAGGTCCTCCCAAGGATCCTCCAAGATATGTTTAAGGTCAAATTCTCTCACCTCACCTTTGACACTTCCTCATATGTAGTCGTTTACAACCTTCCTCTTGGATCCATCTGGAACTGGATCAACCCTTCAGTCATGGCCATGGCCCTCTTGACCCAAAACAACATCACCAAGTCGCTCCCAGCCTCCCCCAGATGTTGGCTTGCAAATCCTGACCGCCACAAGGGTGCTTCCACCTCCCTTTGCCTTTCCCTGCTGCCTCAATTAAAGGTGGCCATCCTTAAATCTGGGTTGCTCTTCTTTGATGGGTGTCCCCACCCTGTTCGCACCTTTACAGCAGTGAAGACCAAGCCCAACCAGTGCTGGCGCCTCAGTCACTCAGAGGCGTGGTGCCATCAGACCAATCCAGTCTGCAGTTCCTGCACCCAAGGACACCCCTCCCACAGGACCCTGGTTAATGCTAGTAGATGTCTGATGTTTTTGTTTGGTTCAAAGATTGGCCCACTGTGCCACCAATTCTGGGTAAATCTTGATGGTGCATTAATAAATAAAAAAGGTGCATCTAAATGCCATCTAAATATGCTACATTGGGCTTGGTACAAATTTATGCATAGGTGGTGGAGAAAATGGCCAAATAAACAAAGGACCCTGAATGCTGAATGGCTGGTTTCCAAAACAGTATTTTAATGTTTCCTCCACCACCAATGCAGAAACTTGTGCCAAACCAAATGTAGCATATTTAGATGCCATTTAGATGCACATTTTTCATTAATGCAACACCAAGATCTACCCAGAATTGGTGGCACAGTGGGCCAATCTTTGAACCAAACAGAAACATCGGACATCTACTAGCATTAACCAGGGTCCTCCCACTGCTCCTGCAGCCTCTAAATGGCCCGCGTGAGGGGGCATTGCTGGGTCTTCTACTAACATTCCTGTCTCTGTTACCAACCCTGTGGGGGACGTAACCACTTTTCTTTAACTCATCAACCTAGTTAGCACAAGTTTCCCCAATGGGGTTTTTCTCTCATGAATACATCTTTCAACCAAGGGCCTTGGCTGTCAATTGCCTATGCTGTACTCTAGGTAGTTTCATGCCAATAATGAGAACCACACCCTCTACTCCAAAAAAAATACCTGAATAGTATTCTTATTCATGAGTACAGGTGTTTCATTCTTATTCTTGCCACAACATGAATATTTAAATCCAGGAATCCAAGGATTCAGGATCTGGTTCCTATTGGTTCTTCATGAGTATTCCTAAGAACATTGTACTCCTTTCCATGCCCTAGTATGGATGCTTGAAAAATCAAAAACAACACCAAAGTGCTTCATGCCAGCATTGCATCAATCAACCCAGCCCTGGCTTCACATCCATTGCTTGAGACATACCCAGATGTACCTCCCAATGAAATGTTGGGCCTTGGCCTTGCTGATGACGATGAGCTATATGAGGATGAGCTGTGGGAGCCAGGCAAGGTGGAATTGCAGGTGCATCATCTATGGATGTCAGATGAGGGTGACATATTAACCTTGTAAACCTATAGGTGACACACACCCTGAGGGCCTACAACACAGTGCATGCCAACTTCCTCAAGGAGCTTCTTTCCATGGGGGTTAATCCCCACGCAGCTCAGCTGTGCTGCTGTAATCTCGTGAAGGCAGTGCTGTGTTGTATTGCTGCCTAGATTGCAATCACCATCCCATCAAATGCAAGGAGTGTGTGCTGAGCACACATCAGCACCTCACACTCCACCATATTGAAAGGTGGGACGGCAATCACTTTGCTGCTGCCAGCCTCCTTGAGCTGGGGCACATTCTTTACTTGGGCCACAATGGTGTTACACTAACGCATAACATATGTGTATGATATTTGCTTCTGCCATTCAGTTGGACTCCACCTCCCCCACTCCAATGGCTCCACTGCTGAACACGGATATTACTCAACACCACTAAGCCACCTGATGGTGGGAACAGGCCTGGGCCTGCCTATACATCACCTGATCACTCCACACACACAGATTCCCACTCCTCACTCCGCAATCAGGCAATTGTGCTATAATCAGAAGTATCCATAATAAGACCATCCCCTGCTCTGGGCCTTAGCTCCAGGATTCCCACTCCATGCTCCAGTACTGCACAAAGGATGGTCCTATGTACAGTATACACTAACAATAGCTTTTCTCTCTGTATATAAGAGGAAGGCCTACTCGGTGGGGATTCCCTCCAAGCAGCCTCTTGTATCTCATCACAATCATAGCTGCCCTCTTCACTCTCACCTTGACTGATCTACTCGCCTTGAGTAGTGATCCTTCTATTGAGTCTGCTCCCATTGTCTGCATCCTCTCAGTCGACCTCCTCACTGACAACCTTATAATTCATCTCACTGTTCAGACCCAGTCTTCCCCCTTCATCCATCACATCTTCTTGTCAGCCAGTGAGCTGATCACCACACCATTACAGGTAGCTGGGTCTGGCCAGGTGGCATATGCTGCCATGGATGCAGATTCATATTCATGAATCTGGATATTCATGAATGTGTCAAAGATGAATGCTGAATATAGCATTTTCAGCTCATATTTGGCTTCAGGAGTGAATGCATGGTCTCACAGAGCCCAAAATTCAGGGTTTTTTTGGGGGGTATCCATGGATGCTTCCAGTGAATACAAAGACTCAAAGCCCTGCCCTAGCTCCAACAAGGGGATTGAGTGGCAGGATGTGTGGAAGCCAACTAGAGCACAAGTAAATGTATTGATCACCCTCAGAGTACACCAGACTCAAGGGCATTTATATACATATATCAGGAGGCTAATGACAAATTTCAGGCATCACACTGATATTGGTTTTGCATCATAAGGGATCTGGCTCATTAGGGAGTATCACATAGTTTGAAATGAGATGGAGGCAGAGGGGAAGGGGTATGAACAAGTCCAAAGTATTGATCACTGCATATTTGAGCTGCTACATCTGAAGTCATTGGCATCAAACATCAAGCATGGTTGGTTCTAAAAATTGCCACAGCATATCCAAGCACTCCAACCCTAACCCATGACAGCAGTTAAATGGACCCATGGAAATTAACCAACATTAGGACAAAGCAATGGATTCAGGCCCAGCAGAAGCTGGAAGATAGATAAGAGGTGATTAGTTCTGCTCAGTGATACTGTATACTGAACCTACCAAGCTGGTTATTCAAAGCAATTTGTACCAGAGACTCCTTGAGAGATGATTCATCATGGTGAAGGGCCTCCAGTATTGCCATCCTGACACAATCAGCTCTGTTTGATTGAAAGTATTGTGTCATGGAGGTTGTGATTGATTGTCCACCATTTCTATCAGAGCTAGGCCAGAATGAATCTGCAGCTATGATGACTGCAGCTGAAAAGAGAGTAAGAAGGGTGCAAACTGGTAATGCACTGTACATACTAATGCCCACAAAGAGAACTTGTAGTTGAGGAGACATAGAGGGTCCCTGAAATCCAGTGATCAGCCAGAGCATGCCATGGTACAATGTAGAAGATGCAAACTAATGGAGAAAACCATGGAGGAAAGGCATTGATGAAGGCATCAGCAGCCCTAGCCTAAAGTCATGGTATCAGGAAACACATGTAAGTTTAAATGCATCCAGCAAATGGACCAAAAGAAAGTATACAGTCTGATGCCAAAATGTGAAGAAGAGTGGGGGTAATTGCGTTAGAGTGGAAAATTAGGAAGCTAGTGCAGAGGAGACTCACTCTCTGTTTGCAACAGGGACATAGTGGTAAGGAGATGCCAAATAAAAGGGCAATGGTATAGCAGCACACAAGGCACTCACTTGCTGTTGAGCACAGGGACCACTACAGTCAGCATAGCACAGTGCAGGGATGAAGCAGCACACAAGGCACTCACTCCCTGTTGAGCACAGGGATCACCACAGTCAGCAGAGTGCAGCATAGGCATGAAGTAGCACACAAGGAACTCACATACTGTTGAGCACAGAGACCATCACAGTCAGCAGAGTGCAGCACAGGGGTGAGGCAGCACACAAGGCACTCACTTGCTGTTGAGCACAGGGCCACCACAGTCAGCACAGCACAGCACAGGCATGAAGCACCACACAAGGCACTCACTTGCTGTTGGGCACAGGGACCACCACAGTAAGCAGAGTGCAGTACAGGAATGAAGCAGCACACAAGGCACTCACTTCCTGTTGAGCACAGGGATCACCACAGTCAGCAGAGTACAGCACAGGAATGAAGCAGCACACAAGGTACTCACTTCCTGTTGAGCACAGGGACCACCACAGTCAGCAGAGTACAGCACAGGAATGAAGCAGCACACAAGGCACTCACATCCTGTTGAGCACAGGGACCACCACAGTTAGCAGAGGGCAGCATAGGAATGAAGCAGCACACAAGGCACTCACATCCTGTTGAGCACAGGGACCGCCACAGTCAGCAGAGTGAAGCACAGGAATGAAGCAGCACACAAGGCACTCACTCTCTGTTGAGAACAGGGACCACCACAGTGAGCAGAGTGCAGCATGGGAATGAAGCAGCACACAAGGCACTCACTGCCTGTTGAGCACAGGGACCACCACAGTCAGCAGAGTGCAGCATAGGAATAAAGCAACACACAATGCACTCACCAACTGTTGTGCACAGGGAACACCACAGTCAGCAGAGTACAGCACAGGAATGAAGCAGCACACAAGACACTCACCAACTATTGAGCACAAGGACCATCATAGTCAGCATAGTGCAGCACAAGAATGAAACAGTACACAAGGGACTCACTTTCTGTTGAACACAAGGACCATCACAGTCAGCAGAGTGCAGCACACAAGAATGAAACTGTGCACAAGGCACCCACTGCCTGTTGAGCACAGGGACCACCACAGTCAGCAGAGTGCAGCTCAAGAATGGAACAGCACACAAGGCACTCACTTCCTGTTGAGCACAGGGACCACCACAGTCAGCAGAGGGCAGCACAAGAATGAAACAGTACATAAGGCACTCACCTCCTGTTGAGCACAGGGACCACCACAGTCAGCAGAGTGCAGCATAGAATGAAGCAGCACACAAGGCACTCACTGCCTGTTGAGCACAGGGATCACCACAGTCAGCAGTGCCACACAGGAATGAAGCAACACACAGGTCACTCACTTCCTGTTGAGCACAGGGACCATCACAGTCAGCAGAGTGCAGCACAAGAATGAAACAGTACACAAGGCACTCACCAACTGTTGTGCACAGGGATCCCCACAGTCAGCATAGTGCAGCACCAGAATGAAGCAACACACAAGGCACTCACCTCCTGTTGAGCACAGGGACCATCACAGTCAGCAGAGTGCAGCACAAGAATGAAACAGCACACAAGGCACTCACCAACTGTTGTGCACAGGGACCACCACAGTCAGCATAGTGCAGCACCAGAATGAAGCAACACACAAGGCACTCACCTCCTGTTGAGCACAGGGACCATCACAGTCAGCAGAGTGCAGCACAGGAATGAAACAGCACACAAGACACTCACTGGCTGTTGAGCACAGGGGCCACCACAGTCAGCAGAGTGTAGCATAGGAATGAAGCAGCACACAAGGCACTCACCAACTGTTGTGCACAGGGACCACCACTGTCAGCAGAGTGCAGCACAAGAATGAAACAGCACACAAGGCACTCACTGCCTGTTGAGCACAGGGACCACCACAGTCAGCAGAGTGCAGCTCAAGAATGGAACAGCACACAAGGCACTCACTTCCTGTTGAGCACAGGGACCACCACAGTCAGCAGAGTGCAGTGCAAGAATGAAACAGCACAGAAGGCATTCACTTCCTGTTGAGAATAGGGACCACCACAGTCAACAGAGTGCAGTGCAGGAATGAAGCAGCACACAAGGTACTCACTTCCTGTTGAGCACAGGGACCACCACAGTCAGCAGAGTGCAGCACAAGAATGAAACAGCACACAAGGCACTCACCAACTGTTGAGCACAGGGACCACCACAGTCAGCAGAGTGCAGCACAAGAATGAAACAGCACACAAGGTACTCACATACTATTGAGCACAGGGATCACCATAGTCAGCAGAGTGCAGCACAGGAATGAAACTGTGCTCAAGGCACTCACTGCCTGTTGGGCAAAGGGGCCACCACAGTCAGCAGAGGGCAGCACAAGAACAAAACAGCACACATGGCACTCACTACCTGTTGAGCACAGGGACCACCACGGTTAGCAGAGTGCAGTGCAAGAATGAAGCAGCACATGAGGTACTTACAAACTGTTGAGCACAGGGATCACCACAGTCAGCAGAGTGCAGCACAAGAATGAAACAGTACATAAGGCACTCACTTCCTGTTGAGCACAGGGACCACCACAGTTAGCAGAGTACAGTGCAAGAATAAAGCAGCACACAAGGTACTCACTTCCTGTTGAGCACAGGGACCACCACAGTCAGCATAGTGCAGCACAGGAATGAAGTAGCACACAAAGCACTCACCAACTGTTGAGCACAGGGTCCATCACAGTCAGCAGAGTGCAGCACAAGGATGAAACAACACACAAGGTACTCACATCCTGTTGAGCACAGGGATCACCACAGTCAGCAGAGTGCAGCACAGGAATGAAGCAACACACAAGGCACTCACTTCCTGTTGAGCACAGGGACCACTACAGTCAGCAGAGTGCAGCACAAGAATGAAACAGCACACAAGGCACTCACACCCTGTAACATGCTGAAATGTTATAATTTAGAGTTTACAGTGAATGCTGGCACACTCACCTCCTGTTGGCATTAGCACAATGCATGTGGAATGTTAGATGCTTGCACAAGAGCTCAACTAAACACTAGCCTCCTAAGGAAAGGTAGTGGTAAATATTATGAGTTAGTATCTTTGAGGCATAACATGTTGAACAGTGTGCCTACTAGCTATTCACCAGGGAGATTCAAAATCAGGATTAGCATATGTTAGTTTGTATGAGCTGTAGTCTCACATGCTGTTTGAAGAGGTGTGAGTAATCATCATGAATCTAGAGAAGGGTACTTACATTCTTGGGTGTTGCAAGGTTCATCATAAGTAGGGTAGCACCAATACAGGGATCCTTTTTACACTCACCTCCTTTCATGTTACCAAAAAGGTCAGTGCATTGGCATTGCTAGCACAAATAGACACTTACATCCTGCCAAAAGCATAGTAAATAATGTATTCCTCTCCAGAGAAGATGCAAACACAAACCTGACATGAAAAATTTGAGTAAACCATGGACAATGTGTTGCTTTAGGTAATCAAGCACTCACCCATATCGATGGAAACCATAGAAAGACCTTCATAATTAGCTTCTTTTGCTGTGGATTGGATGTCATAGGATCAACTTGGCCTGCATTTGCAGGAAGCAAGATCAGTAACTCTCAACAACCCAAACACTGACAAGTAAAAAAACATCACCTTGAGCAGCCTTCATGATGATCCCACTGGTAACAGGACCATTAAATCAACAATCTGAATTGCTGAATTAGAGATGCCAAGTGCTAAGTGCCCACCTCCTCACAGCACACTTGATGCATAGCTCCACATTCACACACTGTGCTTGAACCAACAGTATCTTCAGTGCATCAGTATCCAGAGCAGCTTCAGTCCTTTCAACAAGTTCTGATGCTGCCTTCTGGATGACAGCTGGTGTTTTCCTGTCATGCATATCTGCATAGACAAGTGAATCAGTATGTAATATCAAATACCATGAGTTAGAAATATACTTCGAAGGCAGACCACAGCTTTAGGAGGGTGGGCTAGGCTCTCTATCAAAGGCAAGATCTCTGCATTAAATTTTTCTGTGGCATGCTTAGGAGCCATTGCCTTGGCTGCTTCAAATGGGACACCCGGCCCAGACAGTGCAGTGAAGGCAGCAGAATCAAGGGCATCAAACTTGGTGAAGACAGCAATCACAGGAACTATGTGATAGAAAGCTCAGTGGACATATTAATGAAGTACTCATATGACTTGCCCCTGCCAGTATCAATGTTGTTAAAAAACTCTTTTTCTGCAGCAGTCATGAGCCTGTTACTCTCAGCTGGAAAGCAGTACCTAGAATTGTGCCAAAAGAGCATGGGCAATGATGATTGGTAATGAATTAAAGTTGTCTTCATACCATATAGCATGGAGCTGCTTGCTCACTGACCCTAAAGCCGCTTGCTCCTGGATGAATTTCCGCACCAACTCTAATTCCTCGGCAGCCCCTGACTCGAACCCACGAGAGTCATGAAAGACAAACCCAGGGTTGCTCGGGAATCTCAACTCGTAGTCGATGTGGTGCTCTCCGCGCTATACAAAATATATGTGAACAACGCGCCTCCCCGTGTACTAGGATAATGATACCAAAGCGAGACTTACTAGAGACGAAGGCGAGAGAATGGATTTTGGTTTCCCGCGTGGAGGGGGGGACGGCGCCAGATTCAACACCTCTGGCTCCTCTGGATGAGTCGCGAGAATCGGAGCTGGGGCTCTGCGTGGAGAAGACACCGCCGAATTCAGCTCCTCTGGCTCTCCTAGATGAGACGCGAGGATCGAAGCCGGGGGCCTGCACAAGAGTCGGGCATAGATCGAACGCCATGCAGAACGGAATGCGGAACGAGTCGAAATGGCTGTGGCTTGGTTTACCTTGATCATTGTCAAATGTTAGCGCCGTGCGCGCGGTCGTGGTTTCTTTAGTTAGTAGATCACTCACCTCGCCATGCGCGGGGTGGTGGGTATCTACCACGGGCATGATCTGATCCCATCGCAATGTAAGCAATGTACTCCTAACCGCGACCTCCAATTGCGGAGCCACTTACCTTGTTACCCTCTCGATCGTAGACCTCAGGCTCCTCATCAACTCCACACACAGCTCGCAGTATAGTCGTCTTTCCTGCATTCGCTCTCCCAATGATAAGGATGCGAAAACGATCGGGACGTTTGACTTCTGCCATATCGACTGGGGTTGTTGGAGTGGTTGACGCTGGAGTGGTTGGCTGGAAACACGAGTTGTCCTGACGCTGACGCTGAATGCTGATTGGATGAGGAAGCGGTGAGTTGGCCTTCCTCGCTCGGCGCAGAAAGTCCGAACGACGGGGGGCCGGGTCGTGGACCCGACCTTCGGATGCTACTGACGACGATGCCGACCGCAGCCGGTAGTCCTCCCTGTCTCGCTCCGCATCGCCCTCGGGGTCCAACAAGCCACTCAGACAGACGGCCATGCTGTGCGCGTTGGTGGAAAGGCCGACCTTCGCCCTTCACAGCGACATTAACGCTCACGATGGTATACGCACTCTCGAATGTGTTTCTTGCTCTGTAATCCTAATGCACCTTGGAATTTCTCGTCTGGGATGGCGCCAACTCTTTTATTCGCCTGGCCTCTCAGCTTAGGCATTGCATTCCGCCTTCCCGCTCGAAGCGACGCTTGAGAATAAATATGGACTTTTTTATGATAGAGCAGTTGTGGTCAAATCCCCGGTGGAGAGGCTTTTTACACGAACGAAAGCGTGGAACAGCCGTCTACAACACAGGGCTTTGAGGGCGCATGGTGGACGTGACAATACTCGCCGCAATTGCTAAATAAGGGCACTTTGCTTTTACCCTCGAGTATGTGAGTATGTGCACAAGGGTGGTATAGGCGGGCATGTGTACGAGCAAGCGTATATGCAATCGAGACCTTGAGCACGCCGCAGAATTGTGTGGATTCGTAGGCACGTGTACCTGTGAGTAGTCAAGTGACACGCCAGCGAGCGAGTGGGGGGGGCGAGTAAATGCTCGCGTATGCGCTCCAGGTGGGCATGGGCGAACATGCAGGTGTTAACTTGCAGAACGGTGCAAGCCTATGGGCGAAGGAGCATATATGCGGACGAAGCGTGCGACGCAGGGGTATATGGGGGGAAGTGGACGGTTAGTGTGTAAAATCCAGCAGCTGTGCGGCCGCCAGCCGTAGGCTAGCCTACTTCTCCCGAGTCAAAGGATGCGCGAGGGCAATGGCTATAAAGACAGATATGCGATTGGAAACCTAGTACTGAGTGCACGCATAGGCACTACGATGAGCGCATGCTACAATACCGCGCAAGGAGTCCGTCAAACCAAATCATGATGCATGTGTGCTACGCCAACTAGTGGCGATAAGGGGAAAGACCCAAGTGCTGGCCGAGCGATTGCAATTGTATCCAAGCGACGCTTTATACCCAAGAAAACAATAGGCCTGTACAGTTTAAAGAGGACCTATGACACCCGCGGCACCAAATGAAAGAAAAGCACGCAAAATCGGGACCCGTTGTGAAACGGTAGCGCTGGTTTTGCTTGCATTTCCTCCAAGTGTGCGCTGCGTGGTTATACAGGCGTATAACGCGATCGTCGGTACGACAGCGTCGGGGAGGAAGCTAATATACATCTACATAATGGCCTTGCGCGAACGACGTGTGACATGTCAAGCCATTGGCCTTCAGCGCATTCTTCAATATATGGGAACCGGGAACCTGGCCTGCGTTGGCGCTGTTTGTCATTAGCACCCGCTTGGTCGGGTCGTGGATCTGACCCCCCGTCGTTCGGACGCCCTCGCTCGGCAACGACTTGGTCACGCTTTGATCCAGTTGTCACCAGCGACTTGAGTGAGGATCATCTCAACTTTGCGTCAAGTCCACTTCTCGCAAGCATTGCTGGAGCCCTGCACGATGCATCACCAAGCTCTTATGTAGTACGATCTGCACGCATGTTCGTCTCCACCTACGAATGCCCGTCCTTTCGTCACGGTCCTCATCTGCGGACTGACCCGGACTGTGACTAGCTCCTTCAAAAGCGGCCTATGTCTCTAAGCACAAGGACGTGGCCGCCAACAGAGAGCCTCGCTGCCCTCGTTTTCTTTGCCCTTTCTTTCTGCCAAGAAGTAACGGGCCCCGTCTATGGAATCCACGCGTAAGTTCGTATTCGGCCATAGGCGAAGCTGAGCACTCCGCGATTCGCGATTCGATGCCTCTATCCTCCTTGGAAAACGGTGCTGTATTTTACCCCGGGAATCCGTCGTCTTCGGCGTCGAGCGCAAAAATTGCTCGGCCACCCACGCTCCAAGCATCCATAGAGCGTATTGCAATTAGGCCAGCGAGCGGTGCGTTTTTAACCGTCAAGCGTTACGGACGGCCCACCTCGCCCAATGCTGACATGCACTCAACCCGACACCATGTAGGTCCACACAGATAGTTTTTCTGCTATACGAGAAACGATTGCAACAAGGGTTTGCGATGACGACGCGGTCCTTTTGGCTATTCGGCCGCGGCTTAGGAAGTGATGATATCGTACTACTGGTATGATTCTCTGAACCAGCCATCTTATATACGCCAGACAGATTAACGGAATTAGTTTCTCTAGGACAGCGATACATCCTTCAACGACCCCAGCAAGACTGACCTCGCAGGGACTCAAACGTTCGGGCTACCGAGATTCTCTAGCACGTCTGTGGAGGGACGAGAGTCTCTACTCTTTATTCTGGGCTTATTCTCCCGTCAAACGAAGCCCGACCACGGCACTCACCAGACTCACCCTCAATGCTAAACCGAAAGCAAAACACTAGCGATACAAATCTCACCTACTTCAAGTCGTGAATTGGCTGAAATTCCCGGACCAAAACCCGCCCGCAATATACAAACGCTGCAGCACGCGACTCAGAGGCTCAGGGTAACCAATGCCGCCAGCCTGGAGTGAACAGCGGTCATCAAGGCGCACTTGGAATATCGTGTAGCTCTTTATCCGCGCAATTATTTGGTGTGTTGAATGAAATCGTTGGGCATATTATAACGACAACATCATGAATACCTGCAAGGAGAAAAAGAGGATGTATATACATGCGAGAAAGCGCGCATCCGCGCGATCTGGTCCTTCAATAACCCATTTGCTACCATCGATCGAGTCGTATCGTAGCGCGTATCAAGAAAGTTGAAAGTCGTTACATTCGTTCATGACTTGTGTGGGAGGATCCAGTCGCAAAGGACACACCCATCCGATGTCGCGCCAAATCGGTTGCCCCCAAACGCAGGACTGACGATGATAACGGCGCACTTAGTTTTCCCCGCGTCCCGATGACTGATTGATGATTTCCTGGGGTCCACCACCGCCAGGTGCCACCAACCCACGCACACGCGTGGCAAGCTCGATGATGTTGGTACCTTACTAGATCTTACCGGCCCTGCAGCAAATGAGATTCTACGAACTTGGTACGACGTAGTGGGCGATGGCTCATGCACAAGCCACCCATCAGAATCAGAACGCATGCCAGACCCACCCGGCGAGCACCGTCAATCTCGTGGGGTCGGGTCCAACGGGCATTGATATCCTATTTGAGTGGACACCGACTTCCCGTGACGAGCCGAGTGGAAGGTCCGAGGCGAATACCCAAGCTCAAGGGAGGCCGATGACAGCACCAGACAGCCTCGAGGTAGGTACTTGGCGCTAGTGGGACGTTTGAAGGAACTTTATTTCGAGTGGGTGAATGCCGCACCCGCATAAAAGCTCCCTGCTCCCACCCTAGCCGCACGATTTTACGCCCACTCACGATCCACCTGTCCATGAAGTCGTATTCTGCTGTCCCAACTCGACCAGAGGCGGCGCGTAGTGGAACTGAAGACTGGCCGGATGCATGTTCGCGCGGAGACGAGGAGGATGTTGCCGGTGACGTCGAGGTTACCGAATCATCACCGCTGCTCTCCACCAGCTGCAGAGACAAGGAGACGCCCGTGGACTCGCTCCCCAAGCTCCAGTTCTCGCTGGTGTTGCTGCTGAGGCTGGCCGAGCCCATCACTGCCACTGTTATTCTCCCGTTTATCAACGAGGTGCGCGTTCTTTCTCCAGTCGTTCGATGCTGTCTCATCTTGACGCACATTTTCTATAACCGAAGCTTGTTCGCGACTTGGACATCACGGGCGGAAATCCGAAGGCAGTAGGGTACTATGTCGGCCTAATAGTGCGTACCCTTGCGAACGAGCCACTTTATCTCTACGGGCGAGCTGACTACCTTTATCACATCACAGGAAAGTATCTTCTTCCTCACCGAGGCCGTCTTCGTTCTCCAATGGGGCCGTCTGTCAGATCGCATCGGACGACGCCCAGTACTACTGATGGGTCTCCTTGGTCTTGCGCTCTCGAGCTCGTCCTTTGGGCTCGCCAAAACATTCTTCCAGCTCGTCCTTGCCCGGGCAGCGGCAGGCGCGCTCAATGGAAATATCGGCGTCATCAAATCTGTCCTTGCCGAGATCACAACTTCCCAGACGCAGGCGCAGGCATTCGGGTGCATGCCCATCACTTGGTCCGCGGGAGGAACCTTGGGCCCGCTGCTAGGTGGATTCTTGTCGCGTCCCGCAGAGAGGTTCCCGGCAACGTTTGAAGGCAAATTCTGGATCAATTACCCGTACTTCCTGCCGTGTTTGGTGGCGGCGGGGTTCAGCTTATTCTGTTTTATTGTTGCGGGCTTCCTTTTGGAGGAGGTGAGTGGAACGCAGGTAGTGGTGTCCGATTCGAGAGTCAAACTAAGGCAATTGTCTACCCAAGACACATCCTTCGAGCACCCGTTCAAAAAATGGGAAGCCAGCTACCAACCCGACAAACGAGCCGTCCACTACCGATGCCACTGCACCTCCATCCACATCATTGCGAGACCTTCTCACGAAAAACGTGCTCGTGGCGCTGCTGAACTATGCGCTCCTCGCCCTCTTGGACATCTCCTTCACCGCCGTGCAGCCGCTCTTTCTGGCTACCCCCCGCAATGCGGGTGGTCTCGGACTCGGACCCGCGAAAATCGGAACTATACTCGGAGCGCTCGGGTTTGCAAACGGAGTGGTGCAGGTGCTGTGTTTCTCCCGCGCCGTTAGGCTCTTGGGCGCGCGAAATCTGTACGCCATTGGTATGTCGTGCTATGCGCTCATGTTCTCTGCGCTTCCCGTGATGCACGCGATGGCGCGCACGGCGCCCGAGGGCGAGCTACCGCGGAGCGTGTGGGCCGTGCTGGGGGCGCAGCTTGCGCTGTGCATTATGGCGAATATGGCATCGGGTAAGTGCTTGCTTGTTCGCGCCAGCTCCGTGCACCACACATTCGGCTACTGCCTACTGACGCTCTCTAACCCAAAATACGTGCAGGCTGCATATCCATATTCGTCGTCGCCTCGGCACCTTCGCGCCACGCCATGGGCGCAACAAACGGGCTCAGCCAGACGCTCATCTCGCTCGTGCGCGCCATCGGACCTGCGGGAGCCACGTCGCTGTTCGCGCTAACCA
Source organism: Botryobasidium botryosum FD-172 SS1 (assembly GCA_000697705.1). Taxonomy (NCBI): domain Eukaryota; kingdom Fungi; phylum Basidiomycota; class Agaricomycetes; order Cantharellales; family Botryobasidiaceae; genus Botryobasidium; species Botryobasidium botryosum. Next base: position 108,923 of record KL198054.1, on the reverse strand, counting down.
TCGACCAGAAGCTCCTCGGCGGGTTCTTGATCTACGCAGTCTTTGTCGCAATCACTGCAGTGGCGGTATCGGCGAGCACGTTATTGCCTAAACACGCTAAACGGGAATCCGAGTGAAGCTGGATGATGGCTGATAGTACTTGGGGAGGGGGGTTAGTTTATTCTTGACCATTTTCTTTTGAAGAAGTGATGTTACGTCGCGCTGTGCGCTAAAATAACGTTAATGCGAGCCATATACATGAAATCCTGAATCCCTTGAGAAGAAAAAGGTTGAGGTGGCCCGCAAGGCGCAAGCAACCCGAGGCACCACTGACTTGCTTACGTTATCATGAGAGCCAAGCACGACCCCACAAAAAGCGCGAAACCGAAAACCTGGACTTGCTCGCTTGCGGTAATTTATAGCGCCCCTTGGTCGAAAATTTGAACCAGCTCACTCCTCCCCGCGCACGACCATGTCCGACTCGCAGCTCGCAGCCCCGACGAAAGCGCTTCTCCCCGCAAAATCATGGCAGCACTTTGTTGCCGGAGGGTACGTCGTCGTCCTTGTTTTAATAGCGCCAGTTCACCCGCTTAGCCAAAGTTTGTAACCAGTCTTGGGGGGATGGCAGGCGCCGTTATCACTTCGCCGTTGGATGTCGTCAAGACGCGTCTGCAGTCGGATCTCTTTCAAAAAACTCCCACTCGGGTGGTCTTCAAGTCGCCAATACAGGGCGATACCATCGTCCTGGGTCGGGCGTCGGCCGTGCGCGGGTTATTATACCATTTTGTGGAGACGGGGCACATCTTGCGGTGAGCGCGGGCATTTTCTCTCCCGAAAAACGCTGGCTCAATCGAAGAGTCGCTGTTATCCTCGTGTAGGGATATATACCGCTACGAAGGCATCTCGGCGCTGTTTAAAGGTCTCGGCCCGACGCTAGTAGGCGTCATACCCGCCCGCTCTATCAATTTCTTCACCTATGGAAACGGAAAGCAAATAATTGCACAAAAATTCAACGGGGGCCAGGAGAGCTCCTGGGTCCATCTGTCTGCCGCTGCAGTAGCTGGTACGCAAAGTTTCACCCTCATGACTCAGATGTAAAAGCTAAACGACTCGCTTTTTTGTGCATCTTAGGAGTCACAACATCGACGTTCACGAATCCAATTTGGGTCGTCAAAACCCGTCTCCAGCTCGCCACTTCCACTTCGTCTGCCTCTGCCCACTCGCAAAAATTCCGCAACTCTTTCCACTGCGTCTCGCACATCCTGCGGAATGAGGGTATCCGGGGCATGTATAAAGGACTCTCTGCATCGTATCTGGGCGTCACAGAGGGCACGATCCAATGGGTTCTATATGAGCGGCTGAAGAAGGTCGTTATAACGCGCGTCGCAAATGGGAGAGAGGGGCAAGGTGGATGGATGGAGTGGGCGGGGATGCTGGGTGCTGCGGGCGCAGCAAAGATGTCGGCCAGCTTGGTTACGTACCCTCATGAGGTCCGTTCCTTTCCGTCCTCCATCTTTCCTGAATTCTAAATTTATGTTTCTGTCCTTTTTAACCTTTAGGTCTTGCGCACCCGCCTACGGCAACCTCTCACTGCATCGGGCAAAGTAAAATACACCGGGCTTTACCAGACGCTTCGTCTCGTCATCGCAGAGGAAGGCGCCAGAGCGCTCTACGGCGGCTTGTCCGCCCATCTTCTCCGCGTCGTGCCCAATGCCGCCGTGATGTACAGTATCTACGAAGGCATCCTACGCTGGGGCGCAACATAGACCCGCGATACGCACCTTTTTTTTCCTGTTAATCTTCCCCCTTACTTAGACATAGCATCACACCCCACCCCACTTCTTTTGATAGTCTCTATCGCCAGGTTTGATTTGGTCTTCGTGGTCTTTATATTTCGTTGTTATTTACACCTTAAACTCATCATTACTGCACCATCTGTATACTCTGTAGGCCACCCCTCACTCAATCTAATCTCGTTGATTCCCTGGGCATCTGTTTTTCTGGGATTCCTCGGTTCTCGTGGATCCCGCTGATCTGAGTACCGAGAACATTCCCGATTCGCTAGCGGAGGGCGTACCGACCGCGCGACACTCGAACAAGCTCCTTGGTTCGACTCTTGGTACTCCCCGCCTATGGCTTACGTCCGCGGCGCGTGCTTTACTTGTGTCAAAGCAATATGACACTTGCATACCACGACTCCGCGCCGACAAATATTGACTCTTCTCGCCCATGGTCAACACCGCCCATCTCCCGAAGAAGCTGTCCCCTCGCATATCCCCTTCCGCCGTTCACGTGACTAGCTATCGAGCGGCTCATGGGTCATGGATGCTGCTTGGCCGGGCATGCTATACCCCACTGGTAGACGTGCGCATCGTTCCGAGCGGTGCACACTTAGGCGCAACAAGCACCGAGCAAGTACCGAGATTCTTATTTGCCCCGCCTTCCCGTACCCAATAGGTACCCTAAGCGATATTACATCGAACCTCGGACTCGAAGTCTAAATTCTCGGACAAGAACCGGGGTTTTTTATTTCTTTTTCTTTTGTCTCCGGGATTGAGCCTTGGCGCAGCCTTTGCCTCCTCGGAGCGCGATGCGACCGTTACGACTTCGACGCTGCTGTCTAGCTGGGTGTAGCATGCTCGAGGCAAGCGATCCGGTTCGTCGGCGAATCTTGCAGCCACTCGTGCAATTTTTTCGTAGGGCAGGCTTGAGGGTATAAAGGCTCGCGTGCTAACGATCTAACGTCTCATCTCAGCACCTCACAGCACTTTTCTCAACATGAAATTCCTCTCTGCTGCAACACTCCTCTCCCTCTCCCTCCTCTCCGTGGCCACCCCCACGCCGACCTACGATGCACCTCTTCCTGGTACGTACTTGTCTAAAACGATCTCGATGACACTGCAGCTTCCTTACAAACGTCCTTGTGCAGCTCGCAGCGTTGGGCGCAACGGGTATTATACCGTCTCCGGACTCGGCAGTCGCAAGAGGGCTATCACTAGCTGTGGTGGCAACGTCCTCGACATTGCCATCGGCATGCTCGAGTAAGCTTTTGGCAAGTGCAATACACAAGCCAGCAGTATTTTCTGACACGGACTTTATTAGGACTGACAATTTGGGGACCAATTATGCTTACGGGGACAACAAGTCCTCCGACTCGGCCAACTTCGTGAGCATCGGTTCCGTCTCTCAACCCCCGAACCGTTCGGATCTGAGCATAACTATGTGCACCACAGGGTATCTTTAAGCAAAACTGGGGCATGCTGCGCCAGAGCGTGAGCCGCTACAAGGGAAAGACCGCAAACGACTGGAACACCGGCGCGGAGCTCAACAGCAACCTCTGTCTCGATATTCAGCTACGCCATGAGTCGTCCAACTACTATGGAGAGTGTACGACGTTTCAGACACCTTTTGCCGATACTACTCATTACTAATGCCTGTTGGTATGCTTTGCATTAGCCAAATGGTTCGCCGGTCACCGTAATGGACAGAGGTGCGTCTCCGTGTATTTTGCGGCATCCTTATTCAAGCAGTAATAATGGACTCTTTTCTCAGCGGCCTCAATAACCCCAACACCCAAGACATTACCAACTACCGGGATGCTGTCTACTGGTAGGTCTCCGTATCCAGCCCGTGGTACCTCTAGACAGAATAACTCACCTGTATTTGTAGGATCCGTGATCAACTCAACAAGAACTGTACGTACCTCCCAATTTTGATGGTTGTGAAGACACTTATGGAAGTAAATTTTAAAAATGCGATGCGATAGCCCAGTACCTGACTGTAAGCTTTCGCCAGAACCATGAGTTATCCTTCTGTTCTGAACAATCTTTTTGCAATTGCAGGACGACACCCGCTTCTGGGTCGATGTGAGTAGTTTTTTTACTTGGACTTTTCGACCTCGATTGCTAAAACTTCACAAAGGTTCCCGCCATCTAATTTCTAAACGGGGACTTTCAGTTACATTGGCAACTAAAAGTTGAGGGATACGGGTCTAAAAAGCGAGAATACAGGTCATTGATGTATGTTGGGCACCCCTGCTAAAAATACACGTGTGGTATCTCGCTATTTTCTCAACGCCAGTACTGCGTACACTCAATGTAACTTGTTCACAAATCGCGATTTGGCGCTCGTGTCGCCGGATTCGAGCAACTGAGGGTATCTGATCCCAGGTCATCCCCTCTTCCGTGCATCACAAATAGAAGTCTCATCGCTTTTAAGAGCACGCCATTGACTCCGAGGTAGTGAAAGCGCAAACATGATTGTTCCGTTCAAACGAAGCGACCATGGCTAGACAGACAGATGCGCGGGTGCGGTGAGAAAGATCGTAATACACTGCTGCCGCAGGCGGAGAAAAAAAAAAAGTAGATACACACAGGCCCCCCGCTTATTCCTGCATTGGCACGGCGACGACCTTTTTCTCCTCTCTCCCTAAACCACCAGCCCGCTCCGCCTCCTCAATAGTGTAGGCAGGTTCTTTCAAGGCCTTGCACCGCCGCTTGTGGACTTTTCCTCGCCAGTGAGACTTAAGGGCGACGTCCGATTCGAAGTACTTGGCGCATTCCACGCAGTAGTGTTGCGCTAGGCCGGGCCGCTCCACGTCGATCGGCTGTGTTTCAAGCTTTGCTCGAACATGCGGGAGCAGATCGTGAAGCTGGATTATATCGAGGTCTTTGGTCCGAACCTGGCGAGTGAACATGTCATTAATGTCTGTGCGGTGCGAAAGGTGGTGAAGTGCCTAACTCGGGTTCGGGATGCTCGGTGTACATCGCGCTGGGCTTTGTGTACTCGCGAGCGACGAAGACGACCCATTGGACCTGTTATTTTTGGAGGAGATATAAGACTCGAGATGAGTAATTCGAGTGAAAAAAGTCGTACACGCAGCTAACTTTGTCGTCGCTGTAATATTGATCTCAAGCCAATCGCTGCAATTGGTGGTGAAAAGATGGTTGCTTCCGGAGTCTCTGAGATTACGTGAGATTTGCCATATAAGTTTAACATTACATAATTACACTGGTCTCGCATCTCAAACTGCATCGTCATGCTCGGGCTTATTTTATTCTGGAATCCAGTGACAAGAGTCGTAGAGGTTTGACTCTCGTCGGCGGAGTCGAGACTTTGCTATTTTCGTAGCTAGATTTCCATTATATATGAAGCGCGAGATTTCTCCAAAGTCACCAGCTTCTCCCCCCTAAAAATCATACTCACTATGCTTCCTTCGGACTGGGCTGCCCTGTACGACAACATTGTCGCTGAGAATGAATTCAGCGTATCACCTATGGATGTCCATCCCCTCCTCAACGGAGTCATCTACGGCAACGCACGAAACGCCTCCTTTTCGCGCCCCTGCTCAATTGTCCACCCCGCCACGCCCTCCTCGGACGACCCAGATCTCATAAAAAGGACTCTGGATGGGCTTGCCTTCGTTTGTGCCAGCGGGACGCCGGACTACGCCCTCGCCCTATCTTTGACGCTCAAAGCCGACAGGGTTCTGCTCTGTGTTTCGCAGGACCGTGGCGCTCCGCGAGTCCACGACTTCCTGAACACGGTGTGGGCGTGCCTTCAAAAGACGTGGCGCGCCGTCTCTGCAGCCTATGATTGCCTCCCCGAGCATACAAAATTTGCATACCCGCCATCCGGTGGTATCCCTCTCCTCGTCTCCACCAAGGAGGGTCTCCATGGTCGGGCTCAGCTCAGCGCCATGATCTATAGCCGCGCATCTCCGAAAATCCTTTCTCGCATTCACAAGTGCCGTATTCAGTACGTGCTGTACCTCGAGAACGCCAGCGGTCATGATGCCAAGCGGGGCATGTGCCTGGCGAAAGTCATGGGCGTTATCCTCGATATGCGGGAAATTCTGGCTGAGCGCGTTATCGACGAGGTTTCAGCCAAGAGGATCAACAAGCTCATGTCCAAACTGGAGAAGTTATGGGATGAGCTATCTACCGGTAAGTGGCCGCGCATATCTAGGACTTCCCATACTAATCAGCACTTCTCCACATTGAAGGCAGCGAGCACGACGGCTCGTTCTCCATCTGCAAACACATCAGCAAGATTATGGCCCCTTTCGATCTCATCAAATGCCTGCTTACCCTGACCTGTCCTTCGCCGGCCTTGAATTATATTTCGACGAGGCTTCAGGTCTATACACTCCCTCCCTCGTCCCCCGTTGTCGGATATCCCACGGACCAGCTGGACTGGGAGCGGTACCTCATCCGAAACTTCCAAGATATAGAGCACCACAAGCGACCTGTGATACAGACTTTTGCTAAAGAGGCTATGAAAACCATCAAGCGTCGGGGACAAAGCAGGGACACTGTCCATCCCGAGTGTCAGCTGCTGGCGTACCACCACCACCGCTGCTCCACCGCTTCGATCGGCGGCGCTCCATTCCCTTATATCGGCAGCTCGAAATCACCGTGCTACTCGTGCGAACAGTATTTTGCCGCCTACTCGGGTGCTCCGCTTCTCAAAAAGCTCGATCTTCCCATCCGCGAATCACGGTCCAAGCTGCGCGACGCCTGGGCGATGCCGCACCTGGGGAGCGAATTCGACGACGAGATCGTTCAACACCGGCTACACGCGGCGCTGAAACGCGACGTTGTGTTCAGAGTCTCGGACGAGGTCGACGAGGAGGGACCGTCGACGCCGGTACCGCCCCCGGCGCCTCTGCTTCGCAGGGTAGCCTCGTCTCCATTACCACCGCCGCCGTCGTCCCCAAAATCGCCAAAACTCGCTCAGTTTGCCAATAAGGTGCATAGCCGTGGCTCGAAACTTGTCAGGTCCGCGAATGTCAAGCGAAAGGCCGACACGGCAACCCGGGTTTCCGTCCGAGCGTGATTGGGAGGGGGCTATTAGCTCGTTGAATTTTTGTTGGATGCTGGTCATCGTCGCGGGGCGCCTCGTGATAAAATGTAATGTGCTCTGGCTGTATCTCCTATAATCCCCGAAAATATATAGGGCAGCCTGAAGGCACGTCCCATCGATTATCCTGCCGTTAGGTTGATCTGCGCGGTGCGTCTAGACCGACTGTGTTGAACGACATTCGAATATTCAACGTCCAAGGCTCAACGTTTTCACACTCTGCAGCATGCTATCGTCTCCACTAAGTACTATCATCTGGTGTTTCATCCGTTGTTCAAAGTACTTATGGGGAGTGTCAGTTCATGATTTCATCTTGCATCTCCAATCATCGAGAAGTAAGTGATACACATCAGCATTACTTGCACACGTATACTCCATGTTACTGGCAGAAGGAAGGTCGACTTATTCACTGCACCCTGAGAGTGTAGTAATCTCGCCTAGTTGTACTTATTGGCCGGGTTGAGGCTGCCCTCGTCTAGGATAGCCCCGGCCGCGACCCTTATCGCCGTCGCCCCTCCAACCGCCCCGCCCACTGCCCCATTCATTGCTCGTTCCACCGCCTATTCCACCATTGCCCGTTCCACTCCCCCATCCACCACCCATTCCGCCATTCCTCATTCCACTCCCCCGTCCGCCGCTTATTCCACTACCCATTCCACCACCTCTCCCACCCCAGTTGTTGTTGGCGAGCCTGCCGGGCGGAACGTACCTTTTCGGAGTGCGCGGAAGTGCCCGTATCCGGGCAAGAATAGTGGCTATATCTTCTGCGGTATAGATGGGACTGGGTCGTGGGGCTAAGGAGGACAGCAGATCGAATCCTTCAGAGAGATGCATGGGCTGGAATTCCGATGCGAAACGCGATAGAACTAAAAGGTGGGAGACCGGGTAAATGAGTGGGTGGCGCTTGTGCGGGGATCTGGAGAAAGGGACCTGAGAGGCCAAGTTCGGGCGACGTTATCGTTGGATGGTCCGTTCCTAAGATAGCCAGAAAATTATTCAGAGGGATAAACTCCATAGATCGTATTCAGTACCTACTCGTTTGAATGCGCGCGGTACAAACCTAAAGAAGGCTTCGACTTACCCCTACGTAGGACAACAGTAAAATAACCCACGCACACTCATGGGAGTATCGAGCATCAAACCCCATATTTCTGTGCCCGGGAATTGACGACCGATATCGATCCAAGTTCGTCTTTGACTAAGGTAGCGCGACTTCTGTGAGCATGCTAAGTGAGGCCAATACTGAATATGCGTATTCGCGACGGTACCCTGGATCAATGTTGGTCCTGTCCACAATGACGCTTTTACCACTTTGAAGTGTCGATCGCACGAGAGCCTCTACGTCTCTGCGGGTCCCAAGCTCATCTTGATTGCAGCGCACGAAAGTGGGCTCGTACAGCTCCAGCGCCTTTGCAAATGTCGACTACAGTATGGTGTTAGTTAGGAGCGTAATCTAGCGGAGATACTCAGATAGACACTTGGCAGCACCTTTCCCGAGCCAATGAGCCCAGCGAGTACGATGACCACCTGGCTGGCGCTGGCGGTGGTGGTGGAAGCCATGTCGATGCAAGTAAAGGGGCCAATGGAATGCGCAGATCTAATCTAATCTAATGCTGACCCCTACTTTCGAGGTCCGGGCCGACGTAACTAGCTCTAAACAACCACCATCCTGGCCGCCCCTCCGTGTCCGTGTCGTAGGCCGTCTGAAGATGGCATCCCGGGCAAAAACCGATCGTCTTGCGTTGATTTTTAGGGGGCTGCGGGACAAGTGCGTCTGCAGATTACTCGCTTATAAGCTAGGTATTGACGACGGTGCATAGGAATGACGAAAATCGGCTGCAGTCCGCTCAACAGCTTCGCGATCTCGTCAGCATGCTCCCTTCGCATCGATACTTCGAAAGAAAATTATCCTAACCCAAAAATACGTAGGTCGCATCAGCAGTGTCAGAGTTGCCTCCAGGGGAAGCCGCCGAGTTTTGGAAGAACGTAACGCCTCGGATCTTCGAGCTTATCCATTCGGCGTATGCTCACGAGCGCCTTGGTGGTGTCACGGCTATCGACTTGCTTCTCGACGTAGAATTCGACGAGGTCATCGAGTCTCGTCGCGGTGCTCTCTTTCGCTTCTACGGCTACATCAGACAACTTCTTCCTTCTCCCGATGTCAATGTCATGGTTGCCGCCGCCAAAACACTTGGTCGTATCGCTGAGATAAGTGGCAACGCGCTGGGTGACCATTTCATAGACGTCGAGATTCCCAAGGCAATTGGACTGCTCCAGACGGATAAAGACACGTCAAAGCACGCCGCTGTTTTGATTATGCGCGAGCTTGCCATGAACAGCCCCGGTCAATTTCATACACACGTTGGTCTTGTTTTGGATAAGATATGGACGCCTCTGCGGGACTCTAGAGTGCGTCCCATTCCATTGCCTGAGCTTGTCTTCTCTTCAATGATTTATGCCTTTAGGTCATCGTTCGGGAGGGTGCGGCCGAATTACTGGCGACATGTTTCGACATCGTTTCAAATCGCGAGCGGTCTCTCAAAGTACCGATTTATGCCCGAATTCTGCAGGAAGCCCAAGCAGGGTTTAAGATCGGAACCGTTGATGCAATTCATGGATCTCTGCTCAGCTACCGCGAACTCTTGCTTCATGCCGGCATGGTTAGTATCCAAAATTAAAATCTCGTTTGGATGCTAAACCGCCTCTTTTTATTATTGCTAGTTCATGAGAGAGTCGTTCATTGATACTTGCGAACTCGTCCTACGATTCAAAGAACATAAGGACCCACTTATTCGTCGAACGGTCATCACCATGATTCCTACACTTGCAGTGTACGATACCCAAATCTTTTCAGAACACTTCTTGCACAAAGCCATGGGTCACCTTCTGCCTCAGCTCAAGAAGCCAAGCGAAAGATCCATTGGCATGTGTTGCATTCATATAAGAACGAAGACGTCCGCACTAATTCCACTTATCCGCTATAGCATTTACTGCCATAGGCTACGTTGCGATTGCTGTGGGGAGTGAGATGAAAGGCTTCCTTGAGCCCATTATGGCAAGCATCAAAGAGATCTTATCAATGAGAGGGTCCGCGGCATTCTTCGCGTTCTACCCAGTCCGTACGCCTAACGCCCTGCCTTTCCGTTTTACCACTCGTGTAGCAAGAAAAACGCCCCTGGCGAGGAGCCAATATTCCAATGCGTCGCCATGCTTGCTGAGGCTGTTGGTCTCAGCCTAACCAAGCTTCTGCACGATCAGCTCGATCTCATGTTTGCATGTGGACTCAGCGAGCCACTGCGAGCAGCCTTGGAGGCAATCGCCAAGTACATATTGCCGTTACTCAAGACCATCCAAGGTATGTTTCCGGAGTATATCAACCAGGGTGTAGTTGGCTGACTTTGGTGGGGCGCACTCAGAGAGATTGCTCGATATGTTATCGATCATATTGAGCGGACAAAGCTATAAGCCTCTTGGAGCGCCTGGCGCTGTACGTGCTGATATCGTGAATAGGGACGTAGTCAACGCACAGGTGAGATGGGTGTCCAATTCGTGCTGGATTGAACTCATCCCCATGTTCTGCAGCCGAAGACACCCGAACTGATAACTTTGGCCCTCAAAACGCTGGGCTCGTTTGATTTCACCGGTGAGGCGACTTTTTTTCTATATTGCTAGTGTTATTCGCTAATTGTCGACCTTAGGTTACGTCCTCAATGAGTTTGTCAGGGATTGCGCACTTCCGTATCTCGAAGACGATAACGCCATAGTGAGACACGCCGCAGCATATGCGTGTTGCCACTTGTTCGTTCGGGATCCCATATGCTATCAAGCGAGCAACCATTCGATTGAGATCGTCAGCGATGTATTGGACAAATTATTGACAGTTGGCATAGCAGATCCTGGTATGCGTTTTATAGTCCTTTTGATAGCGCCCAATCTCACGAGTTTGCCATGAAGACCCTGCCATTCGACACACTGTGCTCTCGAACTTGGATCAAAGCTTCGACCGCCATCTCTCACAAGCTGAGAATGTCCGATCGCTTTTTGTCGCACTTAACGATGAGGTTTTCACCAATCGAGAAGCTGCCATTACTGTGATCGGTCGTCTTGCTACGCACAATCCTGCCTATGTCATGCCTTCCCTGCGGAAAGCATTGATCCAGCTCCTAACCGAGCTAGAGTATTCTACCGTCATGTAAGTGCGCATGCCACTTCTCCGGGTTCGCCGTGGTCTCACACAACGTGTTGATAGTCGCAACAAGGAGGAGAGCGCCAAGCTGCTTACCCTGCTTGTTTCTGCTACTCAGCGACTCATCAAACCCTACGTCCTCCCCATGCTCAAAGTTCTCTTACCGAAAGCGTCCGATTCCAACGCTGCTATCGCCTCGAATGTTATGGCCTGTCTCGGTCAACTCGCACGGGTGGGAGGAGAGGATATAAACCAACATGTTCCCGATATGATGAAGCTCGTTATCGAGACTCTCCGAGATCCATCGCTCATGAAGCGCGATGCTGCGCTTCAGACCCTTGGGCTGCTGTGCTCGAATACGGGCTACGTTATCGAACCTTTGGTTGAATACCCGGAGCTCTTGGGGATTTTGACTAGGATTCTCAAGACGGAGCAGAGTCAGGGTGTGCGGCGGGAGACCATCAAGGTTATGGGTATCCTTGGTGCACTTGATCCGTACAAGCATCAGGTAGGCGAAAGGGGATAATCTGGCTGTCTACCTCGATCTAACGCTTGGTCCAATAGATCAAGATACCTGATGACGTTACGAACGAGCCGGCGAAGGCTGCGTCAAGCACCGATGTTATCCTTGCCATGAACACGAGCGGACCGTCTTCTGAAGAATACTATCAGGCCGTTGTTGTTAATGCCCTCCTGAACATTCTCAAGGATCCTTCGCTGATTGGCATTCATCACTCCGCCATCGAGGCAATCATGTCCATCTTCAAGACTCAAGGGCTGAGATGCGTGACATTTTTGCCTCAGGTAAGACTAAATGATAATCCCCCCGTGTCTATCCTTGAACGCGTTTCTTATAGGTGATACCGGCATTTTTTGCCGTAATCCGCACGGCGACGACACGAGTTCAAGATGTTATACAACACCTGATTATCCTTGTTTCGATCATCAAGCAGCATATTCGGAATTACTTACCTGACGCTTTTGCTCTCATCCAAGAGCTTTGGGTGGCACATCCTTCTTTGGAAGTTTCGATAGTCGCTTTGGTCGAGAGTCTTTCGAAGGCTCTGCATGCCGAGTTCAGGCCGTTCCTGCCCACGGTGTTGCCGCCAATGCTCAAGGTAAATAGACTACCCGTTTTTTATGCCCTACAGCTTGGTGAATATCTTCCGCCTAGGTCTTTGACGCTGAACTCAGCGATAAGCGAGAACAAACTCAAGTCAAGGTCTTCCACGCACTATTCGCGTTCGGGTCCAATATCGAAGAATACATGCACTTGATCATTCCCATCATCGTGAAAACGATTGAGAAGACGGATGCGTCGAGCTTGCTACGGATAACTGCCGTGAAGTGTATCGACGGCCTCTCGCGAAAGGTCAACTTTTCGGATCACGCGTCCCGCATCATCCATCCCTTGGTTCGAGTGTTATCCGACCCAAACTCCACTCCCGAGCTACGAAACGTCGTAATGGACACCCTTTGCGCTCTTCTAATCCAGCTCGGCTCCGATTTTGCCATATTTGCGCCTATGATAAACAAGGTCGGCTGCGCACATTGTTATCTGTTTTCTTTTTCTCACTCCCCGGGATAGTGCCTTGTAAAGGGCCGGATCACCCATGCGAAATACGACTTGTTTGTGTCGCGGCTGCTCAATGGCGAGCGCCTACCTACCGAGTTTGGGGCCCCCGATCCGTATGTTTCATCATCTCTGTGTCTGTACCGCTATGCTAAAGGTGTGATGGTCGTTCTAGCTGGGATCAAGCGAGATTCGAACTTGGTGCATCCACGGAAAATGCCCGAATGATTGTCAACCAACAGCATCTCAAACAGGCATGGGACGTGTCTCAAGTGGCTACCCGAGAAGATTGGTTGGAATGGATCCGCAAGTTGACTGTCGAGTTCATGAAGGAATCGCCTTCTCATGCTGTGCGCGCCTGCAAGGCGCTGGCTGATACGCATCTCCCACTGTCCCGAGAGTTGTTCAACGCAGCATTCATTTCGTGCTGGCCGCAACTTTACGAGCATTATCAGGCGCGTCTCCGCTTTGAACAATACCAAGTGCCGCATTACTCATATGTCTGTTCAAATAGGAGGACCTCGTTCGGTCGATCGAGCATGCTATCACAGCACCGTCTGTTCCCCCAGAACTCATCCACATCTTGCTCAATCTCGCAGAATTCATGGAGCACGACGACAAGCCATTCCCCATCGATATTCGCACGCTGGGAGAGTATGCTCTGAGATGCCACGCTTATGCGAAGGCCTTGCATTACAAGGAGCTCGAATTTTTCTCTGAGATGTCATCGCCATCGATCATCGAGGCTCTTATCAATATCAACACCAAACTGCAGCAGCACGACGCCGCATTTGGTGCGCTGACTCTGGCTCGTGACCAACTGGAGGTTTTCAATCACGAAGAATGGTACGAAAAACTCGGCAAATGGCAAGAAGCTCTGCAGGCGTATAACGGGAAGCTCGAAACGTCCACACCCACTTCTGAGCTGGTAATAGGAAAGATGCGGTGCCTGCACGCACTCGGCGAGTGGGAGTTGCTTTCTGACGCCGTCCAGGAAAAGTGGGTCAACGCTACGCACGAGGAGCGCGGTCAAATAGCGCCGCTAGCCGCGGCTGCTGCGTGGTCCTTGAACCAATGGGACATGATGGATGATTATATCGCCGTCATGAAGCAAGATTCGCCTGATAGACCGTTCTACCGTGCCATCCTTTCCGTGCATCGCAATCAATTCCCTAAAGCGCTGCAGCAGATCAACCGTGCTCGGGACCTTCTCGATCCCGAATTGACAGCGCTAGTGGGTGAAAGCTATAGGCGTGCCTACAAGTACGTACTCTGACTTGTTGAATGCACTCATTTCGTAACTAATATTCATTTCCTTTACTTAGTGTCGTCGTCCGCGTTCAGATGCTCTCTGAGCTGGAGGAAATCATCATGCACAAGCAAATGGGCGACCAGCCGGATCGCCAAACCACCATTCGAAACACTTGGATGAAACGGTAGGCAACCTTCGACCTTCTAAAATACACCAAGATCCTGACCCCCTTACCCCTTAGGTTGCAAGGTTGTCAGCCAGATGTCGAGGTGTGGCAGCGCATCCTTCAAGTCCGCACGCTCGTGATGAGCCCCGACGAAGATGCGACAATGTGGATCAAGTTCGCGAACTTATGTCGAAAATCAGATCGAATGTTCTTGGCCGAAAAGACTTTGAACTCATTATTCGGCCCAAGTGTGGATGACGATAGGGTACGTCTTGAGGTACAATACACCAACTGAACCAGCTAATTATTCAACTGCTTTGTAGAATGTACGAGGAACGCCGGCCGTGATATATGCACATCTGAAGTTCATGTGGGCACATGGAGAGCATCGGAAGAGCTTTGACTTTTTGCGCAGCTTCACCTCTAGCCTTACTGCCGATCTGGGCTTCAACCAAATTGAGCCCAGCCGCCTCTCAGAGCTGCTCACTAAACCCAAGATGAACGAGTACACCAAGCTCCTTGCTCGCTGTTACCTCAAGCAGGGCCAGTGGCAGAACGCTCTCAAGAAAGATTGGGACGATGTAAGTGCTGCCTCTCTTACTCGAGCGATATGATCTGATCATATATCATTCAGACTAACATCCCCGAGATTTTGCATGCCTACCACATGGCCACGCAGTTCGATAGTACCTGGTACAAGGCTTGGCACACATGGGCATTGGCTAACTTCGAAGTTATCGGTCACCTCGAGAGTCGTGGTAGAATGGAAGATATTCTTCCGGACAATGCTGTAACACATATCGTGGCCGCCATTCGCGGTAGGCCAGTCCATGCTATCAAAACGTTCCACCTCTCATTCTTTAGCTCAGGTTTCTATCGTTCTATTGCTTCTCGGAAGGACAACCCCCTCCAGGATACTTTACGACTGCTCACACTCTGGTTCAAATTCGGCGCCGATGATAGTGTCAGCATGGCAATGGCCGATGGTTTCCGCGAGGTCTCGATAGACACATGGTTGGACGTTATCCCGCAGGTATGCAACTCCCGGATTCACAGGCAGCAAGTATTCTTATGCAGATATTCCGAAGATAATTGCGCGGATTCAAACCCCCAGCTCAGGAGTACGGCGCTTGATCAATCAACTTCTAACAGATGTTGGGAAAGATCATCCTCAGGCATTGATTTATCCCTTGACCGTCGCTTCCAAGTCTTCAAGTGCGGCCCGTAAGAACGCTGCGTCTACGATCATGGACAAAATGAAGGAACACAGTCAAGTACTAGTCGAACAGGTTCGTTGTAACCCATTCTCGTAGCACCTGGATAATGTCTCACCTAGCTTGCGACTAGGCTCGCATAGTCAGCCACGAGCTTATCCGAGTTGCAATCCTCTGGCACGAGTTGTGGCACGAAGCCTTGGAAGAAGCCTCTCGCCTTTATTTTACAGAGAAGAATCCAGAGGCTATGATCGCAGTCCTTGAACCGCTGCATGACCTACTCGAAGCCGTCAGTTTTATGATGCTGAAGCTTGCGCTCACGTCTTACGTCTCATTCTCGCTCACAGGGCCCAGAAACAACACGCGAAACTTCATTCGTACAGGTGTTTGGTCGAGATTTACGGGAAGCTCGTGAAGCTACCAGGAAGTTCCTTGCCTACGGAGATGCAAGCGAGATGAACAAAGCATGGGATATCTACTATCTGGTATAACGATTAACCACCAATTCACTTTGACCATGTGCTAACAGCACACCATTACCAGGCTTTCAAGAAACTCGAAAAGCAGATGTCTTTGCCTGCTCTTGACCTACAATACGTGTCTCCCGAGCTACTGAAAGCGCGCAACTTGGAGCTCGCTGTACCCGGTAAGCTACTAGCACTAGCACCCAATCTAACACTGCGGTCTGACCTCTCGGAAATTTCTGCACAACAGGCACATACCATAGCGGTCGAGCTATCGTTAAGATATCGAGCTTCGGGCCTACACTCACTGTCATTCAGTCTAAACAGCGACCTCGCAGACTGACTCTTAAGGGCAGTGATGGTCGAGACTACCAATACTGTCTCAAAGGTAGCGTGACTGCACTTATCAATCAAGACCGCTCTAACGTTCAATTAAAGGTCACGAGGACTTACGCCAAGACGAGCGCGTCATGCAGCTTTTTGGACTGGTAAACGCGTTACTCTCCGTCGACACCGACAGTTTCAAGCGACATCTACACATACACCGCTTCCCTGTCATCCCTTTGGCACCCAACGCCGGCCTTTTGGGCTGGGTGCAAGACAGCGACACTCTGCATGTGTTAATCAAAGACTATCGGGAGAGCCGCAAGATTCTACTCAATATCGAGTATCGACTGATGCTTCAGGTATAGCAAATCATTACCCTGCACCTTTGGCGGGCTCCCACTGAACTCGCTCTCTAGATGGCTCCCGACTACGAGATTCTAACACTGATGCAAAAGGTCGAGGTTTTCGAACACGCTTTGGACAACACCACTGGTCAAGATCTATACAGGGTACTATGGCTTAAGAGCGCAAATTCAGAGGCCTGGCTTGAGCGCCGTACCAACTACACGCGCTCCCTCGCCGTGACCAGCATGGTCGGGTACATCCTTGGACTTGGAGACCGGCACCCATCCAACCTACTCCTTGACCGTGCATCTGGGAAATTGATTCACATCGATTTTGGCGACTGTTTCGAAGTTGCGATGCACCGAGAGAAATATCCGGAGAAAGTACCTTTCCGGCTTACTCGAATGCTTACCCATGCAATGGAGGTAAGTGCTTTGTATTTCTATTTCAGTGTAGCTTGGCTCATTTTAGCATTTAGGTTAGCGGCATTGGGGGTAGCTATTCCACAACATGTCGCATTACAATGCAGGTCCTTCGAGACAATAAAGAGTCGTTGATGGCTGTCTTGGAAGCATTCGTGTACGACCCGCTTATCAATTGGCGGCTTCTGCAAACCGATACTCAGGCGAATGAGGCTGTAGAGGGTAAGCATCTCCTTCATCAGCGCGCTATTATCCAGCCACTCATTCCGGGTTCTTTCAGAAACGAAGAAAGGTGGATACGGCCAAGGTCCAAATCGCAAAGTGAAGGCCGATGAAAATGAAATCTTCAATGGTATGAAAATGCATCACATTTAAACCCATATGCTCCAACCTTAATAGACTTAACAGAGGCCACGGGAGTACCGGGGGTGAAGCACGAAGTCCGAAATGATCGTGCATTAGCAGTTTACAATCGTGTGCAGAACAAGCTTACAGGTAACGTTATCCTTTTGTGTCATCAAAGTTCCTTGGTTTCTAACCACAAAGCTTAGGCCGCGACTTCGACCCTAATGTGGTGCTTCCCGTCGCTGCTCAAGTCGAGAAACTGATTGCGCAAGCTACGTCGTGCGAGAATCTTTGCCAATGTTTCTCTGGATGGTATATATGTTCACTTTACTCCGGACGATAGATGATCTAACTCGATCTACTCCTACTAGGTGTGCGTTTTGGTAATTTCGAAGTATTGGAACTGTATCATCGTCTCCGTCTTTTGGGTTTAATTCACTCCCCTTACCCTTGTACATTAGTCAGTGGAACCTTCATTCATCTATGTAATCATGACTTGCTATACCATTGCTGGGTGATCGGCTTTCAAATTTCACGCCTCTATCGCGTCAAGAGCGTCTCATAGTGGAAAATATGGCCAATATACGCCTGGATTCTGTTACTAGGTAGTCCACACTGGCACAGACGTGCAAAGCATTCAGAGGTCAAAGTGCCGTCCAGAGCTATGCATTGCGCGTGTCCCCCAGTGCGCCATGCATGCCGGCATCGACACCATCTTGCGACTGCTCGAAAAAAGTAAAAAGTAAAGCAAAGAATAGTCAGCGCCCCGATGATAATCATCACTTGAACTGGTGCCCACGGACGGGATGTCAACACACTTGCGCTAAAGCTCTTCGATATCTCTCTTGGCGCCGAGTAATCCGTCTGTAGGGAAAATTGCGGCTTTCTCAGGCCGGTCTCCCAGAATGTCGAAGACAGCGTCTGACATGGCGGTGAAAGCCATGTAAAGCTATCGCCTTCAACACCCCGAACGCTCAAGGGCTCAACTTCGCTTCAACGCCAGCCCAAGATGGCCTACTAAGACTGAGGCACCAGCTTTTACTCAGTAGTCGGGCTGGTTCGCCCCAGAACAATGATCGACTGGACGAGATAGGCGACGCTTGTGCCTTGAGTTCTTGAGGCTAAGCAAACTCGAGATATTTCACACTACACCAGCACTGTGCTCTCCCCCAGAACGAAGAGCATAATTTGACCAAGGCCAGAATTGACAAGTATTTCATTCGTCAGCTATAGACCTGAGTAAAGCGATCGCAGCGTCGGAGCGAGGTTGAATTGTGCATTTGAGATTCTCGGGTCGGCTGGAAAATTCGCTCGGGATGTTAACAGCGAGCAAGGCAGTCGATCGTAGAGTAGACAGCGTACCATATTATACCTCCAGTCAACGTGACTTTTGGTTCAACCTCTTCCCCATTCTCACCCCGAGGCTTGCGGATGTTGAACGTGGCGAGGATAGACACAACAGCGATATAGAGTAGGGCGTCGGCAAAATTTACTCCAGCACACGACCTGTTGCCTCAATGAGCAAACTTCTGGCTGCAAAGCCTGCGAAAGGTTATACCTTCTCCCAAACCCAAACGCATACTTGTATGGGTCAAGCTCGGCCGTCTCCAGATTCTCGAAGCGCTCAGGCCAAAATTGTTTTGGATTTTGATAGACTGCTTCATCTTGAGTTATGGACCTACGCGGAAAAGTTCTTCGAACTCGGGGCCACTACGAACTAGAACCAGATGTAGTCCTTACCAGACATTGCCAAGAACGATGGAGCCCCCGGAGATATAGTAACCTTTTGATAGTTAGCACCATATGGTACGTAAAAGCTACTATTAGCTATACCTTCGTAATAGTCATTTTCCATTGCTCGATGCGGTAGCGCCTTGATGATTGGAACCTGCGAGTCAGCACTGATATTAGGATATTAGTGGCCAAAGCAAATGAACAGACCAGAGGGGTGGCCGGGATCCATCGCTGCACTTCTTTTAGCAGGCAATTGACGTAAGGCAGCGAGTCGCGGTCTTCGAAGCTTGGGAGCTTATTGTTTGCCTTGATGACCTGATCGATCTCGGCTTGCGCCTTCGCCTGTACATCGGGGTGCGTGGCCATAGCTAAAAAGAATGTCACTAGTGAGGCGTGTGTCTACGCGCGGCAAGAGAGCCATTGTTAGTATACGACTGCATACTGCTGTGAGATCGTTCGCCTACGGTGTCCGCTCCTGCTGTATACATGCTCGCAGCACTCCACATGATATCCCGCTCGTCATGGGTGCCATCTTCTAAACAAGCCGAAGTGAACGACGGGGCCGCGACGCCAGCATCCTATTGTAATATAATGTGGACTCTGTCAACCATCTCTTCAATACACCCAAAAATTCGGGCTCACCACGTCAGCTTTGACGCGCAGATACGGATCGCTAACCATTTTGAGCACAATTTTTTTCCAAGCCTTGGCGTTTCGCTTGAATGCCGCCCCAGGAAACCAAGAGGGAACGTACATGACTTTTCAGTCAGGTTTCAAGCGTGCCGGTCGTCAGCACACATTCACTCCGCCACATACATGCATTTGAGTAGAATTCAGCTTACGAAGCGGAAACGTGTCTACAAGCACGGCACCAGGAAAGGCCACCTTGGTAGCGGTAGCGATCGTATCTTCAGGGACCACTATGAGCTTGAAACGATTGGATGAGGGATTTGACTTCCGTGGGGAACAGAGATCAATTTTCTTACCTCGTCTTCTCCAGATTTGACTTCGATGCCATACGTGAACATCACGATAGATTTACCCGTGAGTCTAGAGAGGGAAAATCAAGATGGAGCCTATGGAACCAAGATGCACAGTTACTTGCAGTCGAAGGTGTTCTGAGAATGATTCGGGCGAGTCCATCAGCTGCGAGAGAAACACTCGTGTATATCTTTCCAAAGCTGGAGAGTAATCTTTAATGGCGTCCTTGTGTAAAATCGAATGCATAAGCTTTCGACATCTTCTCCACTTGTCGTCGTATGGGAGATTGGGCACTATGCCCTTCCACCCCATGCTAAAAATGGATCCGAGCAAGCTGGGTCAATTCTTTGGGACTAAAGAATGCGGCAAAGAGCATGTGCATACAGATCGCATAGCATAGGGGCGTTCGGTCGGTCTGAGTAAGTGGGCCTGACATCCAGCAGCTCGTGTGATATATCATACGAGTTAAGAACGACGATGTGTTTCCCGAGGGCCTCGAGATGAATTATGTCACCTAGGAGCATGGGTTTAGCTTTAAAGATCAACATCAACAAGTAGGGAGATACCAAATCACCGAAATCCTTTTTCCACTTGGTGTATTGGAGCCACGAGGAATGTGGTGGGATGTGCCTTGTGTTCCCGATTATGAGCTCAGGTTTGGGGCCTGGAGGATACGGGAGCTTTCGAGGGTTGGCGGACTGAAGGTGTCGAAGTTGATAACGTTGAAGGGCAAAGTACAGCGCGCAGCAGAACAAGGAGAAGAGCGCCAAGGTCGTAGGATCAGCCATGGTAAGTAGATAGTATCGCGTCGTGGGGGTATTAAAGAGGGGGACTGTAAGCCATCGGCGGCGGAGAGACCCTAGAGGCGTGGGGAACAATGGCGGCCGGGTCTGTGGTAATTGCTAGCAGCTTTCCCACATAAGTGGTGGGGTTAAATCGGGCGTATGCATATATGGGTTTAATCCCAAGCCAGATCCGGTCGGATCGGCGGTGGAGCTTGAAGGCAGCCTTGGGCTGCCTCTGACTATACTCGCTAATGTCTGGAATGTTATCGATCTGACCCATGTCACCTGTAGATAGTAAGTAAACAGCTAGCATTTCACAGCCAGCTCAGGTATGGAGGCTGGCCCATGGATCATGGTAGTCTTGTTGAATTTCAAAATTGCATGTAATCCGAGAAGTCACGTGCACCGCAAGCGTTGCGAATCAAATCCCATCTCAAGCAGGATCTTGCCCACCGCGGGAGTCGCCATTATATGCATGATGAACAACGTCGTCAATGTGATGGTGAGTCGCAGCACTTTAGCCCAATTATGTAATTGAACATCTCATCTCCGAGTCGGAGACATCTGAGCGCTGTACATGGGCGTCTGCGTAACTTTGAAGGCTTCCTCCGATCGAAGATCTCAAGTCCAGCAGTCCGGGATATCTCTCACAGCCTTATAAATCTTCTACCCGGAAATCCTGCTTCAAAACTACTTATTCGGCAGCTCGCACTCTCTTTTGCGAACCTCCAGTGCTTGTTACTCGGTTACCGCCGGTGCTAGATCAGTGTCAAAGCGCGAGTGACCCTTGATTAATTGATTGCTTAGAGTTGTCCCGGTCGGCGTCGTTCTTGGGTTCCGCGGCGACATAATCTGTCGTATCAACGAGAGAGACCGCCGCTCACTTCGAGTCTCGGTAACGACTTATGGCTGCGACCCAGATACTAGTGCGGAATCTGGGCAGCGCAACGCTAATCATCATACACGAGGGGAAACTCTGTCTTTTTGCGTACACGTATACGTCTCAACACGGAACGCAAAGAGCGCCCCGTCTCGTTATCGACTTCCGGGTAGGCGTGCGACGTTGCACTGGTGCTAAGCAAAGTTTAAAGGGCTTTTTTCAACGTGATGCGAGGCTTCAATTAATGTGCCTCAAACTTCAGGATCTCAGCTCCGTCCCCCTGCCAAGACCGCGGAAAGTGTGGCGGACAAGCTCAGGCCTCGGCGCTCAGCGTCACAGCCGCTCAATGGATCAGCCGCTTGATAAATTACACGCCTGGCACGCCATACCTCATCAGCCTTTCGCTGGTCGCACATGGACCATGGTAGACAGTACTTAAGTCACTCGAGACGTGTCGATTTTTGATCGTCCTCTCCTTGTACAATGGCATCCCTCTCATACTGGACGTCTCCCGCGACACTGGGCCGCTCCTTTGAGGTCGTGAAGCTCCTCTGTTTTGTATGCATCGGTCTCATCCTCTGCGACACGCTTCACTTTGCCAGCTTCGATTGGGCTCTCATTCGCGGCGATCGGAAGCGCAGGTGGCCATATATCCCTTACCTCCTTGTCAAGGTCGTTTGGTATCTGTATTCTGCGCTCAACCTTGCGATGATATTTGCCCCAACCGAGATCGATTATCAAGGCGTTATGGATGGCATCGAATTCTGCATGGGCATCGTGAGCCGCCACCACTCCCACCTGGTCCATGTGTTTCTGATCGTTCAAATTTTTTGAGCACTAGATCATCGTTTGCTGCAGCTCCGAGTCCCTCCTCGCGGGGCGGACCGTTTGTGTGTACTCAGGTACCACTCGCAAAGTGGTCTCTGTTGTTCTTATCATCCTCGGTGCGGCGCTGATGGTGACCTGGATGGCTGGTGTTCTCGATGCGCGCGTCGTTTGGACTGCTGCAGCCGCCCAGCCATGGAGCACCGGCGGCTGCATCTACGTCAAGGTAGAAACGCGCTACTTCATCAAGTACCTCGCGACCATCATTTTCAACTTCACCGTGCTCATCCTTACCACCGTCGGCGTGCGCCGCGTGGGCAGTCCACCTATCGGCGTGATCCTCATCAACCACGGCCTCATCTACTTCCTCATCACTACGTTCGCCAACCTCGTCATCTGCATCCTGACTCTCCTGCGCATCTCCCCACTCATGTCGCTCGCCGGTGCCGTGTCATCCAGCTGTGTATCGATCATGGCAGCGACGCGGCTGTACGTCTACCTCGCGGATGAAACTAGGCCAGAAGATGGAAGCGCAACAACCACACATCAACTCTCCCCTTCCGTGCATTCAGCACCGAGAAGAGCCATCTCGTTTATTCGCAATGCCGCCATGGAGAAGCACGGTGCTGCCGTCCTGAGCGGTGGTGCCACGGACGCAGACGAAGATGTTGAGAAAGCCGAACGCACTTGCAGAGGCATGTCTGAAGAACAAGTATATGAAGTGTATGTTGGCCGAATGCATCAGGAAAAACGGGGATCCACAATTAGGGCTAATTAGCGATAATTAGCAATAATTTTGCACTAATGACTTGCTAGTCAAAATTAGCGCTAATCGGCTTCGTGCCCACTTATTGAGGTTCACTTAGCGCTAAAGTAGCACTAAATAGCTATAATATTGGCTCAGTAAGGCGTGATATATTCTGTGAGCACACTCGAGTTCGAGTGAGTACATGATATGAAAAAACACAAGCGCCGGCGCCCAGGCGCACAAGCTGGGATCGCCAACTACCTCCATCGCACCGAGACAACATACCTGGTCCTCTACCCCTCCATCACGTCAAATCGAACGGGGATGGTAGTGATGCCGCCGTCTTCGCCGTTGCTGCTCCCACGAATGCACGCGCCAACGAGTTGTTAGTGAATCCCCAGGGTGCTCAAAAGGCCAAGCTTACATTGTGGCATTATAAAGCTTTCGCATGTGCTTGCTATTCGCTATCGGCATGATGATGCTCGTGTGGATGTGGCCCAAGGTCAACGCGTGTTTTTTTGTAAGTATTGCTGTACTACCATCGCCTGGAAAAATTCACGTCAATGTGTGCACTGGTGGAGTGCTCCGCGAGGGCCACATAGACCTGTGTCAACATGGAGGAGCGTCAGTACAATACGTCTAATATATATGTATATGTTATGCGCACACGGCAGCACCGGCCAAGGTATTGTACGCGCAGATATTGGCATGGAAATCGCTGTGGCTTGAAATAAGTTCGTCGTGCAAGGCTGGATTGGGTGCTTGTAGGGCTCGTTCAATCTATCTATACATCTCTGTAAAGAAACAAATATTAGCAAGTGACTGCGGTGGTACGATAAACCCGTACCATTACCATCAACGGGATATCCCCTTGACGAGCTCCTGCATCTGAGTGTTCGCGCCAACTCTGAACCGCATGCCCACCTTCAAAGCCGAGGCCCGCGGAAGTCTTGGATCGAGCGTGCATGATGACAAGGTGGATTTTGATTCATGAAATGTATGTGTTGGTCCTGAAAAATATGGGCGTTTTACGATTCACCAGCGGCGCGATGCCCTGGTTAACATTGAAATCGTTAGTAAATAATACCACAAAGTCTTTACATACGTTATTCGGTGCAGCTCGGTAAGTCTGTCCTGAATAAAAATAGGCATCTTGAGGTGTTTAGAGAAGCCGTCATAGCATCATGGTCTAAGTGATAGGCAGTGCGCTCTACACTACCTTCTGGATATTGGCAGGCTGGTCCGTATGCCTGATGACTTTGCCTCACGCATCCCACACGAGGGGGTACGCTGACGCGGGAACCATTTCGGACTTAACGGGTGGCGGCACTAGAGAAGGTTGAGCGTGTACAAACCGGCTTCTGGCGGGGGCACACCAATGAGCGTCAATACAATGCAGAAAGGCTACGGAAAGCGTGCATATCGTATCTATGGGGTGAGGTGTTAGCTGCATTCTCTGTAGCTATCGCGGTCTATAGAAAGAAAGATATTGCTGTCTCCTAGGCAGACTCGAGAGGTAATGGTGCGTGTGGTGAATACTGTATGTAGGATACAGCGAGTAGCTAGCATTGTCGATAATCTAGTAAATCGTACTTGCAGATACAATTGGTGGTAAGTGTGCAATTGATTGCAATCGGAACTGATGTCTGCGGATGGAACGCACCCGACTCTCTTCACCAAAGTCCCATCCAAGCCATGATTGATAATCCGTGCGGCGTCCGCGCCATCCATCGCCTGGCACCTCGAATTCTGGCTGTTAAGATGTTGATATCGTAGGTGTAGGCACAACTAACAACAGCGGTGCGAGCTTTTTGACCGCTGTTGAACGTGTTGGTGTCGGTTCGTGATGATCGATAGTCGGTGGTTCCAAGTTACAGAGGGGTCTGTGCGTCAGTTTAGGGCAGGTCTTTTGGACTTGCGCTCTCCTGTTTGAGGCCAACAGCCAGCCGGATGCAATTGGACCACGACGCGGAACCTGGCTCCAGGTATCGCTAGGGATTGTTATCACATCATTATCTGCCTCTATCTCCCCTTATCGACGGTTGGCTCCAGTTAGTGCTAATGTAGGTCTAATTATGATTTCCCGTTTTTCCTGATGTCATCGCGTTGACACACAAACCGCATCTTCATAGCTCTATCTTGTATCATTTTGTTTGTACGCCACCGTCTCTTATTACGGATTCTCTCCTCAATCTCATGGTGCCTTATTTGATTTGATAGCACTTTATCATGGTTTATCCAGTTAGGCATCGCCTACCCTCCTATGTGCTGCTGCAAAGGAAGAGTCGACGTACGGCTGACAGGCTTAAAATGCGCCAGGGCTCCTCGCCTTCTTGGCCTTGGTTCTAGTGTTGGCGATTGCTTCGCCCACTTTGCTATCGATAGCTGTCTTCACTAAGTGCTCTAATGCAGCGTTTGTGTTACCTTACTTGTGAGAGATCGGGGGTGATGGTGTTTCATGCTAGCAAATAAAGCCGCCCTCAGCGGCGGCTGGATTTTCGCATAGTGCGTGTGGGCGTATGCTATGAGGTGTCAGGAAGGATAAGTATCTCGTCAACACCAGTGATGTTCGCTTGTCGCGGTGTTGAGTCCAAAGAGTTGTCGCTGGGTTCGAAGAGCACACAGCACGTGATGCATTCTATAATGTTCGTATGCATTTTTGCTGCATTTTCGATTATTTTTTGCAGCGGAGATCTGACAGCCAATTTTATGGTATACTTATCCCTCTTAATCCAAGCTACAGCAGCAGACTCGCAAGGAAAGATACCTGTCTGTCGGAGTACATATACTGTCCGACCCCGATCCAACGAACTAGAAATAAGACCCCGGTATAACGAACTGTATCACGTGACCTTATATTCCCCTTCAAATCATTGAAGACCACCATCTCGGGTTGGGTTTGCCCTAGGTAGACTGAGCAGTAACCTCAAAAACATAGCTGGAGGTACCATACCAAGTAAAATATCCCTGAAAGATATGCATGAAAAGCTGCATAGTGGGGTGTTGCCTATAATAAGTAATCCTTGTCTTTTTCGGCAATAGCTTCCATTTTGGAATGGCAACAACAAAATGGCAACAACAAAGGCATAGCCACATTCTGTAGTGGGAGATACCTGCCGTAACTGGTAAAAAGAAAAGGGCGTTTGTTATATCAGGGCTCGACAGTACTTGGCAATGCGCAATTACCTTGTTGGGCAATTCCTTCCGCGAAGAGTAATACCCTCCAAATCGGATTTCCATTAATCACACTCCTCACCACTTTGAGTATTTCCTTCCAAAAATAGCATCCTCCCAAGTCGTCCGCTTATAAAGAACTTCAACTGTTTCATATTCACTGGTCACGTACACATGTCGTCACAGTTTTTCGTGATTTGTGATTGTGTTCGAGCATAGCCAAGATGAATTTCAAAAAATAATACACGGCACCTAGGATCTCCAGGCCAGTGGCCATTAGCTGCTTATCATGTAACCAGAGGCCTAGTAGACATGCGCGGTGCCGCAATGACCCGCGGAACGACTCGCATTTAATTATGTAATGATTTTTCTGGCTCCGCGCCAAGATGTTTGCTGCTTCCGGTCTGCTCGATCGCTCCACGGGTAGACTGGGTTTCCCGCCGACTCCGAAGTTGCGTGGATAGTATTCACCATGCCGCGGAGCTACGCGCGCAGGCGTTGGCGCACAGACATATATTGCACTTCCTGCTCGTTCGAACTTATTCCTCCAACATTACTGCCATCATGGTTCTCCAGATTCACCCCGTCGCGATACACGGTATGTGGGGAAAGCCGGGCCACGTATCCGCTTTGGTCAGGGAGATAGAGACGATCACATCGACAGAAGAGGTCGAGTTAAACGTACTAGTCGTGGTGACTAATAGGTAAGCTGCATTTAGTCTGCTATCAGATGACACAATGGAAGCGGGAAGGATTGCTCATATTGAACACAAAAATAACTATGCCCAGGTCCGAACACACATACGACGGAATAGATCATGGGGGCGAACGAATTGTCGCTGAGGTATTGCTTAACACAAACGGTGGCATCCAGAAACTCAGCAAGAGCTTTCGCAGATTGATGAGCGGATAAAGTCTCTCGAGCAGACCGGGGAGAAGAAAGTGACGCGTTTGTCTGTAGTAGGATACAGTCTCGGCGGTCTCCTTGGTCGTTATGTGATGGGGTACGCCTGGACTCAATCCTCACGAGCTATTCCTATCGCTAAGACTGCGCTCCTTCCTCACACAGAATTTTACACTCGCGCAAATTTTTTGAGAAAATTAAACCAACGAACTTCAATACCTTTGCCACCCCACACTCCGGTCTTCTAAGATACCCCTCATTACTCTCTTTGGTAGTATCGTCTATCGGCTCTAGATTACTCTCGCGGACCGGTGAGCAATTCTACGGCACAGATAGATGGTCGGGTGGGAAACCTTTGCTCGAGATTATGAGCGAAACAGGTCAGCTTCGCATCCTCTATATACTATACACGAATGACTCTAACGCGCTTTGGCACACTTGTGCAGACGGCGTGTTCTATGAAGCGCTCACTTTGTTTCCTCAGTTGACGATATATGCTAATGCGTGAGTGGCATTCTGTGTTGATCCGTATGATATCATTAACATAAGGGCATTTCATCTTAGGGTTCACGACACCACGGTTGCGTATGTGACCGCTGCCATTGAAACCGTAGATCCCTTTGTAGACCACGGAAAGAGAGGACTCACGGTGTATGTGCTTCTACACCATCTTCATAAATACCGAGTGCTGAGCCCGTACCTTGATTTTCGCCACACAATAGAAAATATAATCCGACATATAAGCCTTTAATTGAATCATACACAGTCCAGCCGGCGGAAGCACGTCCTCCCCGGTCCAAGCCATTATTCCCTCCCCCACTTCGCGACCTGGGTCTCCCTCTCAATATAGTGAGCCAAAACTCGATGTTAGGTCGCATTGACTTCGTGCTAACATCTTTATAGCTTCTCTTCATCGCGCTACCTCTCTTTCTACCCTTAATCGTTACTATCGCTTTAATCCGCCTTTCCCTCGACTCTCGAGCGTCGCGCAAGCGAATCAAACTGCTCGAGGCCGACAAGCATCGTGCCTCAGGGTGGCTTAGCACCATGCTGCAAGGCATCGATCGGGAGATGGGAGACGTCGTTGCCGACATCGCTGGCGGTCCGGACGACCCAGAAGACCCAGAAGCCGGGACAAGATTCTGCCATATACCCAAGGATCAGCGGGCACACCCGATCCTCTCCAAGTCCCAGATCAGGATGGTCGTCAACTTGAACACGCTTCCCAATCTGAAGAAACAGCTGACGTTCATCCATCCCGAGAACAATACGCACGGCGTCATCGTCGCGACCGCGATAAGAAGCGTCCCGAAGCAGATAAAGTGGGGCTGGGCGTAGTGCGCCATTGGAGGGATAATTTCCAGCTGTAGCCACAGTCCATCCGCCCTGACTTATAATGCGATCACATTTTGACCAAGCTTCAGGTTCATATCACCAATCGTGCAGTACCAGAGAGATTTTCACTTCGCGTTCGACCGGACCTATTCCATTGCATGGTGGGGACCATGCTGCCATGCTTACACAAACGTCTTTTACGCAGGTTGCCGGGGCGAGAAGCATGGTCTAGACTCCCGAGTGTGCATAAGCTTGTCGTCTAATCGGGGCTGCGGTAATCAAAAAGGTAATCATCCAATTGCAGCAGCGCCACCTAACAAAAAGAATAGCAGATGATCAATGAGTGCTAATCGTGCGGCTCAGTGCACTGACTTGCGCGTCCTGGCCTATTGGATTCCAGATTATGAACGGTACCCTCTCTCTGGCGTTAAGATCAAGCCGGTTAAGTGTCACAGCTGAACTGCAGTATTTTTTCAGTTTGGCTGTGTAGCCAACCAGTTCAGGCGACTGGCACTATCATAACAGGTCAGACGGTCTCGCTGCGGGTTACCGGATTGAAAAAAAGACATTGAATCAAGCGAGTGGCCAGGGCTTCCGATGTACGTGGTACTTACGCCGTGGCGTGGGCTTGCGTGAGCCGAGGCTTGGATACCATCGCCTTTTTGGGGTAAGCCATAGAGTGACGGGTTTGCGAATTTAATCGATGTAGCATTGAGTCCTCAAAGCAGCTTGGATTAGGAGACGTTAAGTCAGTTTCTAGATGCATACGTACGCACATATATTTTTGAATCGCGAGTACCTGCCACTCATATAAAAAGTACGAGTTGCCAGGTTATCATGGCAAGTACCCTCGTCTAGTACCCGTCTAGTACCAAACCACAGCGCAATGGCCCATCCTGTTTATTGGCCAGGCAAATATTTTTTCTATCCTATCGGAAACACTTCAGCGGTATGTCTGACGAGGGACCTCGCTCCTGACGAGCCTGCAAATATCCTCCTGCTGGGGTGTGGAGACCCAAGGCATGTACTTTATACCATATTTTGCGAGCCCCAGAACAGTGCGTAGACGGCGTCCCTTTGAACAAAAGTCTTGAGCTGACGAGCCCATAACAGTGGACCGCATGCTGGACTTCACGTGCTGTGACTATGACCCGGCCATACTGGGTACGTGTATTGGCGCGTTTAAAGCTATATTGCATTCATGTTGATATTATATAGCCCGAAATATTCTTCTCTTTACCATGGTGGCCGACAATCAGCAACCTCACGCGACCGTCATTTGGAATATATTCTTTCACATGTACCTGGACGAGGACTCGCACTCCGCGCTAATCGAGCAGTGCAAGAAGCTCATAGGACTATCCGGTAGTCTTCAGCAATGGAACTCGTCCCCATATGGACCCACCATAAAGATGTGCACCGAGTACACGTTGACAGAACTTCGACGTCACTGGTCGCTCTACGTGGAAATGCAGGATTTGCCGCGGCAGCGGCTTAAATCTATCCACGATGCCTTCACCAAGCAAGCCAAGGAGTCATCGCAGAAGTACGGGTCTGTGATCGGCCCTGCGCGCTCTTCTGGACCCGTCATGTTGAAGGCCATACCAACGTCATCCGACCAGTTCAAGAAATATTGGACGAAGGGTGTTACCTTCTCCGATCCGAAGCAGATTCTCGCTGCCACCCTGCTTAACCCCACATTCGTGTATTCACTCGGTGGAGAGGGCTGTTCCGTCCACTACGGAACCGATCCGCTGGTCCCATTCCATCTCGCTGCCCTGTTTGGGAACGCGAGAAGCTCCGTTTCTGTCGCCGACGTTGTCAAGGCGGCCAAAAGCGAATTCACCGATTGGTGTACGGCCTTCCACGCTTCCATCACTTCCTCCACTGTATCCAGCCCCCCCGTTATTCGTCTTTTCTTGGGTGAGGCTACGGTTGTGTGCCGAGCTCTCCGGGCTTTCGCTACGACGGGTGCCCTTAAGCTGGGCGTGCCAGTTGCGCAGTGGAAGGCACAGCTTATTCAGCTCAACAGAGACGAATATACCTCTGGCGGGGCGCCCGTCGCTTTCAATGTCATCGAGACATCCAACCTGGTCGACTATCTCGGTCTTTTGAATATCCTAGTTGCTGCAGCGCCGCTGCTATCCACCTCGGCAGGGTCCAGCGTGCTCTATACAGAGTCGCTGCTCTTCCGCGGGCAGGACGCGACGAAGGAGTTTGCCGAGCATCTATATGCAAACATATCGACAATCAGCCTGCTTATCGGCCTATGCCCGGTAGACTACCTCACGGGCTTTACGACACGATCCAATACACACGAATTAATGACATACCAAGCGGTCAAAGGGGATACCACACAATTTCATCAAGTGACGACGTGGAAATCGCCTGCTTCAGGTGATCCCATTGCCGTCCAGAGTGGGGATCAACACCGGCCAGTCGTCTTTGACCCAGACCAGCTGGGCACGCTCTTTTATGACATGTATCATGAGCTGTTCGAGCAAGAGGACGCCATGAATTTTTGGAGGCTCAACCAGGGAAACCTCAAAAAAGCTTTCTCTGGATCGAACATCGTTCACTATATGCGCGAGAGCTTCGTATTGCTCCTGAAGTTCGTCAGGGAGAGGCTCAACATCTCTGAGGAGCGATGGTCCGTAGCCATGACTCGATTCTTCGACCTCAGGGACGCGGATAAGTCTTCGCCGATGGACGCGAACAACTACCATGACTTGTGTGCACACTTACACCGCCATAGTGTGTATTCTGTCCCTGCTTTCTATCATGGCAGAATGAAGAAAATCGGCGTATTTTCGAAGTGGGATACTGTCCCTTCACTCCTCCGAATTATCCTCGTCGTTCCGCGCGACAAAATTTCTCCAATACAAAGCTCGTTGGAGCAACTCGGCACGCCCCCATTACTATGCGATGTCCGAGGTAATTGGTCGCATAACATCTTTACGGCAATTCATGTAGCATTCGGAAGAGTGCTGCCCGTGGGTACGAAAGCTCAGCCGCGTGTGGTCTTAGACGAGGACATGGACGGCTGGAAAGGGGACTCACCACTCGTGATGTCTTTTACGATGCCGACCGTCCTTCTGACAGACATAGAACCCATGGAGAACCTCTCAGTGTCTTTCGGGGTTCGAAGTACGCCTGGTACCGCGGTCCTCGTCAGCAAGCTTGGGTTGTCACTCAGTATCTTTAGCGCCAAAATTACCGATGACTCGCACGTCTATGTCCTGCCCGAGCAGCCATTGCCGTTCAAAAAGCACTCCCCAGCTCGGACCACGACGTCTGGCCTATTCGCCCAGATCGGAGAATCTGGTGCCGTGGCTGCTGAGCTAGACGAGGAGTGCGAGTTGATCGCTTCCTTAACCTCCAGGATCTCTGTCGAGAACCAGGAGGTAAAGCAGCTGTTCGGATCTGGGGCTTCACCCGAAGTCACCCAGATATCGCCTTGTGTCATGAGGGTCGCCATAGGCGGTTATCTGCAGGATGTCGTGTATCCTTTCCCCGTCATAGGGAGTCAACACAGACTTCGCTTGGCCAGAAAGTCACTGTACATCGAGGTCAGCACTCGAACGATCATCTTGCGACTCCCTTCCCTGATGTCAAATTTTGTAGGTCGTCGTTTCCGTCTCTGGACCATTCAAATCCGATGGCATGAAACTTAATCCGTTCCCAGTGGTGCGCGCGTCGGAGAGTATAAATCCGTGGAGTATTCATCGTGTCAATTTGGCCTGCTTGCCGATTCTCGACGCAAGAGCGAAGAAGGTAGATCAGTGGCTCAATCCGCATGTCGGCTCCATGATGTCCGCTCGCGAGCGTACCCTGCGGAAAAAGCACGAGAAAGATGCCTTGATGTTTGTGAAGGACACACTACACACCATCTTCGTCCGATCCTCGGGCATCCAGGGCGGATCTACACACCGACTCTTCTCCTTGAGAGACGAAGCGACAAACAACTGCGACACCATCTTCTTCATCAGCGACCTGAGATACGACCTGCACTCTCATACAATGGTCTGCGACGGCTACGTGCTCCCGCTTACCCATGATCTCATGCCCAAGATAGCGAGCGCCTTGGCCAAGCTCGTGCAGAATGGAAGCATGGTCAACGTCTCGGTATACGAAGGCGAAATGCAGGCGTGGAAGCAGCTATTACCGGCCTTCGTCGAGCGATGCCGGACCTCGTGGAAACACGGCGACAATTGCGAGTACAAGTCCCAGGGGAAGATTCCGCTTGCGGAGGTGATGGAAAAAGACCCGTTATGCAGCTGTGGTAGAGGGAAAGATGTCCAAAGCATGTCCAAAGTGGCGTTGTGGGCCAAATTTGCACCGTACGTGACCAGGATCGCACTGTCACCGCTGTTTGCGGTTTCATACCTGGAAACCGTCGGTCGTGATCCAGCAGCCTATAGGTGCTTTGTATGCAGAAAAAGAGGTAAGCCGAAGCTAATGACGTGCGGAGGGTGCAAGAAGGTGCGATATTGCTCGAAAGAGTGTCAGAAGAAGGATTGGAAGGCTCATAGTACCAAGTGCAAGGCGTAACTCCTCGCGGTGGTCCTGCCGTTTTCAAAAATGTAATACCGTTTTTTCTGCGCAAACGTGATCTTCGTTCCACGGGACCCAAGTGCTCGCTGGAAACTTAAGATATGACTCGATGGCCGACTCCTCCCACGAAAATGCCATAATCATGTAACCGAATATACCATTTTTGATATTCACGTTCAGACTGCCACCTTAGACCATCACCAGCCGTGTTCTCGGGCAGCGTCCTTGATCAGAGTAGCCAGGGCATCTGAACGAGGTTTAATAGAGCACTTGAAACGCTCAGGACGACTACGGCGTAGAAATTTGGGCTCCAAAAGGTTTCGCAAGTCATAAGAAAAGGCTTACGAAATGAAACCCGAGGTATGCGGCACATTGAGCTCGACTTCATTGCCGTTTTCATCTTTTGGTTTACCAACGTCGAATGTTGCGAGAATGGACACGACAGCGATATAGATCGAGGCATCGGCGAAGTGCAATCCAGCGCAAGTCCTCCGTTTCAAATGCAACTTTTAGCAGCGTGAAGCCGATGACTTTCAAGAGACCATAGCCTACCTCCTCCCAAATCCAAATGCATACTTGTATGGGTCAAGTTCTGCCGTCTCGGGATTCTCAAATCGCTCCGGCCAGAATCGTTCCGGATCCTTGTAGTTTGCCTCATCTCGAGTTATGGCCCTACAGGACCAGACGTCGATCACTGACGGATTAGATACTCCTGCCGGCACACCTTACCAGACATTAGGGCTAACGATGGCGCCCTTGGGGATGTAATATCCTGAACACAAGGTGTATTTATCGCACTCATATGAAGAACTACAAGGCGAGAGCTTACCGCCATAGTAATCGTCTTTCATGGCGCAACGTTGCACACCCTAGAGTAGGCATAATGGGTGAATAATTATAGGTAGGGAAAAGTATATTCCACACACCAGAGGAATAGCTGGTCTCCAACGCTGCAGCTCTTTGAGTAAACAGTCCACGTACGGCAGGCTGTCTCTGTCTTGGAACCCTGGAAGCGTGCCCTTTGGAACAACCCGATCGATTTCTGCCTGTGCTCTCCGTTGAACGTCGGGGTACAGTGCCATAGCTAGGATAAACGTGTTCATATTTGCAGATGTCTGCACCGGGTCAGAGTCAGGTCATATTCGCAAGCACTGGGCAGTGAAGATCAACGTACGGTATCAGCACCTGCGATGTACATTGAACCGGAACTCCATAATTGATCGTGCTCGCTGTATGTGCCATCTTGTAGTGTTCTCAATGTAAAGGATGGTGTAGCGGTGCCGGCGGCCTATGATAGCGTGAGTCCAAGTCCAAAGGACACCACTTTAAGCACCAAGCAGTACCATAGCAGCCTTGACTCGGTTGAATGGTAGTTCGACCATCCGGTCTACTTTTTCTCTCACTGCCTTGGCATTGCGCTTGAACTCTGCTCCAGGAAACCAAGAAGGAATATAACGAACTTTTCGGCAAAAGGTTTATCCACATTGCTGTCAACCGAAACATGATGAGCGATCACTCACGGATGGGCAGGATGTCCACGAAAGCGGCGCCGATATGAAAATATTGGAGAGCAGGTTCAATCGCCTCGTCGGAGATTACGATTAGCTTGAACAAGTATGATATCAATATGCTGTCCTCTTCAAAGCAAGTTCCGCTCACCTCGTCTTGCGCGGACTCGACTTTGATGCCATAGGTAAATAACAAAATAGATTTCCCGCCAAATCTTTTAACCAGGGAGGTCAATACCAAAATGTTCAAAATATGATCAAGACGAAAGTGACATACAACCGAAGATGCTCAGAGAAGTCGCCTGAGTGAGTGAGAAGCTGTAGAAGACACGTTCGGATGGCTCCCTCGAACGAGGGAAAGAAAAGCCGTATGGACTCTTTATTGAGAACTGGGTGCATAAGCTTGCGACCTCGCTTCCACGTCTCATTGGAGGGCATCAGATTTATTATACGGCCCAGCCCTATCCTAAAAATATATGGCGTTTAGCATCAATGATTAAGGACGGTCAAGGGGAGCGCGTACATTTTACCCACCATCTGGGTGACGGGTCTGCTAGTATATGATGATCTGAGATGCAATAACTCGTGCGCCGACTCGTAGGTATTGAGAACGACGATATGATTACCAAACGCGCTCAAATGTATAACGTCACCTCCAAATCCCAGCGCACAGTCAGCTTCAACTCAAGCTCACAATCCTAGATGATGCGGAACCTCACCAAACGCCTTCTTCCACTCGGTGTACTGAATCCATGCTGAACGAGGAGGTATCTGCCTTGAATTTCCAAATATGAGCTCAGGCTTGGGGCCAGGTGGAAGTGGGAGTCGTCGGGGGTTCAGGGCTGCAAAGACTCGATAAAGACGAAATATAGCAAAGGAAGCTCCCAGTAGTAGCACAAGAATTGCGGTGTTTGTTGCGTCCGCTGTCCGGAGCCCACGCATCATGCGCTATCCCAAGAATTGCGCTTGCAGAAGAGGCAAGATCACTTGAGGGGTATGAATAGAAAGCATCCTGTATTTATGTTCTCGGACTGGAGACTAGGACGACATTAATAGTACTGCGCGAGACAGCGGGGATCAAAGGCAGATGCGGCCATCATGCATCACGGATCGGCGTTGCTCGGGAATACTAGGTAATGGCAGGTCTCATCACCAGGTTAAGTCCTTTTAGGTTCCATTAGGTGTAGAAGCTTGAACATTGGACAAGCGTGCCGTATCGCTTTTGTCGACAAGTTATATTACTTCCCTGTCAACAAGCAACAGGCAAGCTTTAGCCTCGGTAGCTATTCGTCGCAGGCCTAGGGTGGGTGCCGCCGGTAGCGCCCTGTCTTTGTGCTGTT
Organism: Botryobasidium botryosum FD-172 SS1; assembly: GCA_000697705.1. NCBI lineage: Eukaryota > Fungi > Basidiomycota > Agaricomycetes > Cantharellales > Botryobasidiaceae > Botryobasidium > Botryobasidium botryosum. The sequence continues at coordinate 73,021 of KL198054.1, read as the reverse complement.
ATCAAAAAAATATCAGGGTGGCTTTTGATGAGGAGGACTTCGGAGGCGCGACTAGAGTTTGAGGACTCGGAAGTGAGAGCCGTGATACGTGTACCGGTGCGTGAACAAAAAATGCCAATGCCGCCATGGCATATATTAGTAGCAGCACAGCGAACAGAGCAGGCGTTGCCTGGAGCATGGCAGCTGCGCATGTCCGAATGCGCTGAGATGACGTTCGCCAACAGCGAGGTCAACGTTCAACATTCGACAGCACGCGAGCCTAAGAACTCAAGCTCAAAACCAAGATTACTCACTGAAGGAAGGTATTACCGTGATTTTCGTGGTTTTTTCACCTTTGCGCTACACCACCCAAACCGCTTACTGACAGTGAAACCAGATCTCGCGCCGTGAACATCATGATGGCGCACGACCCTCCAAACTTGCCTCCCACCCATAATGGCTTATTTGTCTGTAGTGACTCGGATGTCTGGCTTCACTTGTGACATAGGCCCAGCGGTACCCATGGATATGTGTGAATCTCACTCATCGCCATAAAGGATCATCATTGATATTTTTCAGCCCGAATTAATGCGTTTCTAATAGCTATCACTTAGCATCAATAAGCCACCCTAAACCACCATCATCTGGAATTCCACATGTACATGCACCTTGATGAAACTTCGCACTAGATATTGATTGGGGAACGCTCATATTCCCGAGGCCTCTCGGGGTCCAATTCATCTCCCTATGCCGCTTGAGGGGATGAAGTTGAGTCCAAACAAACCGGGTGTATTTATAACGTAATAAACTGAACACTGCATTTTGCCCTGAATATCACGAGTCAATATGTATGGAAAATATCAGATATTCCTTGCATATTCCGTAGATATTCCCACTAGATATGCCGAGAGAATATTCTTGGCCAAATCTGACTTATTCCCAAGATATTCTTTCCTCAATGTTCGAGACTCGACGCGGCAATGTATTCACCGCATTTCGCGCTGAATTTTACGAGGGAATATATCCAGAACATCTCACATATTCTGCACATATTCTGTACATATTCCCCAAATATTGCATCAGCATATCTTAAGAATAACCACACTATTCCGTGTATATTCCGAAGATATGATATCCTTTATTCGCAGGATATTGCGTAGGAATATTTAGGTCCTTTCGCTATAGCAGGCAGCACCCCGGGGGTTTCTCAGGTCTCGGCCGTCCGCGCGCGCGCGCGCGACGTAATTAAGAATGTTAAAGCTAACATTGCAGGACTATATACACGTGGGCCCTAGGCAAAGAGGTGTCGTCGCACTGTTGCAAGTGGTACTGGATGACTGCGAGGATGGA
>KL198054.1:56468-69183 GCA_000697705.1 Botryobasidium botryosum FD-172 SS1 | reverse complement strand
GCGACGACACCTCTTTGCTTAGGGCCCACGTGTATATAGTCCTGCAATGTTAGCTTTAACTATTCTTAATTACGTCGCGCGCGCGCGCGCGGACGGCCGAGACCTGAGAAACCCCCGGGGTGCTGCCTGCTATAGCGAAAGGACCTAAATATTCCTACGCAATATCCTGCGAATAAAGGATATCATATCTTCGGAATATACACGGAATAGTGTGGTTATTCTTAAGATATGCTGATGCAATATTTGGGGAATATGTACAGAATATGTGCAGAATATGTGAGATGTTCTGGATATATTCCCTCGTAAAATTCAGCGCGAAATGCGGTGGAAACCTCAAGCTTGAAGCTCGAAGTGACACACCCATCTGCTCCAGTCTTACGTTTTTCAGCCTCATCTGCACAAAAAGCTTGGCTAGACTTACAATGTTCATGCGGCCTCTACAACGAATTGAAATGCAAGACGATGGATGGCTGAAGTGGGCAGAAAGGGAAGAGCGCACCTATCCGCTACCTTTTGTCGACGACGACGAAGATCGTTATCTCAACCGGGACGATGATATGCGAGCAGAAGTGGATCTGCCAAGGACAGTCGTAGAACTCAAGATGAATTCTTTGTCCTCCAATCTACGCGAAAAACCTTCATGGATTCAGAAGTCACAAGACTCTAGCATTGTCGCGAAATGGAGGGAAGAAGCTATCGGGCAACAGGAAGGTCTCCCGGAAGAGGATCAACTGACACCTACTATGGTATGTGCGCGTCCTTTCGGAGCTATGTTTGCGGCCCACGAGCGTTTGCGTAATGCACTTCCAGGTCGATTATGTGCTAGCCGAACTGGCAGGTTATGCGAAACTCTCTGATGGAGCTACAGGCATAGAGGTATAAGTTGAGCCTGCTATACGACTCGTGCGCTCACTAATACTGAAACACAATAGATGGGATGCTGCGAGCGCGTCTGGAAATCCGACAGTCTAATCTCCACCGAGCTTCGTGATGCTCTTCTCAAGTGCGTCTCACGTTTGGAAGACGTGCCGGACGACGAGAAAGACTGGCACCCGAATTCTAACAAGCAAGTGCTCGACCTGGTCCATCCTTCTTTGTACCCTCTTGTGTATGGTCGTACGCACATCTACGAACAGGACGGTACCGGAAAACTCCTCGCCGAAAACCCCGAGCGTGCACAGATGTATAGTTCAGATAAATACCAATGGCTACCGGCAGACTTTGACATCAACGCATCGGGCCAGGCCACCCTCACTTCTCCCTACATCAATAACTTGGACCGTCGGAAGCATGGAAGGCTCTACAAAGCACTTGAGCGCCTCGTTGGTGCCGCTGTTCCAATGCGGAACAGAGTGCTGTCTGATCTACGGCGGCCTCTGACCCCTCCGCGCGTGCAGACCTCCCTTGTTTACTCCTCTGTGGGTCACTTCGAATACTATGGCATGGAGTGCATTTGGGGCCGTGGCGGAGAACCGCGGTGCCCACTCGAGGGTAACTACGACAATGACGAATACGAGGCAAGGTTAAAAACGCAACCCAAAAAACTACCTCAGGGCTTGACTAAATATGATGGCGCACTGGATGCAATCAAGCAGACTATCAATCTGAACAACTCCCGGATCCAAGCGCGTGATCGTCAAGCTCGCCAACATTGTCCTGATGCCGGACGAGCCACATTATCCCGGGATCGTGGCATGTCGAAGGTAGTGGTCAATGTCATGTTTATCTCGCCCAAAAGATGACGCTGAGCTGGTGCTATACTTAGGGATGAAAAACGAGTCCATCGTGTCTACATTCATATATGTGAGCATCACTCCGCAACTCACTTTCGAAGCTGCTGGATTTGACGTTTGTTTGTAAAGTATTACGATGAGGAGAACGCCACTGAATCGCAGCTAGCTTTCCGCACCGCCATTCGTGAACCTACTTACCATCAGCAATGGGACTCGATGTGCATGAAGACACTTTATGGAGTGGATCGGCAAGTCTCTTGAACCCCGTTTCTGCCCATTGATCTGAGATCCTCTGCAGCGACGAGTCATGCGTACAGCACCGCGGCCACATTGTGACTAAAGGCGGTCGGTGCATTGCTTTCCCGAACATCTATCAATACCAGGTATGCTTCACCCGTTAGCTAATCAGTTTTTGTGTTGTCTGAGATTGTCGTTCGACGCCTTCAAGATTCAACCCTTTGCACTAGTAGATCAAAACAAACCGGGCCACCGCAAGATTGTTGCTCTCTTCCTCATCGATCCTACGAGAAAATCCCTTCCACTACGGACGTTCCGCCGCAGCGCCGAGAGGCCTACTGTGAACTCCTCATGAGGGCTCCCGCCGTACGGAGACTTCCGCAAGAGCTTCGTCTCCTTATTCGCGAACAAGTGGATGAGGGCTTTACGAGGGAAGAAGGGGAAGAGTTTAGACTGGAATTGATGGCAGAGCGGTCGGCAGCCAGAGAAAGCTTGAATTCTGAAGGGTCAGGCCGATTCGGACATAGCTTCAACATGTGGTACGTGAACCCTGGGAGGTTTCTTGCCCGGCCTTTCGCATCGATACTGACGTTGTACCTCTCAGCGAGCATTGATTCGCTGTTGGCTGGCGTAGGAGGCATGGAGGCAAAGCGCGCGCTTCCGTCGCTAGTTAGTTTTGTTTATCTTTAGTTGGTTTCTGTTTCCTTTGTGCACGTAATGATGCTAGTGTACTTAGTGCAGTACTTTAAGTACTTTTACCGTACTTAAAGTACTTACTGTGCTAAGTCCAGTTCCAGCGCGCCGCGCATTGACCGCCAATTTTTAGTACTTATGTCGCGATCGTAGATCATCGATAAGCTTGCTCCACCCACCTTCTCCTACCTTTCACCCGCATTATCAGCGTTGAGTTATGGCCTTCCCCCTCTACTGGCCGGGTAAATACTGCTTTTACCCCATCGGAAATACCTCAGCAGTATCTTTGACGAGGGATATCCCCCCTGAGGAATTGGCGAATATCCTGCTCCTCGGTTGTGGGGATCCAAGGAATGTTTTATACACGATTTTCTGCGAGCCCCAAATCGGTATGTGAACATAAAGCGTTAATGCTTCAAATTCGTCCACTCACCCATCTTGCCTTGTTTATTGTAGCGACTCGGACGCTTGATTTCACTTGTTGCGACATGGACCCGGCGATATTAGGTACGTACGAACCTCACTCGTTGCCAGTAAGGATTGCCGCCGACACTTTTCAGCCCGAAATGTGCTCCTATTTAGTCTGGTGGCCGATAAGCAGCCCCATACTATCATCTGGAACATCTTCTTCCACATGCACCTGGATCAAAACTCGCACTCAGTATTGATCGAGCAATGTAAAAAGCTCACAAGTCTTTCCGAAACCCTCCCGCTGTGGCGTTCATCTCCTTACGGCTCGTTCATCAGAATGTGTACCGAGTACACTTTAGCGGAGATTCGGCGCCATTGGTCTCTTTATATTAACATGCAGGACCTACCGCGCGAGCGGACCAACACAATCCGCGACGCTTTTACAAAGACGTTTCAGTCATCATTTGGGGGGAACACTCTCATGATAAGCCCCGCCCGTTCTTCGGGGCCCTTGATGATGAAGGCGATCGAAGTCACGTCGGATCAGTTTAAAAACTACTGGAAGAAAGGCGTCACCTTTTCCGACCCAAAGCAAATCCGTTCGGCCACGCTACTCAATCCTACATTCGTATATTCCCTCGGAGGGGAGGGCTGCTCCGTTCATTACGGAACCGACCCTCTGGCCCCTTTCCACCTCGCTGTTCTCTTTGGAAATGCCCAAGGCGTGGTCTCCGTTGCTGACGCTGTCAAGGCCGCCAAAGCGGAATTCAGCGATTGGTGCACAGCTTTCCACACTTCCATCACTTCCACCACGCTAAACGCTCCCATCATCCGCTTCTTCCTTGGTGAAGCGACGGCGGTGTGCCGTACGCTCCGGGCTTTTGCCACCATGAGAGTGCTGAAATCAGGCGCGCCCGTTGCGCAGTGGAAGGCGCAGCTGATCCAGCTCAGCCGAGACGAATACGTGGCAGGCAGCGCGCCAGCTGTGTTCAATGTCATCGATACCTCGAACCTGGATGATGACTTTGGGCTCCTGAACACTTTACTCGCCACGGCACCCCTGCTGTCGGTATCTGCGGGTTCTGGAGTACTCTACACCGAGTCGCTGCTTTTTCAAGGGCAGAATGCCACAAAGGAGTTCAGCGAACGCCTTTACGCGGATATCACGACCTTGAGCTTGATCCTCGGTTTGTGTCCCGTCGATTACCTTTCAGGTTTTGCCGCCCGGTCCAACGTACACGAGTTACATATGTATGAGGCGCTGAAAAGCAAGTTGGGCCAAAAGCAGTTTCATCAAGTAACAACGTGGAAATCCCCGATGTCTGGAGACATAATTGCCGCTCCGCACGCGGGACGATGGCACCCGCCCGTTTTCGATCCGGAACAATTGGGCACGTTCTTCTATGATACTTATTTCGGACTATTCGAGCAGGAAGATCCCCTGACTCTCATGAGACTCAACCAGAAGAACCTCCAACAAGTCATTTCCAACTCAAATATCATCCACTACATGCGAGAGACCTTCGTCTTACTCCTCAAGTTCGCTAGAGAGAGATTAAACATCTCTGAGGAGCGATGGCAGGTGGTCATGCGCCGGTTTTGTGATTTGAGGAGCGCAGGCTCGTCTCTGCCTATGGATCCAAATAATTACCACGAGCTCTACGCGCAACTCCATCGCCATGGTGTGTATACGATCCCTCTCTACTTGGGGGAGCTGAAAAGGGTTGGGATTTTCAAGGGCTGGAGCACGATTCCTCCCCTCGTTCGAATCATCCTCATCGTTCCTCGCGAGAAGCTATCGGCCTTAGAGGACTCAGTCGAAACCATCCCCTCCATCCCATTGATGTGTGGTGTTGAAGGCAGCCGAACGGACTACTTCTTCGCCGCAGTCAATGTTGCATTTGGGCGCATCCTTTCAATTGGTACAGAAGCCTATCCGCAGGTGGTCCTTGAAGGAGATTCGGAGGGTTTGAAGGGATCGTCGCCACTTATAACATCCTTCGTCATGCCGACTGGCCTTCTGACAGAGATTGAACCTATGGAAAACCTTAGCGTTCGTCTCTCGGCTCGGACAACGCCCGGTACAGTAAGCCTCAGTGGGAAACTCGGGCCGTCTCTCAGCATTTTCGGCACGAAGATTATAGACCAATCGCATGTCTATATCCTGCCTGAGCAGCCGTTGGCTTCCAAAACGGTCCAAACCACACCTCCCCTTCCTCCTACTCCCACCGCGAGTCTCTTCGCTCAAATCGGTGAATCCGGCTCTGTGTCGGTCGAGCTAGACGAGGAATGCGAGCTGGTTTCTTCGATGATCTCCAGAATCTCCGTTAAGAATGAGGTCGTGAAGCAGTTGTTCGGGTCTGGGACTTCACCACAAGTCGCGCAGGTATCGCCTTGCGTCATGAGGGTCAGCATCGGTGGCCAGAAGCAGGATGTCGTGTACCCTTTCCCTGTCATAGGAAGCCAGCACAAACTCCGTCTCGCTAGAAAATCACTTTACATCGAGGCGAGTGGTCGATTTGATTACATTGTAGCCACTGAAACTAAAGCCTCCCTTTCTATAGGTCGTTGTTGCTATTTCCGGGCCATTCAAACCTGATGGCATGAAACTCAATCCATTCTCGGTGGTACTCGCGCAGAATGCTCCAAATCCCTGGAGCATCCATCGCCTCAATTTAGCTCGCCTTCCTACCCTCGACATGGGAGCGGCAAGTATAGACCAATGGCTTAATCCTCACGCTGCCCAAATGATGTCCTCTCGCGAACGCGCGCTCCGGAAAAAACACGAGACCGATAGCTTGATGTTTGTCAAGGACACGTTGCACACTCTGCTTGTCCGGTCTTCAGGCATCCAAGGCGGATCCATGCGACGGCTATTTGCTTTGAGAGATAAACCAACAACCGAATGCGACACACTCTTCTTCATCAGCGACCTGAGATTTGACCTACCCTCTCATACCATGGTCTGCGATGGATACGTGCTCCCGCTCACCCCCGAGCTTATGGATGTGTTATCAAGCTCCTTTGCCAAGCTTGTACAAAGCGGGGACATAGTCAATGTTTCCGTATTCGAAGGTGAGATGCAAGCGTGGAAACAGATCTTGCCTGCGTTTGTCGAGCGATGTCGCTCGTCATGGCAGCATGGGGCAAACTGTGAGTATAAATCACGGGGACGCATTCCGCTCACGGAAACGATGCACGAAGACCCGCTGTGCGGCTGTGGTAGAGGGAAGGACGTCGAGGGTATGACGAGGGTGGCGCTATGGCGCCCCTTCGCACCGTACGTGACTCGGGTCGCACTGTCGCCTTTGTTTGCGGTCTCATATCTCGAGAGAGTGGTTCGTAACCCGGCGGCATATAGGTGTTTCGTGTGCAGAAAGCCAGGCCAACCGAAGTTGATGACATGCGGAGGATGCAAGAAGGTACGCTATTGTTCCAAAGCTTGTCAAGGAAAAAATTGGAAGTCCCACAAGGCCAAGTGCAAGCCTTGAGCTCGAGCATACATCTCTTCGTCTCTCATGTCTTGTAAACTGTACACATTTCCGCCTCTTTTTGCTACCAAATTCCATATGAAACACTTTGCGGGACCCACTTTTCGCAGGCGATTGCTGTCCTTTTTCCTTGATGATCATACCCCGGGGCTACAATATCCTTTGTGCAGGAGTCAAACGAATTCATCATATGAAGCACGGATCAAACAAACTGCACACCAGAGCCTTAGCCTACACGACCCGGACTGAGAAGAAATTCACCATCCCTGTTCTTCCGCGGCAGTCCTCACCAAGGAGGCCACGGCCACTGAGCGAGGTTGAATAGCGCATTCAAAATTCTCAGGGCAGCTACATACCAGGAATAAAACCTTGGTAAGTTCATACAAACAAGGATCAAAAACCAAGCACGCACGAGATCAAGCCCAAAGTATATGGCACATCAAGCTCAACCTCGCTGCCGTTCTCGTCTCGCGGTTTAGAAATGTTGAATGCCGCCAAAATAGACACGACAGTGATGTAGATAGTGGCATCGGCGAAATGCAACCCAGGACAAATCCTGATGGTTTTTGATACGCGAGTCGTTAAACCTGTGGTTTTCGGATTGGCACTTACCGCCTTCCAAACCCGAACGCGTACTTGTATGGATCGAGCTCAGCCGTCTCGGGGTTTTCAAATCGCTCGGGCCAGAACCGGTTTGGGTCTTTATAGTTGTCTTCGTCCTGCGTTACGGCCCTATATGTGTTGAGCCACTCGTAAGATGGGACGGTTCACGACAATGATATACTTATCATACCAAATGTTGGGAATGACCGTAGAGCCTTTGGGAATGTGATAACCTAAACGAAAGCCATTCTGTTGACACCCTCACTCAAGAGTCTATGCAAAAAAGAGTGACACTTTCCGCCATAATCATCCTCCGTCGTCGCAAAATGTAGCACGCCCTGCAAAAATATCTTGTTACTAATGGGTGCATAGCTGGCTAAAATGCGTTTGGCAAACCAGGTTGAGAACAGGTTTCCAGCGTTGCAGTTCTTTCATCAACAAACCGATATATGGCAGCCTGTCGCGGTCTTCAAAACTAGGGAGCGCGCCTTCCTTGATTATATGATCAATTTCGGCCTGTGCCTTTCTCTGGACGTTGGGGTACAGCGCCATGGCCAGGATAAACGAGGACAGGGTTGCCACAGTCTGGGAGCAGAATGTCATAGGTATCTAGAGGTGCTGCGCGGTATGACCTCGCTCACGGTGTCAACAGCTGCGATGTACATCGACCCAGAACTCGCCAGTTGATCTGATTCGTCGTAGATGTTATTTTGTAAGTTGTCGAGTGTAAAGGACGGCATGGCAGTGCCTGCAACCTGCGATAGATCGCATTGATCATTATACGTTTGAGTGCACTGACCCGAAGTTTCATAGTGAAGAAACTGTACCATATCGGTCTTGACGCGATTGAATGGGACTTCAAACATCCTATCCAACTTTTTCTTTATAGATTTGGCACTGCGCTTGAACCCGGCACCAGGAATCCAAGACGGTACATGGCGGACTGTGACATTCAAAGAAGGAAGAAGGTGAGCTTGTTAGGTTTTACCTGCAGTTTGATATCTAATGAGCTAGGTTAGTACTTACGAATGGGAAAGGTGTCCACGAGCACAGCTCCTGGAGCAAAGTACCCAAGAGATGGCTCAACAGCTTCATTGTTGATTGCGATAAGCTTGGAAGAGGTTTATATCACCGCCCGAAATCTCGTGTATAGGGATTGGTGCTCCTACCTCATCTTGTGAAGACTCGACTTTGAGACCATATGTGAATAGCACTATAACTTTCCCAGTAAGTCTGTTCGGGTCCGCCATTGAGCGCGCGCTATGCAACCAAGAATACAAGAGACACATACAATCGAAAATGGCCAATGAAATCATGAGGAGAATCCAAAAGCTGCAAAAGGCACGTCCGTGTAGCGCCTTCAAGCGAGGGGTAGAACGACCGTATGGCTTCGTTGTTGAGGGCAGATTGAATGATCTTGCGACCTGCTTTCCACTTCTCGTCTGATTGCCGGATGTTTATCATGCGATCGAACCCTATCCTAGAGTGAGGAGGAATATAAGCTTGGTAAAAGTTGAAAAGAGAAGACCTTACAGTCGCCCCGCCATCTGGAAGACAGGGCGGTCTGCGCATGAAGATTTACGCTGCAAGAGTCCGTACATCGATTCGTACGAATTAAGAACAACTATGGGGCCCCCGACGGTGCTCAGGTACAGGATGTCGCCTTCGAAATGCGTGGCGCGGTATCGAATGTAAGCTCTACCCCAAGCTCAAGTATCAAATGATTGAGCTCACCGAATTTCTTCCTCCACTCGCTAAACTTTAGCCAAGAGGAGTGTGTAGGTAGCTGCCTTGTATTCCCTAAGATAAATTCGGGTTTGGGGCCGGGCGGGAGAGGTAGCTTTCGAGAGTCGGCGGTGATTCTAGAAGGCCCATAGCGATGGAGAGAGACAAAGGATGCAATCAAAATCAAAGCGAGTAGTATGAACGTTGCAGTGTCGGCCATCGCAACGAGAGGGGGTTCGCGAGCAAGAAGTTGAAGTCCTCATCTAGTATATAATATAGCGATGAGACGCGATAACGGCACAATTGCTTCACAAGCCCAAAGGAGCGAATTTCGTAAGGAGTCATCTACCCTGTTATACCACCCCCTTATGAGGCCTCCGAGATGGAACGTCGCCGCGTGTGCCACGTAGTCACTATCAACCTTTATAACTCTGATACAAGTAGGCCGGACATCGGGGGGCCTCGATCGGCGAGCTGGCCAGATCCTCAGTGGGGAAATTGCGTGTTTTGGGACCAAACGCTTTGGCGAATGCCCAATCCGTGTGGCTCATATTAATGAGGCCCTGACGGCATTAATATCATCGCTCTCAATCTTGACCACGGAGAATAGAGGCGAATAGGCGAGCGGGGTACATAGTATGAGAGCTTAGCGATAATCGATAACCCCTTGGCGGGTGATAAAAAGTGTCGCCCAGTTGACAGTACTAGGACAGAACTGGCGCGCTGAAGGCTGTGGTTTAGTACATGCAATTACGAGAGCAAGTCTGCGATGCCAGTGCCGCTCTTGGAATGAACTTGAACCTATAAGCATTTGAAAGGAGAGCTCTTGTACGAAGGGCTACAGCTTGCCATACGTACGCCAAAGAGGTTGGTGGTAAATTATATGTTGTCTGAGCTTGAATCAGAGCTTTGTGCTAGTCAAGTCGGAGCTCCAAATTCAGAGATAAGCTATGTCATCATGGACTCAACATCCGAATTCCCACCACAGTATGCCAAAATCTGAACCTCTTAGGTACATCCCTCACATGTAGAAGTTGTACCTAAGGGGCCGTTTACAAGGAGGAACTAATCAGTGGATCCTGACCTCAGGGCAGGGCGGGGGGGAGGGAACTCCTGAAGCACACTTTAGATCCTGAGGAGACCCTCGGGCTGACGACGCGCGCAGAGGAGATCCTCGTGGCTGGGTGAGGAGCTCCTTCTCGGCCAAGAGGAATTCCTCCACGTGATGGAAGCAATTGCAAGCCCGGGGAACTAGTAAGGAGCTCCTTCGCTGCCAAAGGAACCCCTTTCCGATTAGAAGGAGTTCCTTGTAGAGTGTACGCGCACAGTTGGACCAATTTTGAGAAAAACCAAGGTCTGAGGAACCCCTTTGCGAATTATACTATGCGGAATTTGTCAAGAGCGCAAGGATGCGTCTTCGCGTGTACATCTGATATGTTTTCTGCGCACGCAGTGTGCTCAACATGTCGCACTTGAATATCAGGTTTTCTGTAAGGCAATGACGAGCCATATAGTTGAGATAGATAGATAGAAACATGTAAGCTAGTAGTGCGGGGCGGGCCAGTGTTGCGCGGCCGACCCCCCCGATCCTCCCAATCCCCCTGACCCCCCCAGTCCCCCCAAACCCCCATCTGGCGTATAATCTTGCTGCCAAGGCGCATGCACGTTGGGTGCACGCGCATTCGAGGCTTGTGCGTTGTATGCGTGCGTGTTGTGGATGCTCCCATTCGGCGCGCCTCCGTTCGGCGCGCCCCCGTTCGGCGCGTTTCCTTTCGGCGCATGCACGTTGTGGATATGTCCGCTCGAGGCTTGCTCGTCGTAGGCATGCGTGTTGGATGCGTGTGCATTGGAGGGGTGTGGGTTGTACGCGTGTGTGTTCCCACTCGGCGCGTTTCCGTTCGGCGCGTGCGTATTGTGGATGTGTCCGCTCGGGGTTTGTTCGTAGGCGCGCGTGTCAGTTGCATGCATATTTGAGGGGTGTGGGTTGTATGCATGCGTGTTTCCATTCGGCGCGTTCCTGCTCGGCGCGTTCCCGTTCAGCGCATGCATATTGTGGATGGGTCCGCTCGAGGCTTGTTCGTTGTAGGTGTGCGTGTTGGGTGCATGCGTATTCGAGGGGTGTGGGCTGTACGCGTGCATGCTTCCATTGGGCGCGTTTCCATTGGGCGCGTTCCCATTGGGCGCGTTCCCATTGGGCGCGTTCCCATTTGGTGCGTTCCCATTTGGCGCGTTTCCGTTCGGCGCACGGCCGTTCAGCCCTTGTGCATTCAGAGCCTGGGCATTCGCAGCTTGTGCGTTGGGCGCTTGTAACCTAGGCGCATGTGTGTTAGGCGTCATGTGGTAGTTGGATGGTGCGTGTAGTTGAGGCACGGACGGCTGCGAGTACCCTTGTTGCGGGAAGGTCTGCTGCGGGAAACCTTGTGGATAGTGCCGATTGGGTGGCGGCTGGCTTGGTGCCGCGTAGTCAACGCTGGGCGCAGGGGGGTAGTAGCTGCCGGCGTGACTCGGCGGGGTGTAATTATTCCATGGACCTTGCTCCGGTGCTTGTGTCGGAGCCTCCTTATAGGCCGGAGTTGTATACTGTGCGTGCGCATGCATGGTTGAGAACTGGGGATCTTGCCCCGGGAATGGAGGGAACTGCCCCATGTTCACAGCACGGTTCATCTCGGCGGGCGGCAGAGATGGTGTCGCAGGCGTTGATTGAGGCATTGCATAGTTGTTTAGATCAGGCGGCGAGGGCAGATTTTCAGTGGGCTCTGGGATTCGCACTGGAGGCCGAGTGCAATCCTCTGTCGCGGCTGGTGGCGCCGGCGGCGCCGTGGAAGACGCGCGGAACGGGACGCTACCGGGCGGCACAAACGGCCCAAACGAGGCAGACAAAAAAGCCCCCTTCGTGGCTGCAGCTTTGACGTCGAGTGGTTGAACAAAGGTGGATGGATGGGTGGGAGGCCCTGCGCTCTCCGTCTCGATTGGATCGGCAAAAGACACCTCCCGCTTTTGAGTGCCATTTCCGAGCCCGCGACCCCCTGACAGTAGGTGAATAAGTCAGCATCAGCGCAACTTGGGAGATGTAATAAGTACGCATTACCTCCTGTGGTCCTATCGGCGTACGCCCCTGGCTTTGTTACCTATGAAACAATACGCTGGAGTCAGTATTTGAGCCCGATTGAAATATGTTACATGTACTTACTTGAATAGTAATGGATGGGAGCGTTGCATCGGTGGAAGCGTTTGGACGGCCGCTACTACTAGTCGCCTCGTCGTCTACGGCTGTCGGTGACTTCCTTGGGTACTCTCTTCCCTTCCCTTTCGAAGCGGATGTCGCCTGCTCGTTCGTATGAACGCTGTGGTCCATGATTCAGTGCCGGAAACACAGCGACCAGGGGAAGACGTACTTACGTGGCTGAGGTTTCTTTGCTTTCTTGCTCGCCGTTATCCTCGTTGTGTTGGTTATCCCCGCCGTTTTCTAAGACAGCCTCGATATCGTCTTCACCTCCGCCTTCGTCAAGAGCCACCTCTTCATCTTCGTCGTCGGATATGATAGCCTTGCTCTTGATCACCCTCCTTTTATTCTTCGCTGAGGAGGACGGCTCCGCGGCGGACTGGATCTTTTCTACCTTCGCTGCCGCCTTTGTTGCTGCAGCTGACTTCGTCGCCTTCTTTGTCGCCGTTGCTGCATTCTTTGACCGCTCCTTTGGCTTCGCTTTTACTGGCTTCACGGACTTCTCCGCATCCTCCGCATCCTCCAGGTCCTCCGCGTCCTCCGGTTCAGCATTAGCCTTCTTACCACGCTTCCCCTTCCCCTTCCCCTTCCCCTTCCCC
>KL198054.1:18497-56217 GCA_000697705.1 Botryobasidium botryosum FD-172 SS1 | reverse complement strand
CCCTCCCTCCCTCCCTCCCTTCCCCTTCCCCTTCCCCTTCCCCTTCCCCGCTTTGACCTCGCATGCCATATTATCCAAGATACCCTTCACGAGCTTCACTCCAAAAGGAGTTTCGCCCTGGACGGTGTGAAGGACATTGCCTTCCGTGTCGGTGATGATTGGAATCGCATCGTATTCCGCTGTCCCCGGCACGAGCTTCTTTTGCTCTGATATAAAGGAGAAGTTAGAGAGCGCTCGCGCGGGGCAAGCGGACAGCGTGTTACTTACCATCGGTCCACGAAAGGTATTTCATCTTCTCGTTCTCGGGCGTGATATTATTTCTATCATTGTACAACTTCCGTCCTAAAATCAAAAGCTCTTTGAACCTGATTTCGCTGAGGTTGATTTGGCATCCGGGAAAGGGGGCATTGGGGACGTAGTTGACTACGGACATCTCCGCTTTACAGAGCCGCGGTACGAGATCGCGCCAAGGATACCGACGATGATCTTTGTCCTCCGCGCTGCATTCTAGCACTGTTTTGAATTGAGTCAGCGGCAGCGTTCCTGGTATAGCGCCAAGGGCGAAAGGTTACCGAATTGATCTCAAAGCATCTTCGAGCACCTGGTTCTACATTGATCCAGATTGGCGGTGAGGTAATCCAGGCTCTCTTCCTTGCGATTCTTCATATCTGCAATCCTAGAGAGAAAATAAATCAGAAACAGCTCAGATGTAAAAGATGGGTAGGGCGCTACTTACTTTGCAAACGTGGCCAAGTCTGCTAGAAATGTCTTTGCAGCGATGCCGCCCTTTTCGAGCCAGTAGGGTTTAAGAAAATTACAACTCCAAACGCAAGATGCCGCCTGGGCGATTCCGTCATCGGGCGCAATGCACTGAATTGAACCGGACGTAATGAGGCTATAGCATCCTTCAAGAAAGGCGCCCTGAAATATCTAATGTGAGCCCAGTGAATGGCGCAATAAAGACTATTATAGGTGCTGACCTTTTCCGTCATTTCTAGCACGTATTTATTCATTATCTTGTAACGGCCTTCACGATCGATGACTTCACGCGCCTTCTCCCGACGGTTCACCTCTGCCCATGCAAGCATTTGTCCCTTGAATGCAGCAAGCTGCTGCGCGGATAGACCCTTTACAAGCGCGTTATAATCATCTAAGCATGCCTTCGAGCGCTCTTTCTTCTCTGTGGGTGAGAGCTGTAGAGGGAGAGGTCAGAGACGTTGAAGATAGGGACTAGCGGTGATTATAATGTAAATACCTTGCGATTGGCCGGGAGGGGGTGCTCCCCACTCCACTTTGTCTGGTAAATGTTCCACGTCTGGCGAGCGCGCGTCCCCTTTTCTCCGATACCACAGAAGAGTGCAACTGAGGAATAGCTTCGATTGAACTCCTTCGCGTATTTCTCCAATGATTCCTTGTACTCTAGCGCGAGCTTATTGAGAATAGCCTTCTGTGCGTCAGAAAAGGGCCCGGGCTTGAATTTTTCAGGCTTCTCATCGGCATCGCTGAGGTGGTCTTCATCTAGATTATCGGGCTCCATACCCATGTCAAAATCCAAGTCGAAATCCAAGTCCAAGTCCAAGTTCATGTCATCGCGGACAGCAGTGACGGAAGCAGGCGGCGTTGCCGCTGGAGAGGATTGTTGTGTGGCAGGTGGCGTGATAAGGACAGGCGGGATTGGAGCTGGAGAGAATGGCTGAGTCGCAGGTGGCGTGATAGGCAGCTGGTGGCGAGAGGGGACTTGGAGGAGGGTGTCGGCGGGTAGGACACGCAGTCTGAAGGAGTGATCCGGGCCAACGCCAGTGTTTCCCGCGTCGCCGGTGCCTCCGTCCACAGGGGAATCTTCGCTGACCATGCTGATATCTAGCTGTTCCAGTACGTCCCGCGTGTCCAAATCATCTTGTCGGGCGCTAGCTGCGTCCTCGGAAGCCGTCAAGGTATCACCAAGCTGACTGCACCCAGCAGTGGCCTCGCCTGTTGCGCTTGGAGCCTTGTCGGGGACAGCCGCATGAGAGCCAGAAAAAATAGGTGGACTGGTGGATGCGGCAGGTCGGGCGGGCTGGTCATTTGGATCTGGTGACAGTTTTGCTAGATTCTTCCGGGCAGCACTGACGAGGATGTTAGCACGGGATTGAAGCGTGTTCATAGTTTACTTAGATAAAGACAAACCTCAAAGTATCGTCAGGCGCTTGAACCATGAGCCTGATTCGCTTCACTTGAGATTTGGCCTTGGGTAGAGACGCCTCGGGTGTCGCGTCGGGTGTCGCGCTGGGTGTCGCGTCGGGTGCCGCGTCGGGTGCCCTAGACACCTCAGATGTCCCAGACGCCTCGGGTTCCACTTGGGGTTCCGGCGCTGGCAGGAGACGCGCGCTGCGTCTCTACGTGTGGAGCAATGCATATATGGGCAAGGTCAGGTGAGCGCCGTCGCTTATAGGAGCTTATAGGCAATTGGTGTGCACCGTTCCAACAGCAGGTTCTGCTTTTACCTTCTTCGCCGTTTTGGTAACTTTCCCCTTCAACTGAATGAAAAAGGTGAGTCCGGCAAAGGCAAGTCAGGATAAAAGGAGAAAGGGGGACTCACGGGTGCGTTTGCCTCTCCGTCCTCGCCGCTGAAAACTCCTGCGTCCGCGCTGGTGCGCTTCAACTTGGGCCGCCTAGGCATTGAAGCTTGAGCTCAGCGTTGAGGTGGTAGTTCTTGAGCTGTTCGAGCGGCACGCTAGTGCGGAGGCAGTGGCCAGGGTGAGTGTACAATCTCCGATTGACGAGGGACTCCTTTACCTTGTCAAGGAACTCCTCTATCGTGTCAAGGAGTTCCTCTATCGTATCAAGGAGTTCCTCGCCTCACGGCAACCGGGCATCGTGCCCCTTTCGGAGCCTGGAAATCCCGAAGGGGGTAAGTATGTTCGCTTGTTGTCCAGCGCTATATAGGCTGACTTTTTCATTCCCCCTCCTTCCTCGCCACTACCATCCCCTCACTGCGCTCCCCCTCATGGTCTACCGTCGCGAACAGCCTGCCCCCCCTTATGAGGAGGCTATCGCCGCCACCCGCGCTGCGTACCTCAGCGACCACTACGATATCACCACGATTGGGCGCTTGTGGGAGAGTAAGTCGCCGCATTCCAGCCAAGGTACACGTTTACCTACTCACCACTCCTCATAGACATGAACATCCGCGCGCCCAACGACCTGGCGCTCCCGGACGCATCCATGGAAGGATTGCGCCAAACCATCTACGGGACCAACCCTTCTTTCGCTGTCCACCAGCGGTTTATCTACAACCGCCAGGAGAGGGATGCTATTATCGACACTGGATTGGCCGAGCTGTTTGCCAAAGTAAGCCGCACAGCGACAGTATCTTGCAACATTACTGACTCACGTCTTGTTGTATTCCAGGCGCAGTCTCTGTATGAGCAGGGGAATTGCGATATCATCGTCCTCGCGTCCCGCCCAGACGCCAACTACCGCGAGGCCTACTACTCCAGAGGTATCCTCAATGATCCATTGGCGCGGCAGTACTGCGAATCTTTCCCCGCCTTGTTTGCTGATCTAGCTCGGGAGCGCCGTGGAGTTTTCGAGGAGAAGAACGGCTTGCGCATCAACATGCGCCGTCACCCGGCGACGCCCAGTCGCCGCGGGGGCTCTCAGGGTATTAGCAGTAGCCCCTCAGGCAGTCAGGCGACGCGCTCTGTCCCAGTTGCCGGACATTCGGCTGCTGCGGCTGCGGCGGGCTTCCCGACCGACGTGACTGAATACCTCGTGAGACGTGGCGTGAACGGACAGCAGCGCCAAGACCTTGTGTTAGCTTGGCAGTGGTCTAAGCAGTCTATAGATGGCGCGTTTAGCATCGAGGACGTGTTGAGCGAGATGATGATATCACCCGAGGCCAGGTCTTTCGTTGAGTTGAAACTTTTGAGATCCCTTAACCGGTACGTACTCGCTAAAAATAAACAGACGCGACGCATGACTAATTCGTCAATCCAGGATCACGGCCTAAGATCGCTGCTCAAATGTCGTACTGTCTTTTTTCCTCCGCATGTTTACTCGCTTTGTCCCGTTTGAAAAATGAATTTCTGTCCGAAATGTTGAGGCGTGGTCCATTTAGAGTGGAGTGATTATGACATATCAGGCTGGTGTTGAGTCGCGTCATGAAGCCGTCATGCCCGAATTACGTAACCAGCGCAACTCAACTAAGTATGGAGTTTCTACCGAGTACTTCTAGACCGAAACAATGACGACTTTAGTCTATGGCAATATAAAATTGCACCTCATATATGTTTTATTGTCCCTGACCTGCCTCGACAAAAAAGGGATTGGCCTTAGTGGCATTGAAAATGGTTTTTGGACATGAACAGGCTCTCCTAGGTAATCATATACATAGTGATCTTCTCTCTAAATTATTTTCTCCATGCTTCATGTGCTCTTTCCACCAATTCAATGTCCAGAGGTTATTCAGGTCTTGTGAAATCACCAGAGTCACTATGGTGATGCAGCTAGAGATAATTTCCAGGAAGCATTTGACCACCAGTTTGCACAGATCAGTTGGGAGGTTCTCCATTGTGGGGCTGCCTTTGGCTAGAGGGAAGACGATCAATGAACACCTCAGCTACACATCTCCGTCTCTCATCTCTCTTGCCGCCCTTGATCTCGGTCCTGGTCCCGGTCTTGGTCTTCTCCTCGTAGTCGCCTTGGGCTAGAGGGAAGACAATCAATGAACACCTCAACTACACATCACCATCTCTCATCTCTCTTGTCACCCTTGGTCTCGGTCCTGGTCCCGGTCTTGGTCTTCTCCTCGTGGTCGCCTTGGGCTAGAGGGAAGACAATCAATGAACACCTCAACTACACATCTCCATCTCTCATCTCTCTTGTCGCCCTTGATCTCGGTCCTGGTCCCGGTCTTGGTCTTCTCCTCGTGGTCGCCTTGGGCTAGAGGGAAGACGATCAATGAACACCTCAACTACACATCACTGTCTCTCATCTCTCTTGTCACCCTTGATCTCGGTCCTGGTCCTGGTCCTGGTCTTGGTCTTCTGCTCTCCTACACCCTTTAGTACATGTTATTCTCCCCTCTGTTCTGTTATCTCATCCTTCCTTTTTCCCTTCTGCTCCAGTCTCATCATTATCTGCCTTTTCTATTTCCAACCACACATCTTTTTAAAATTGTACACTTCTCCATTGTCTGCCTTGAGTGTTTTCAAATGCCCCTTGCTAAATGAGAATTGTGTAGATTGAAACAGAAGCCAACTCTGGTCTGCACACCCATGTCCAAAGACTGTGTGATTTAGAAGAGAAGTCAGTTCTAATTTGGGATAATGGCTGTGGTGTTGAGTACAGTCGAGGAGTTAAGGCTTGGTGGCTGTACAACAAGATCGAGTCTAAGACTCAACGCCAGATGCTCCATCTGTTCATCACGCCTTGACACTTTTTTATAGCTTCTCTTTTCAACAATCTGCACACCCATGCCCAGAATTTTTTTTGGATCCGCCCATTGCTTAAAATTAAAAGAGACGGAGGAAACTTAAAGTGCAGCGGGCGGGGCTTGAGTTCCCAATGTGCGCATGTTTGGCAAAATTTGCATCCGGCTCTTCCACGTTTTGTGGCCTCGCTAACGCCTCGTTCACACCCCATCAAGTTCACTTCCCCGCCGGCGTAGCGTGCGCCAGTTAAGGCTTTGCAGGCAGGTGCTGCCTCCTGGAGATGGCTACTGTCTTTGGAAGTGGTCGGTCTGTGAACGCCCGGCCGCGCAAACCCGGCAGGCGGCGCCTCCAACCTACCGTTGAGCCCACCACCGACTCTTCTGGCAGTCAACCACCTTTGGCTACCCCTCCCCTCATTGATACTCGCTATGCCTTCTCCGAGGTCAAGAAGAAAAAGCGACTTCCCGGCGCTCCTCGGTTTCCACCCTCTGTGCGGCAAGGCGCGGTCCTACAGTTATCTCATGGTCAACGGTACACACAAGCTCAAAACCTTCGCCCTCTGGCCGGTCGCGTCGGCGTTGAAATCGTTGTGGGGAGCAGCATCAAGGGCAAGGGTATTGATATCCCCTCGCCTCTTGATGGCGAGGATTTCATACATGATCAAGATCAAATGGGTTTTGACGAGGAGGCTATTGACGCCGCTCGACTAGCTGTCCACAACCTCCACCGGCACCAACGAAGGCGGACGTCCCAGTGGCATCGGTGGTCTACGGTACTCATCCCTTCTCTCATTCGTCCGTATCTGGAGTATAAGCTTGCTACAAGATCTGGAGCAATCCCGCCTCCACCACCCGCTTCAGACCATACGTGCTCCTGCAGTGACTCTCGGAAGCTCCATGTCACACTGGCCACATGGAACTGTACATGTTATTTTTCCCGCTCAAAACATACAGCTAACTAACGCACAACTTCAGCTTTCAAGAATGCGTTGATCATGGTCTGCCCTTGTTGCTCAGCAGGCGTGCAGCTCCTTGAGCTCGGCTTCTTCCCATGCGCCCCCTCTCGCCCAACCATTGCCTTCCACCTCGATCTCCTACAACTCGTCACGCTCCAACTTCGCAACGGAGTCCCAAACATTACAGCATGGGCTGAAACCCTAGATGCGTTCTGGCGGGATCGCGGCTTTATTATTCCGTTTGAGGTGAGTTGTATCTACAACACACGGTAAAGCAGAAGCCTTATGCTATCAAAGGGTACCTTGCGGCGCCGGTTGGCGAATGCTTTGCAGTGGTATCAGTTTCTTGTGCATCAAGCCAATGCCCTTGTGACAAAATCGGCAGACATCAGTCCCACCTCACCCAAATCCTCGAGCGACACCGAGGGCTTATCGCCGCCCCCCACTCCTTTGAACGCGGCCTCCCTCCCGCTGTTGTCCCGTCTTCCCTCGTCCTCGGCCCCAACCACGCTCCCGTCGGCCCCGCCCGGGCCTCCTTCCTTGGCCACGCCAGCCTCCCCCCTCGATCACACAAGATCAAATGATGGCAGCGCAGGCACAGCCGATGCCTCTCCCTCTCCACCGGGGCTGGGGCACACGAGTACTAATACAGCGCGCCCCGTATTCGGACCGCCACCTCCTCTGTTACGCCCGGATGATGACAACAACGATGAGCACCCATCCGCCTATCTCCGCGCGCGTTGCCCGCTCTGTTTTGGTGGCCGGCGCCCCAAAATGAGCCACTCCACGTAAGCCCCCATTGATTCACTCTAACTATGTGCTCATCTCAACGCCGCTTCGCTTCCAGCTGCGATGCGCACGCCTGCCTTGATGCCTGTTTCGGGCACAAGCGGCGAGCCGGTCATGGGTTAGACCCGGAGATTCCATACGATGACTCCCGGTTTCTCCCAGATGATTTGGTGCGCAAAATGATGGAGCGAGTGGAAAAGGCGCGCGGCGAGCCCAAGAAGGCCCCCCAAAAACGTGAGAAGCATGCTGAGTTCAGTGGGCTCCCTGTATCGAACTCGGTCCTTGATCATTGCGAGGCAACGTTCATTGCCGCACAGGAGAATGTCGCAAAATCGTCGAAGAAGTTTTACTCGGACACGGGCTTAATGGCTCTCCTTTGTAGACATGATCGCGTCCTATGGCTGGTGAACCTCACAACGCCGGGCGAGCAACAACACTACGCTCTTGCTCTCATAGTTCAACTCTTCCTACATCTCCCGTCTTTCTGGCGTATTGGTTTACTTTACGACATAGCATGTCAGCTCCACCGCAGTCTTGTGAAGGTACGGGGCGTGTAGTTATTCCCCATAAATGCCATGCTGACGGTCGTTTGCAGTGGGATCTCCTGCCGGAGTATCTCCACCGCCTCGTATTTGGTGTATCCGTGTTCCACGCATACGGACACCAATGGCCGTGTCAGCTCGTGTACCATCCCCGGAAACGCACCGAGTTTGGCCTCACTGACGGCGAAGGCTGCGAGAGGTTTTGGTACGCAATCTCGCCACTTATCCCCTCGCTTCGCGTCTCCGGGGTGAGTCCTTCACTATATATCTCCATTTCTCAAGCTGACCTCACCTTTTCCCTTTTCTAGTTTTATCGACGCCTTTTCGTGCTTGACTGCCAGCTTATACACCTCGAGGAAATCTCACTCGCTCGTCTAGGCGCCTGGCTCGTTCGACGGTCTCATGCGTGCAAGAAGCGTCTCGAACAAGCCGTGGCCAACTTCAAGAAGTGTGGGATTGACGTAGGCATACTGCGGTCTCAGTGGTGCGCTCAGGTTAAAGCGCAGACGGAGAAAGCCCCTCGTATGTATTCAACGGCTTATTGATCAGTAAATCATGTACAGACTTTGCTCTATGCATAGGACAATCCAAAAACATCGCCGATCGTGCTGTGGAGAAAGTTGTTTTGGAGCGAGCGAAGCTCGAGGACACCGCTGCCGCCATAGACACGCTTGAGAGCCGCCTAGCCGCCATTCCATGCGAACAGGAACAGGCACGCGAAGCCGTCGAGCTTGATCTTGAAAGCGCGCGCGCGACATCAGCTCAGGTCAATGCGAGTCTGAAGGCCATGGAGAAAGCTCTCGGCGTCACGGGGAAGCAGCAATTAGCTGCCCTCAAAGGTAATCCCTATCTGCGCGCACGGATGAACGCCCGTGCCCTTCGAGCTCGTATCCGGGCCAGAATAATTGAACACAAGTTCGAGCGCACCAAGATTGAGCGAGCCTTTCGTCGACAAATGCAGCGTAAGTTCATCTCTTTCATTTCTCTTTGTCTCTAGAAGAGATTAAGATATCCGACTCGAAACATAGAGGAAAAGAACCACGCGCACACCAATGCATCTATACATCGCCGCAAGGGTAGTATTATGACCCTCATTAGGAAGTTCAACAAACTTGTCGACGACATGAAGGCGCTTCGCCGTGACGGCCAAGCACCAATTGAATCCAAGCTTCCTCGCACGCTGGACGCGGCAAAGATCTTCCGGTTGGATGTTGACGATGACTTATGGCAGGATGACCCTGGGCTCGGCGACGACGATGCAGGCGACGTACCTGGCTGGTTAGGGAATGATAAGATCCGTGATGGCATCGTTGCCATGTTGGAGCGGGACCGCTGTTTCGAGGAAGAAGAAAGACTCCAGCATGAACGTGGTTCCATGCAAGCATGGATCACAAGCGAAGTCCGCGCGATCACGGCTGCTTGCATTGTTCATCAAGGCGCGTCTCACTGTGACTCTTTGTTCTGTCTAAAATTATCCTGAGTAAACTCTCTTGCTTAGATGACAAGCCCCTCCTCTATCAGCTAGAGCGCCGGTTAGCAAGATTGCGGGAACTAAACACGACGTGGAGGACCGCGCTCGAGGGGTTTGACATGCCGAAGCCATGGCCCTTCGATAAGGAGCCAGCCAATCCCACTCCCGACCATATATACGCACGTGCCGGCCACTCTCGACTGCGACCAAACTTCCCTACGTATTTCTCCGACTCGTCCGACTCGTCCGATTCTGAAACGGTACCGGACGAGAATGAGCCCGCTGAGGAAATCCTTGATCACATGAAGGAGGACAGTGCGGCGTCTTCCGATGACGAAAGCCTCCAAGGGGACGCTGATGAAGCGGTGAACACGCTGGCCGATGCCGTTACCCAATCAAGCTTATATGATGACTCTTCACCTAAAGCGAGCTTCGCTGTTACTTTACGCGACGGCGCTGTACGCCCCCCTGCCTCTCCCGCCTCCCCTGCCTTCCCCGCCTCCCCTGCCTTCCCCGCCTCCCCTGCCTTCCCCGCCTCCCCTGCCTTTCAGTCTGAGCCGTCTGGTTCCAGGGCTAAATTTCAAAGCAACAACGAGAACCTGGCAGCGCGGAAAGCGGATGGAGAGGTGGGACGGCAGCTGAATGGGTTTACGTGTTTCGGGGAAGACATGGCACGAGTGGCCAGCAGAACCAGGTGGTTTTCCGGCTCTGTCATCACCCTCTTCGCAGAGCTCCACACCGCACGGGCGCGCAGCAACCTACACGCGCACGTTTACCACCTCCCAACAACCTTCATGTCCAATATCGGAGACTTAATCGCCGCCCAACAGTCAAACGACGAAGCAAAGGTTACCGCGCTTATTGCCACCTTAGGAGGCTTGATGACCAATGTATCAATCCAATTCATGGCGCGCGCGCTTGTATACTAACGCTTCGCGGTTATCTAGGTTTGCCCCCCTCGTGAATCCGTCTCCTGGCTGATTCCGACGCATGTACCTTTGCACTGGACACTGTTAGAGGTCCGGTGGGATCTGAAACAGCTACGACATTACGACAGCTTACCCGATCGACCAGCCGCTATCACGGACACTATAGCGGTTGCCCAGAAGGCGCGGGTATTCCTCCAACTCATGCATGAGTGTTTTAAGCAGGAAATCGAGTTTGACAAATGGGAATGGGTGGATGAACAGGTGCGCGGGTTGCGTGCTAAGGCCTTGCATCATAATCCATAACGAATTTGTTATCCAGCGACCCACCCGTCAGTCCAACACGTACGACTGCGGCCCATTTACCTGCGCTGATATTGTCAGCTTGGCGGAAACCGGCTCACCGAGTACGATGACCCAAGATGATATGGGACAGTGGCGCGCAATCATCCTGGAAGAGCTTCGGGGATTGGAGCCACGCGTAATCGGCAAGCGTGCGAGAGTGTCGGACCTCCCCCCGGACGACCACGAAGTCATAGTCATCGATTAGATTACCTCCTTTCGCCCTACGTACATAAATTGATTGTAACTTTGATTCTCAACTCTCGAACGGCTGGCCGCGGGCGCCGGCGTAGTAAGCATTGGCGGGCTGCGCTGCTAGAGTATCGAGTACGACACAGTGTAACTTCCAACGGCAGCCCGCGCGCGCGGCAGATCTATCTATCATGCAAGATATATGCGAGGAGCCCCTCTAGCCATCCCATACCTTGGTTCAACAAAATCATAAGTGTCCGACCGCGGAACACTCAAGGAACCGCTCAGATGCTGTGAAAAACAGGAGGAATTCCTTGAGGAGATCCTCGTTCCAACGGAGGAGATCCTTAGCTATTTTCAGGCACCACCTGTCATGATCTCGCGCAGAGGGGTCCCTACGCGCAGGGCGGGCCAGTGAAGGGGTTCCGTACAGCCCCGAGTAACTCCTCAGCATGTCCCTCCGGAGTTCCTTGGTCACCACTCGTATCACCCTAGTAGGGGAAGGAACCGCGCCGGTTTCCACTAGTAAATCGACCCCTTAGGTTCAACTTTTACATGTCCGGGATGTACCTAATAGGTTTGAAAGTTGTCAACCTGAGCTGCGAATTCCTCATCTCTGGATCTCAAGATTGTAAGTTGTTGTATCGTACCGATTCCTTTTACTTTCGCATTTTTGATCGCATTTTTGTACTGGTACCAACTTCCTCTTATTGTGCAAAAGCCTGAAACATAAAAACTAACCTTGTTGACCTCAGTTTTTGCAGACGAATATCATCCGGTAATTATACCAAAATCCCTTTACGCAGGGACCAAGCAAACTCGCTACATGAGACAGGGATTTTAAAAAAAAAAATCACATTTGAAGCTTTGGCCTATCCACCCTGGCTCGGACATGAAAAAAATCTACCATCCTTGCTCGTCCGCCGTAGTCCTAACCAAGGATGCCGCGGCCTCTGAGCGAGGTCGGATAATACACTTGAAATTCTCGGGACACCTATAAAACCAAAAAAAATTCTCAGTTGGCTCTGTCCAAATGGGGATCAAAAACCTTGAAGGGCGTACGCGATCAAGCCTTGGGTATATGGTACATCGAGCTCAACCTCGTTGCCGTTCTCGTCTCGTGGTTTCGAAATGTTGAACGCCGCAAGGATGGAAGCGACGGTAATGTAGATCGTAGCATCGGCAAAGTTCATCCCGGGACACATCCTAGTGCGGTTTGAACTTTTGAATAGGCTGTCGCGGCTGAGTTTTTTGTCGGCTGGGACCTACCGCCTTCCGAACCCGAATGCGTACTTGTATGGGTCAAGCTCAGCCGTCTCTGGGTTCTCGAAACGTTCGGGCCAGAATCGGTTTGGGTCTTTATAGTTGCTCTCGTCTTGCGTTACGGCCCTAGATGAAGCGGTAAGATGGCACTCCTTGCTTGTAAATATGGTAACTCGATCATACCAGACGTTGGGAAGGACCGTGGTGCCTTTGGGGATGAAGTAGCCTAAACAAAGGCCACCCCGCTGTCAGTCTCTTTACAAATGTGAGGAAGGAGGTTGTACTTTCCATCATAGTCGTCGTCTGTCGTCGCAAAGTGTAGCACGCCCTAAAACGAGCGCAAGAGTATGAATTCGCTGGGATAGAAGACGCGGTGGAGTAAAACACGGCTGCACACCAGATTGAGAACAGGTTTCCAGCGCTGCAACTCTTTTATCAGTAGACCAATGTATGGCAGCCTATCGCGGTCCTCAAAAGTCGGCAGCGCGCCGTGCTTGACTACTTCGTCAATTTCGGCCTGCGCCTTTCGCTGGACGTCCGGGTACAGCGCCATGGCCAGGACGAACGAAGCCAGGGCCGCCACAGTCTAGAATCAGAATGCCATTAGTATCTGAAGATGCCGTATGACATGGCCTCACATACCGTATCAACAGCCGCGATATACATCGATCCAGCACTCGCCAATTGGTCCGACTCATCGTAAATACCATCTTGCAAATTTTCGAGCGTGAAGGAAGGAATGGCGATGCCCGCGGCCTGCGACAAATTGCATTGATTACAAAAAATGTCAAGGTCTCCTGCAGGAAAAGCCGCACCATGTTGGTTTTGACGCGATTGAAGGGGACGTCGAACATTGTATCCACTTTTTGCCTCAAGATTTTCGCATGGCGCTTGAATCCTGCCCCAGGGAACCAAGACGGTACATGGCGAACTGTTGCGTTCAAAAAACAAGGGGTACGATTGGCTTTTCAGCTCACATTCGATACTCAATGAGCGAAGTGATACTTACGGATGGGGAAGGTATCCACCAGTACGGCTCCTGGGGCAAAGTACGCAAGGGATGGCCCAACAGCTTCGTTGTTGATTGCGATGAGCTTGAAAGAGGTCTATATCA
This sequence comes from Botryobasidium botryosum FD-172 SS1, assembly GCA_000697705.1. Taxonomy (NCBI): domain Eukaryota; kingdom Fungi; phylum Basidiomycota; class Agaricomycetes; order Cantharellales; family Botryobasidiaceae; genus Botryobasidium; species Botryobasidium botryosum. Next base: position 43,209 of record KL198054.1, on the reverse strand, counting down.
CCTTCTGAAATCGCTTGCACAAGAATTGGTGTTCCTACCTCGTCCTGCGAAGACTCAACTTTCAAGCCGTATGTGAAAAGCACTATGATTTTTCCAGTAAGTCTATTCAGGCCGGAAAGTGAGCACGCGCGCCAGGCAGCCAGGAATTCAAATATGCGTACAGCTCTAAGTGAGCTTTGAAGTCATCAGGGTGCTCCAGAATGTGCAGAAGACACGTCCGTGTAGCTCCTTCAAGCGAGGGATAGAACGATCGTATGGCCTCATTGCTGAGGGCAGATTGGATGATCTTGCGACCTGTCTTCCACTTTTCATCTGATTGTCGAATGTTTATCATGCGATCGAATCCTATCCTGCAGGAAGAATGAGTACAAGCGTCGTAACAGACGAACAGTAGGCTTACATCTTTCCGCCCATCTGAAATACAGGGCGGTTTGCGCTTGAGGATTTGCATTGCAAGAGCCCATACATAGATTCATACGAGTTAAGAACGACAATCGGGCCACCAATAGTGGTCAGATAAAGAATGTCGCCTTTGCAATAAGTCGCGTTTGAGCTCTGCTCTGGATTCAAGTTCCAAGCCCCCACCCACCGAATTTCTTCCTCCACTCGCTGAATTTTTCCCAGGGGGAGTGGAGAGGTAGCTGTCTTGTGTTCCCTAAGATTAATTCGGGTGTAGGTCCGGGAGGGAGGGATAGCCTTCGAGGGTTACTGATGATTTTGGAGGTCCCATAGTGGCGGAGAGAGACAAAGGATGCGATAAAAATCAATACAAGGAGTGCGAGTGTGATCGTGTCAGCCATTGCAGTGAAAGAGGGGCGCGAGCGAGAGGCTTTAGTTCCTCAACTACTATATAAGCACTTGGTACAAACCGTCCGCCCAAGGGGCGCCGGAGGTGGGCCCGACATTATCCCGCGCGCATGAATGGTGATCCACGAGGTACGGCTTCAACTTGTTCGGGACGAGGGCTCTCTAGACGATGTCATACACGGAGGTTATTCTCAGCCGGAGCCTCCGCCTTCGCCTCCTGGCCGGGTCGATGAAAATGCGAGTAGCCGCTGCGAAGAACCTACAAAAACTTATATAAGAGCGCGACCACAAGCACGTTCTTGCGTCGGGTTTATAAAGCCCAGCTTTCGCGGTTCTAAGTATCAGATGCAAAAGGGTTTAGGTTGCGGACCTTAAGCTTAAGCTCATATGCGATCAGTGCCGGCCGTCCATTGAATTTATAGGTATATATAACGCCCATTTTGCGGCTGAGAGGTGACTGAGTGCCAGAAGATTCCGCCACTGCGGAGACATCGAGGCAACCCTCTTCGAAGTCTAGACCCACTAAATAGATACCGGTGCGATATGCCCATCGACAAACCTCCAGGATACAATAGTGCGAGGCTGCAGGAAGCATGCCTTGTATACATAGGTTCCTGGTTGAGTGCGATACCGTCTGATAGTATCACTGATACCGTGTCGCCATGAAGCTGATCTGAGCTTGAATCGGAGCTCCAAAATCACGAATCTATGGACTCAACGCCGCCTCACGTCTTTCGAGCTGCACACCATCCACGATGTACTATTTCCTTTCGTTTCTCACATTTCTGGGGCTATTTGCCTTAGGTGTGTTTTTCCCCACCATACTCCCTCGCAAAAACAGTCCTGATGGCTTTACAACGCAGCATTCTACTTCCGTGCCAGGATCCTGCCCCACCTTCCAGTAGCCATATCTTCTCGCTTACCCGCCTCTCTCTCGACATATACGCCCCTTTCAACATTCGAAGATCAACGCTCGGCCGGTCTTTCTTCTTCCACATTCGATATCGAGCAAAACATGGTCGACGGCGACTCCAGGTCTGGGCTGGACGACAGAGCTGCGGAGGAAATCCGCAGGATCATGTTAACGGAGCGCGTCGGGTGCGAAGATAACTCCTGTTGTCCTACTCATATAACTCACATACCTATTATACCTCGTTGCTAGGTTTGATCAAGCTAGGCTTATCCGTCACCAACGCATTTTGGCCCAAAACGGCATCGATCCACAGACTGGTTCGTCCCCTCCATCAGCCGCTGGTATCATCCGTCTGATCAATCTCGTTTGTATAGGCATGCCGCTCGATGCGAAAGCAGTGACCCGCCTTTAGTTCTCCATTCCTTTGCCTTGTTTCTTTTCCTTGGTATTATCGCACCTTCGTCGTGCCCACACCCCCGCGTAAATCACATACATGTTGTTACTCATACCCTACCTACCACTTTGTACCTTGACACTATTACCATCACTTCCACCCGTTTCTCATCATCATTGCCAATTGGATAATCTCGCACGCTACGCTTATGAGTGATATTAAGAAATTGAGAATCGAGGCGAAAGCGAGGGGCTTCCTCGTATTTCTACTGGATATGACGGATTTACTTCCGCGTCGTCGGCAAACAAGTTCTATATCCAGCGTCTGAGCGAACAGCTATCAAGGATTCAGGAATCTTCTGCGCTTGACACGTCACACCCAACTGCCACCATCTTCAATATCTTTTGTCATCGCCATGGGCAGCCTGCAGAGCACGTTCAACAATGAATTCGTCATCTCCTTCGTCGTCCTGTCGATAGGCGCCGTCATCTTCTTCTCGTCGACTAGTGGAAGTGATGCAGAGAGCACAGCAAGGCCAGTTACAGGTGGAAAGCACAGTAAGAAGGGGAAGAAATCAAAGGCGGGGGCCAAGGAGAAGGAAAGGGAAAGACCTGTAGTAGCGCCTGCTGTCGCGCCGAGTGCAGTGAGCGAACCGCGTGCGCAGGCTATACCCGGCGGGATGCAGGTAAGTAACGTCCATCTCTCCCAGCACTACCATCCGTCTCACTATCGTCTACGAATGCATAGGAGTCCCCTGCGAAAGGCGAAGAGAGCGAGCCGAGCGAGAAGAAATCCGAGAAACCGAAGAAGCGGAAAACCAAATCTGCGAAAGCCCAGGCATCCCCTGCACCAGTTACATCTTTGCTCGCCCCTCCTCCCTCTACCGTCACCACTAACCCCGGCACCGACGCGCCACCTTCATACGCCGAGTCCACGAATACAGAGGACGAAGATGGGTGGATGCGCACGTCGCGCCTGTCGAACTCGAAAGGGCGATTGAGCGGCTCTGCTACGCCGGTATTGTCGAAGTCCGCGAGCAAAGTCAGTGTAGGGGGTGCGGCTCCTTCCTCGTCCAAAGTAACCGAGTCGGAAAGCAAGCCGGATGAGAAACGGCAGACGCTCGCAGAGAAGCTTCTGCCGGTACCGGCTAAGACAGACGTAGACGAGTGCGTACCATCTTATGCCCCCCCCTGTCACATTCATTCGCTTCGTATTCTGTGGCTCAACGCAATACGGTTGCCCTTTGTTCAGCATGCTTGAAGATACTTCCAGCGTCGCGCGCGTGATGCGCGTCGTCCCCGCCGCCGGCTTTTCCTTGGGCGACTACGAGGACGCGGACGAGTTGGGTGTGGAGCAGGACGACGACGACGAGGGCGGGTGGGGAATAGTACAGAGTAGATCAAAAAGTATAAACCAGCTCATCTTCCATTCTCGGACTTCCTTGCTTACACGCAAGCATTGATGCAGGGACAGCGAGGAGTGGTGGTGATTCGCCGCCGACATCGTCACAAGTATGTTTGATCGACTGTTAGCATAGCGTCACAACTGTAACCTGACGAAATTACCCTTCACCCTTCTGTCACAGCAAACCCTGCGACCAAAGGATCCCGACACACTCACGAAAAAACAGCGTCAGAACGCTGCGAGGCGCGACGCGCAAAAGGCAGCCAAGGCGGACGCGGAGACGGAGCGGCTCGCCGCGCTAGCCAAGCACAAACGCGAACTGGAGCGCACCCGCATGGCGGAGCAAGCCAAGGCCGGGGGCAGCTCGGCGAAGATAAGCGGGGGCATGAAGGCCACCGTTGATGAGAATGGGAAGCTTGTTTGGGAGTAAGCAGGGGGAGCGGTCAACTCCATCGTACAATCGCACCGTCGCCGGAGAGGGGAGGGGCGGGCGAACCAGTATACCCGGACTCTTTTTGGGGCTTGGCGAACGTAGAAGCCGAGCTTTTATTATTCCTTTCTTCTTTTTCGCTCAATTGATCTTTATGCTACATTTGCGTGAAATTTCTAATATGAATAGAACACATCGACGCCGAGAACACTTTGGTAGGTATAGACGTGCAGAGCGTGAGTAGTTCCTCGCCAAGGCAGACGTATCTGGACATCCGCAGGTCCCAAGGCGCGGGCGACAGACGTGATTTACATGTATTCCGTGTGGTAGACTACAATATCATACATCCCAAGAAAGTAAAACTATTGCTTTATAGGAAAGGGAGGTTATATGCTCTGCTCCGTCACATACACGTAATCAATAACGGAGCACATGGATTAGAGGCATATATTCTTACCTGCGCCAACCAAACCGGTTCGAACAACTGTGCCCCCCTCCCTCGTCTGTTGGCTTGCCGCAGAGATAACAAAAATGACTAGCAGCAATAAGCGTACCGTCAATATACGTAAGTCGGAAAAGGGTCAACAAACACGTACGCTCTGCACCCAGGTACAATACATGTCATGTGATTGCACCCATCTGTTTTCTCCGTTGGTGTCTTGCATCCTGTCAGTCAATGCAAGGCAGCAGACCATGAGTAAACCAAAGCTTATGACAAACCAGGCAGATCAGGCAAATAAGAACGTACTCGGGCACCGCATCCACCTTTTCTTCCTGATAAGCTTATCCATCTCTGACGTGCGACCGGGCTTCCTCCAAAAGCGCAGCAGCGGCGAGCCACCGCACTTGTGCTTTTTGTTTCGAGGGCAGACCTTGGAACACGTTTTGCACCAGTAGCCGTCGCAGCCGGGTAGGGGACACGATATCATGTCGTTTAGTGCGGAGTAGTACTCCCTGCGGTCCAAGACAAGGGACTCTTTGCATCTGCATGGGCGGTGCGCGTCGTGGTAAGTCCCGGCCGGGGAATGACTCCGAGAGTGAGCTGGGGGATGTGTACTTACTTGGGGCATTGGGTGGTGACCGTTATATCGTCTATCCCGAGTTGATGCCATCGCTGGTACAATGTTGGACTTAGGCGGAGTCGATGCACAATGTCCTCCCCGACCGCTTTATTGAGTGGCAACGAGAATGTCAGTATCCGAGCTTCACGCCTTCAAGTATGCCGGGGTTTACATACTTCCAGCAGAGCGCCGGTTGCCATCAGCAATGCATGTGGGGCAAACGATTGGGTAGCGGCGCGCTTCGATCTGGGAGGCAACGTAGGTCCTGGTGCACATCGCGCAATATTGGTGTCCGCACGGGTCGACCTTGGCGAACGACACTCCAGGGTGCGTTTCGAAGCAGATCCCGCACTCAAAGGCCATTGAAGAGGGTGAATTTGTGCTTTCGTGCTTGTTGGGTGGTTGGTTCGACAGGGAGGCGAGTTTCGTGTAGATGACCGCGGTGAGGGCTATGGGCACTATAACGCGTAGTACGATCCTTGCTTGGTGGTCGAGAATAATAAGCCAGGCGAACAACGATGTCCAGCGTTGACAGGGGGGAGAGAGCGCACCTAAAGTAACGAGCACCGAAATGCTCATTATTGGTAGTGCGATGACGAGATGAAACAGACCTTCCAACTTAAGAGACCTTTAATTGTTGCCGCCCGTGCTCATGGCTGTCCTTGGCCACTAGGCAATCACTTCTACGTAGAAAACAGGATCGTTTCCGCTCACAGCCAAAGCACTATCTCGGCTGTCACGCCTACGCATCCCAAGGTCGATGTCCAGATGAGCGCCTGCTAAAAGGGGACTAAACTGCAAATTGGAATACGAGAGTTGACCAATGGGCTGAGGGGCAAGGACGTATATGGAAAGCTGGTTGTGAAAGACAAAGAGGGTGACGTGGAGCGGTGTTGCCGGTGCTGCATGCTGCCAGCTGTTGGGTTCGAGAATCGTATGCGTCCGTTTCCCGAAAACAGCGCCTTGGATAATCCTCATGTTTCTAGCGTCCAACTGAGCGGGGTTTACATAAATTGCGCGGGAGCTAAAAACGCGGCAAGGGTAATAGGCGCCCGTAAGTATTCAAGCACACTCGCACCTCGGGGACGAGTCGGGGTGTAGCGGGGTGTAGCACGCTCGGCTACTTAGAGGCGCCCTGCTGCCCGTTTAGTGCTCTCAACGTTACATAATCTACGAGCGCAGAGACAATAAGGATCCTGGAGTAATTTTAATTCAGCACATAGTCGCAGAAATATTACAAGAGATTGGAACGAATAACAACACAAAAAAGCAAACAGGAAACGAACGGAACCAAGCCAAGGAGCGAGAGGGGCTATGAGGCGATAATAGCTGCAAGCATAGACCAAGCACAGAAAGATAATTACGAAAGAAACATGGTGGATTAAGCTTTACTTAGACGATGTGGACGTGCTTCGAGTCCACGGGGGAGATCTGATGCCCCAGGGAGGAGGTCTGTCCCTCGAGAGTCGGCGAAGAGTCCGTGTGGATCTCGAAGCTTCGTTCTACCGAGATACCATTGCTGATACTAGGGTGGCCTTTCTCAATATCTCCAAGAGGGTTGGCACCCTTCTTCGTACTCATGCTCGTGCGCTTTCCGGCGGCGTTGCGAATGAGGGAAGCAAGCTTTTTGGGAGTCGAGCTCGAGGAGGAGAGCTGGCTGATGGTGATCGCGCCCCCGTTCTTGGGACGGGTGTCATCGGTAAGATAGACGTACAGCCGCGTCGCTGCCATGATCGACACGCAGCTGGACGGAACGGCACCGACGAGCGACATGAGCGGGGAGAGGCGGAGGAGGGTCAGGACGCAGACGATGAGGTTGGAAGCCATGGAGATGAAAAAGTATATGAGGCCGTGGTTGACGAGGATGGCGCCGATGCGTGGACGGCCCATACGGCGGACACCGATAATGGTGAGAACGAGGACGGTGAAGTCGAAAACGATGGTGACGAGGTACTTGACAAAGTAGCGCGTCTCCACCTTGGCGTAGTTGCAGCCGCCGGTGCTCCATGGCTGGGCAGCTGCGGCGGTCCAGACGGCGCGCACATCGGGGACACCGGCCATCCAGGTCCCCGTCAGTGCGAGACCGAGGACGATGAGCACGGCAGAGACGACCCTACGAGCGGTGCCCGAGTAGACACAAACGGTCCGTGCTGCGAGAAGGGAGCTACAGCATACGACTATCTATGAGGGGGGGAGCGGTAAGGCAATGACATCATGGCAAAACTTAAAATGGAAAAAAAAAACTTACTGTGCCCATGCAGAATTCGATGCCCTCCATAACTCCTTGGCAGTTGATCTCCGTCGGAGCAAAGACAATCGCAAGGTTGAGCGCGGAGTACACATACCAAACGACTTTGACAAGGAAGTAGGGGATCTGCGGCCACCGCCGCTTGCGGTCGCCGCGGATGAGACTCCAGTCGAAGCTGGCAAAGTGGAGCGTGTCGCAGAGGATGAGACCGATGGAGACAAAGCAGAGGAGCTTCGCGACCTCGAACGAGCGGCTCAGCGTCGCGGGCGACGTCCAGTACGAGTCGGATGACATGGTGGACGAGTCCTAGTGGGGCCCCGTCTCACTGACCTCACACCCGCCACTTTATACGCGCCTCGCCCAGCGACGTCAATAGGCACACACGCCGATTGGGTTCGACCAGCTCGGGAAAACCGTTTTATGTTCAGCCGATCGTGGCAGGGTTATCGACAGCGCGGGTCATGGTTCCGCCACCGTTGAGCCAACCAAGTCGTCGCAGGCCGAATGGAGGCAAGTCGTCGCGTCTAATTTGAATTGCACACCATATGCGCCTGTTTCCTGAGGCCTACTTCGCTAAACATTAAACGCAAAATGGCTTAATGGAAGTCTGGAATTGCGGACAATCCCCGGCCTACACTAGCCCATAATATCTCGCCTTCTCAGGTTGCCTACAGGCCGTCGCGGATCGGACGCGCAGGACGATACGCTGAAGGCTTAGCAAGTAACTGTTGGATCTAGACTCTAGGTATGTACCAGCTCCACGCGTTATAAGATTTGAATCGTGGTGTTGGAAGAATTTAATATTTGGCCCCGACCTTTAGGTTATACTCAACACCAACCCAACTTCGGGCCCTCGCCCCAGGTCATCTGCGTGATCTCTTACGTATTGTATAGTGGTCATACATCCAATGATCTACTGCGTTTTGCCCGTCTATCTGTTGGAGCTGTGAAGCTGGTCAAGCAGAACCACTTGTTGAACTGTACAACGTTGGCAAATACACGTCAAGAAAGCCTTGTACAAGTCGCTATACAGTTGAGTAAATGTGAGGGAAGTCGTGTGTTGAATCATGATACGTGTGCTGTAAATTGGGAAATGAAAGATGACACCCGTAGTCGTATTTATCAATCGTGCAAAGGGATCGGGAAGCGCGATTGGTCAGCCCATCTGTGAAGTATGTTCTCAGAAACAATCGTGATCATAGTCTGGTTCGGGGATTAGCTCTCCGCAGCGGTAACAGAAGTGACTAGAAACAGATGTCTGGTTGTTAAAGAGCAGTCATTATTGGGGAATAAAACAAATAAAAGAACTGACGCTTTACATTCCGGGGTGATACATGTCATGTGGTCGCACCCCATGGTTTTTTCCACTGGCGTCTGGCATCCTGAAACAGTGCACTATATAAGATCGCGCGAAGTAACAGCACACGGAGACGTTGAAGCAATGCACCCCACCTGGACAACGTTTCCAGTCCCTCTTCTTCATCAGTTTATCGAGCTTCGCTGTGTCGTCCCGCACGCGCTTCCTCCAAAAGCGAAGGAAGAACAAACCACGGCATTTGTGTTTTTCGTTCATACGAACCGTTGTCGAGCACCTCCCGCACTGATAATCCCGACAGCTCATACGGAAGCACGATACTTTACCGGTGCGTTCGTACTCGCCGCGATTTACCTTGATGGTTCGGTTGCAGCTGTGCAAGAAAATGAATATTGGTCAGGCAAAGTCAATTGAATAGATTAAATGGGTGGCGACTTTGGACATTGAGCGCTGATCAGAGCGTCTGCTAAGCGAAGTCGGTTCCACTGCTGATATTCTGTGGTGAGGCCGACCTGGCGCGCGATGTCCTCTCCAATCACTTTAAAAAAACAGCGCTCAGGTCAATAATCGCCCGTTTGAGGTCGTGAAGTACATACCTCCAGGGTCGGTCTCATCGTCAGTAGCAGAACAAACCGGACAAACGAGGGATGCGCGCCGTTCCTCGAATCTGGCTATCATATAGGCGCTCATACACGCTGGGCAGTATTGGTGCCCACATCGATCGACCTTCGCGGCCCAGTCTTCGGGAGAGACGTCAAAGCATATCCCGCACGTGAACGTCTCTTCGTCCAAGCCAGCTGAGACATCCGGCTCCTCTCCTGCGATGAGCGCCCTCATGTGGACCTAAGCAATGGAGTGGCGAAGAGAGTGTGCTAGTGGAGGCAGGGAGAGATTGTCATTGAGCGTTGTCCTAATATAAGGAAACGGACAATTATGTACCTACGTGCAGACAGGCGCTGATTCCCACGAGCGCGCGCGATACGTCCTCGATGGTGGAAAAGGAGCGGGGGTCAGACGCAGTCATCGACCCGAAGCGCCATCCGTGGGTTCATGCTGTGCTAATCACCATTTGCGGGAATTCGAGGGAAGCTAGCCAGGATCCAGGTCTTCGTCGCGAGAGCTTCTTGGACTTTGAACATCGTGAAAGTCTCAGACACTTGCGCACCACTGGGTCCAGCACTCTTATATAAGGCTGCGAGTGTTAACTAGCAACTTCGATGATAGCTTTAGCGGAGGAGGTCAGCGTTCCAGTTTACAAGCTTGCTGGTTAGAGAGGCAGCCAAATGAAAAGCAGAGTTCTGGGGTATGAACTGGTGAGTTTGCGTGCCACGACAAACCACAACCAAACCAAATATGCATGTGAACTGCGGTACGCTCACTGCCCCAAAAGAGCTCTCATACTCCTTATAGTTTTTTTTTTCCGCATACGAACGTCAACTGCTGTTTTTGCTCTCTGGCTCTGCAGAAAGTTGAAACAGCAGCGCACCACTGGCACCACTAGACAGGCTCCTTGCAACGTAAGAACGATGTCGGGGGCTCTGCCATGGCTCTGAAGATCACGAATACCATCTCTCATTCAGCAACTGGTCCCATGGGATCTTTCATGACTGCATCGGTCTGGGCCTACGAAATGCATGCGCTTTTCCTAAAGAATCCAGAGCTTTCCTTTGCCAAGCCCTTGGGTTTTGATGAATTCTGCTCGCGCTCTTGAGATACTCGCTCGGCCCAGTCAAAACGTGCTTCCTGCACTTTGGACTTGACGCCGAGTATTTATAATCCATCAGGACGACCGGACTACTCTGATTCGGCTGCGCGCGCGCCATGGATACGGCTACCTCATAAAACAGTCAACGATCGGTTGATCTTGAGCTGATCCACTTTGGTACTTAGAAGCTACCGAAATAGGTCATCAGACAATCCTGCTTAAGTGCCGGACTTGAGCCACCTTCCAGTCACGGCACCTTAAGCTTGCTGAAGCTTCTCGACACATGCTCAGCACGGCTTAGTACTGCTAGCAGTAGTGGATACCCACTTACGGGATACGTTAGCGCTGGCGACTTCTCCCACCCCTCTTTCTGGGTATCTGAACACGACACCGCCTCATCTCTCCGGCAGGCATCATTCTCCGCCTCCCTTTGTGCAGTTATTACCAACAAAGTTTGAGATCATACCGCAGTACTGTTGATCAAAACTGTTCGAGTTTGAAAGTGGCGTCGACTCATGTCCTCGAGACCTGTTTTGCGCCAGGCTAAGGTCATTTGGGCATCCATCAAAATTTCAGCCCTCCTCTGTTTTATCAGTGATTCAGCAAAGGCTGGGACTGCGCGCCGGGCGGTCCGAGTGCGCGCCCTCACCTTAACTTAACCACCCCGGTCCCCGAAATAGTATCGACCATATTCCGTCGTATTATAGCATGGCGATATAACCACAGCGACAAACGATTGGTTCACGACGCTGAAACCCCAGGGGCCTCGAGCAGCAATATCCGACTAGATAGTAATAGAGCGGGGCCGGCCTGCCGCGTCGCCATGGGTTCCCGATATTAGGCGTCCTATTGTGCTTACGAGCTGTTACGATCCAGCAGCCACTGGCCTTGGACACCGGTACCGGCGATGTATCTCTGGGTGGTTTAAATGTGGTTTCATGGGCGTCAGGCGTTTGGGATGGAGTTTCACTATCTATCTGGGCAGCACGCTGGGGCGTAACATTTTTGTACACTGGCACTGACTCTTGGCTGACTGGGATGTCGTGAGGCAGTCTAACTAGTCGTGATGGTGATGATGCGCGGCGGAGCTCGTGTGTTCCGGTATCTGTGGATATGTGACCTTTAGCTGTGGTATCCTCGCTTTTGGACCTTGATTGCTTCTTGGCTGCGCGTCTATGTCGGGGCTGGGCAACAGCAACACGGCTGTGAAGGCTCTGAAACCGCTTCTCTTCTCGCGGTGGCTTCGCACGCCACTACCATTATCACCCATACACCCAAACCACCGTATTCTTTGGTTAATGGCGCGTGGCGTAGAATCTCGATTTTCGGAGGAAGGCTTGGTACGCTCGCCAAACGAAGTCATGGCGCCGGACGCTTCGAGTATCCCCTTTGTAACGCGCACGCCCGCACTGCGCCGACTGCTCGGTCACCGAATACATCCCGCTCACACGCTCTTCTGGCGGAGGTCACGCACCAACGCCAATCCCTGAACGGACCTTGTGAGTTTTGGCGGAGCCAGAGGAGCGGTGAGTATGCCCTTCGTACGGTCTTGGCATTCCTTTACCCCGCGCCATCTCACCTCCACCGTCACCGTTGCGGATAGGCCCGGCAGCACAATAGGTGGTCTACGCGGGCGCCGATTGTCACTGCAATAACATCCTGATCTCCTGGTCTTGTCCTGAGCTCGCGTGCGTCTTGGTAGGGTGTGATTCCCCACACTCGCCTCGCTGGACCGTCCGAGTGTGTACGCTCGCCAAGGGAGGGGGAGGGGGGTCCAAGCTTCGCGCCGCCTTCTTGTTAAGGGTGAACATCAAGGGGTGAGTCCGCCCTGGTACCGGCAGATACGTCGGTTTCTGATTCCTCGGACTTACGGCGTCCGCTGCTTAGCCTCAGCGCCCACAAGCGCGCGCGGCAGGGTCATCCCAGCGGTGTGTATATCGGTGTGCGTCGAAGACCACGAGCCGTGTGGCGCTCTGCGGTGTGCCTCGGGATTCCCAAGAACCCTCTTCAAGTGCCGCGTGCGGTGGTGCACATCCAGGGCCCCGTGCGGCCCGATTGTTCACATCGATTGCCTTGGGACTGTGGGTGCGGAATGGATCGTGATACTTGGTTCCTGGGATGACGGCTTACTTGGTGGAGGGTTTGGTCTGGGCGCGCCGACTCGCGTATCGATAAGGATTAAAGATGAGGGCCCTGCGCGCAGCACCTTGATTCTGCAAGCGGTGTTGGATTTTTTTCGCTGGCGAACAGTGCGTGCTGCCCGTTCGTATTGAGTATGGCGGTCTAGGCTTGCTGCCGGTGAATTGCAGCCAATAAGTATGTTACCTTGGTACTTCAAATATGGGCATAATGAACCTTTACCAACACCGTGGGCACCGGATCGCTGATGATACTTGAGGTGAGCATAGATAGAGCCACTCGTATGAACAAGCCTACCAAGCCATCGGAGAGCGGACGCAGACGGCGCGCCTTTGTGGCCAGTGGGGGCATGATTAGATAATGACTTTTCCTTGAAACCGATGTCTTGTCTTGTTTCATCGCTGGTGCGAGTGGGGACGCGTGGCAGCACCGCCACAGCGATCCCCAAAACGTGAATAAGCTTCCAAGGCATATGACGACACGTTTTCGGGGACACGGACGCGGGGGATTACGCAAGACCGATGTCGGTCGCCCGCCCGGCGGCAGTTGCCATGGCTCGCGTACGCGCGACTGCGCCCGGACATCGTCCAGTGCCGGCGGAAATATTCGCTTTAAATTTCTAATATGTACACGAATATTATGGCGGCGATCTGGCCGTGGTCGCAAGGGGCGATATGGGTAATCTCAACCGCACCTCGTTTTTTTGTGATGCAAATTGCCCGGGAAGCGATGCAGCGCCCGCTGGGTCATGCATCTGTAGAGATTTCTTATTGGGCGCTCGTACTTAAGTAGACGATGCACGATGCAGAGCAGAATAAATGCGTCGGACCGCACAGACGACGGCCGCATCACGTTGCGCTCGGAGCGGGGACCGGGGCACCTGCACAGTACGTGGGCGCAACGTAGGCGGGCGCTCGGGCGCACATGGCCCGTCCGCGCAAGTCCGCGTGCGCGGGTGCGGAGAAGCAGATTGTGGAGAATCCGGAGCGGATTCTCTGCCCGATCGGGATGCAAGGAGGCGCCCTTAAGGAGGCCTGAATTCGTCCGCCCCTGCCACCCTGCCTCCTCCCTCGTCGCCGTCCGTGTCGTCCCCGCCCGTGTTTTCACCCCTCAAACCCTTGTTCTACGTCCACGCCGTCTGAGAGCCTGTCTTCTGCCCCTGCCACCGTGCACAACCCCCCCGTGGCAACCGCTGAGCTCGCTGTCCGAGCGCTCGTTGCCGTCGCGTCGCACGCTTCCAAGACTCGACCCGCCGCGTCTGCTCTTCCTTGCGCTTCGATCTTTATTGTGCCATCGCGGTTTCAGCCTGCTCTCTGGCTTTCGCACCCTCCTTGTCGCATCTCGTCCTCTTCGCCTCGTCTTCTCTATATAGACTTATCTGTCATCCAGGGTGCTCGTGGGTATGCCCGCACGTTTTGTTTCATCTCATTTCAGCGATCGAAGCTCACCAAACGTTCCTTTTCCAAGCTCGGGGTATGCTGTTGTGAATAAATACTCTCCTTCCCTCTACAGTCTTCCTCTTGCCTTCCGTATTACTTTATACCAAGTACGTATATATCGATCGTCTGCCGCTACCCCTCACCCAGCAAACCCGCCAATTGCTGACCGCCACTTCCCCTGTTGACTCCGTTTCCTAGGCCATCAATAGTATGTCCCAACCACCATCGCCAATTCGCCATCAGGATGGCAACAATTCGCATCATTTCACCCGGAACATCCCCGCCAGTCTCCAAGTGGGCGCGGCCCCGCGATATAGGCCACAGCGCAGCGTATCCGCAGAAAACGCAACGACTGGTCAGCCCACGCGCCTCACACCAGGTCGGTATCACACCGATACCCAAATTGCCCACTACCAACGTCTTGGATTCGTTCCCACGCACACAGGCGCTGCCGCCCTAGATTCCACCCACAACCCATCATCTTCCAAATCATCAATACCCCCCGCCTCCCCATCCGATTTCATGACGCCCGGAAAGAAAAAAGGTTCTATCTTTGTTAGCAACGAACAACTACTCGTGTTTGCTGATGGCAAGGTGTTTCAGATGTATGGCGGTTTCCGCAACAGACGCCCCCGCAGTTCGGTAGCCCACCCGGGCCGCGTTCTCGTCCTGGAACTGCTGATTCCACGTCTGAGGGCGCGTCAGAAGGTTGTCTTACTGCCTCGGGTTCAACCTTTCACGTTTTTGGCTCGACACCCTATCCTTCTTCCCCCAAGCCCTCGCCTTCAACCCCCCGCTTCGGGGCCCCGCGCCTGCCAACCTCAACACCTAGATTGGCCCCGCATGGCTCGTCAGACTTTACGCCATCGAAAATACGGAATAAACCATCGGTGAGCTCAGCGGGGTTTATTCACGATGGGCAGTCTTCCTCGCCCTCGGGGCTCGCTGTCAAATTTGATGTGAAGAGGCTCCTCAGTAAGCCAGCGGCGGCTGCACCGGTCGTGATGGCGACCAGCGTTCCTACGTTGTCCATTCCGCCTCCATCGCCACCACTCGCTGAAACTTCTTCGCGAACCTCGCCACGTGGACGTGGGAGCATGAGCGTCTCCTCGCTTGGGGGCGCCGGCATGAGCGAGAACTCGTCCGCGGCTGTGAGCCCTTCGTCGTTATTGCCTCCACTACAGTCTTCCGGGAGTTTACCCGCCGAGTCGGGCTTTTCAAGATCAAGTACGTCGAAACGGCAAGCAGCCGAGGGTGAAGCGTTGCTACAGGGATCTGTACCGGCCCGACCGGACGTGGTAGGTATTGACACGTCGACGTCTTCGTCACCTAACCGAGGAGTGCTTTCGACTCCGCCGAGTTTCTTGAACGAGCCGTCGCCTTCGTCTTCATCCGCTTCCTCTTCGCGCCGGCCGTCCTCGCGAGACCGGTCCCGGGCACCTCCTTTACCGCTCACGCCTGCGTCAGCAATCGCGTTGGCGTACAAGGAGAAGTTATCCCGAAGTCAAGGTCAGGACGAGTCTTCACCTACGATGACGCCCGCACGTTTGTCACCAGGTGATGGGAAGGGGAAGCTCGGCGCGTCGTTGGTGGTGAACGAGGGCACGCCCCTCCAGCCCAAGTCCCCCAAGCCAGGCGGCGGCGGTCATTTCCGCTCGCTGTCACGCAAAGTATCCCTTAAATTCCGACGGCCAAAAGGGGACGCTGCTAAAACGCCTGAAGCGACTTCCCGAGTCGTGAGCAGGGAGAGCAGCAGTCCGATTGATGTCCCTTCCGCAAGGGATAGTATCAACGAGAACAGGAGGTCGGTGGCGAAATCTGCGACGCTGCAGCCGCCGGCGCGGCCCCTGCCCCCCGTCCCGCGCCAATCGCGGCATCTGTCGATGGACGAGGTGCCGATGCTCCAGAGTAAGCAAGATACGTCGGGGAGCACGTCGCTGCGGTCGGGGAGTATCAGTCCGTTGAGGTGGCATCGTCCCCGGAACGAGTCGGATTCGGGGTCGCTTTCGACGGCGGGCGCTGCGGGTGCTGATGATTTGGATACGGAGGATGATGCGGGTGGGTACTTGTACGGCGAGTTTGGGGAGAAGATTGGTGGGAAGCGCGCGGGGACCAAGTTGCTCAAGTCCAAGGCCTCAAGAAAGGGGCTGAAGGCTAGCATGGACGCAGGAGAGGACTTGGGGTCGTCGAAATCGCTGTGGAAGCTGATGCGAAAGTTTAGCTCGGCGACGCTGAAGGATAAGCACCGGCCGGACGCTGATGAGCCTCCCCCGATGCCTATTCTAGCTGGATCCGTGCCCCGTGGCCGTACAGATAGCTCTGCCAGTCACAGTCGTAGGTCGTCTGTTGCGACCGATTATGGCGTGGAGCGCGATCCATCTCCAGGGTTTATGGTTTCAAAGTCACCCAAATCGACGGCGTCGTCGAAATCCCGCCCATGTGCCTCGCCACCGCCAGAGCAAAAATCGTTGTATTATCGACCGTTTTCGCCGCGGGATCTTGGGGCGCTGGATTATAGTCGTCCACCACCGCTTCCGCGCCCCGGGAATCCCACAGCAACGGCATCCTCGTCGTCTTTCCGCTCTGCATCGCCCAAGACCGTTGGCTCCGATATGACCTCGTCTAAATTCTTCACTCGTGGGCATTCGTCGCATACGTCAACGTCATCGCATCCAGATATGTCGGACTCGCTGACGAGTGTGACGCGCGTCGAGTCCCCTCCGCCGCTTCCGTTCCCGATTAGCAAGCCCAGGAACCACATCGTGCCGCCAGACGAGCTTACCTCGCAGATCGAGTCGAGTCTCGCCGAAAAGAATTCGCTGGACACCTCCCTGCCCGTGCCTCGTCGGTCGCGCGCGCGGACCCCTCGTGCGGTGGCTGAGCCGGTGTTACAGGATCCCGAGTTTGGAGCTCCCCCCGCGTCGCCGACCCGTCGTCCGTCTGATACGCTGACGTCGGCGCCTGTGCGCAAATCCCTGCCTGTCCCCCCTCGAAAGTGGCTCTCTGGGCTCCGCAGCCGATCGCGCTCGCGCGGCAAGTCGCGCCCCTCGTCTCCCGTGCGGGAGCCTCTGTGCCTCAATGACGATGGCGTGCCGCCTCCTCTGCCTTCGATGGATTTCCTGAGATCCGAGTCGCTGGAGCAGGTGTCTAGAGATAGTTCATTGGGTGTCGACTCGGAGCCGCTCACTGCGCGGGCAAAATCGTTTGATGGGATTCGGAAGGGCCGGAGTCGGCGGGCGACGACGACATCCAGGTCGACCAAGGCGACAGCGGTGGGGACGCCCCCCGGGGGCCAGAGCATCGAGCTGTCTGTGGACGTTTACACAGACAAATTCGATGAGCCCGCCTCCCCCATGATCTTCTCCTCGTCCCACACTCCCTCCCTGCGATCCTTTACCCTGAGCCTGAAAAACACTACCCATCCCAAGTTCTCCCTATCGACGACGGCGAGCACGCACTCGTCTTCGTCATCCGTGACGCACGTGGGCGCGCGGCCCCGGTCCAATTCGCTCGGGAGCCCCGCGTTGAAGTCGACGGTGTTCGCGTTCCGCGAGCTGAAGGCGGCGAGCAAGCGCGAGGCGCGGACCGAGGATGAGAAGAATAAGATGTGGGCGGATTTGATGGAGCGCAGTGAGCGCGCGGGTGGGACGCTGCATGCCATCGCCCAGGGCGAGTTAATGTCGGACAGCATGATTCTCGATTAATATGTATACCTACTCGCACGTTTATATCCTCTTCTCCGTTCTCATCATGCTGTTCTGCATTTCGCATTTCGTTCGGTACAATGCACGGCTTCTTGTTTTTATTCTACAGTATTTATTCTTGCATGCAGCCGGTCGGTGCTTTCCCACTGATTTTTTTAATATTGAGTGCACATCGACAGTACTCAGCGCGCAGTATGTGTGCAAATCTATGTTTTTTCTTCATTGGAGTACAGCGGAAGTGTACGTCTCGAACAAAGACAAGCAGGGGGAGGGTATTGTAGGACGGCGGGGGGAAGCTGCAAAGAAAATGGAGGGAGAAAACTGTCGCAGGCAGCGAGGAGTTTATGCTCCAACAAACGGCATGAGGGACTGGGATGATGGTTTCGAGCTCATTCTATAGAAAAAAGTACGGCTGAAAGCTACACTGGATTTGCCGACGAACCAGATTGCCCACCTCCAGTTTGTCCCCGATATCGCATCCAGTAGCCAGCGGCGTCACACGAACGTCGAAGACCAAATTAAGCCTGGAGATAGAAACGTATATCAAAAGAAGACGATGGCGGGGTCTGATGGTGTGTCTAGAAGGGGGATTTGCTCACATGGTGGGTTATGCCATAGCGCTCCGATGCAGGATGTCCTCGCTGTATCTACAGCGTTCAATATACCCATACATTTCTTCTATTAATCGCCCTACCTCAGCTCGCTCGTTGATTGTATTTTATATCATACGCCTACCGTCGTAACTTGGACCAGCCTGAGGCTCGGGGATGGGCACATATAAAGTGTCGCTGAACCATTGAGCGTGTCATTCAACGAACATATGCAAGCGCTTGAAAGCCAAATCATCAAACATCCCGAGAGTCCACCATGACACCTACATGCAAGCACAAGTATGGGTGGCCCTGCCAGCAAGTTATCACGAGTTCATCGCACCAAACGGCCTCTAATGCCATCAAATAGTAGAAGGGTTAACTGTACAACAAACACTAGGGATTGGTTGATAGATGGTGGAAACCAGTTTTAACAAAGACTCGCATTTCTTGATTCAGATGAATGCGATAGCACGTTGGTGAGTGCAGATATGTACCGGATGAATCGATGATGAGCGGGGCTCAAGCGCAGCTTGAATAATGACCTGCCTCGCTGCCTCGAGCGCTGCCTCGCGGCCCTCACGCGATCGCTTGCGACTCCTATCTCTTGACTCTCCCTAACTCTTAAGATCCAACGTTCGATCTACTCTCGCATCGAAACATGTTACTTGTTCGCCGACCTAACCGTTTCCGTGTGCTCATTATCGGAAGAGCAAACGCCGGAAAAACGACAATCCTTCAAGCGCTCTGTGGGACTGATGAACAACCCGAAGTCTATGATCGCAAGGGACATAAAGTTGAAGTAAGTGGTTTGCGGGGGTGCTCCGGTGGCTTGCTCACAATTGGACAAGACTGGGTCCTTTCGAGCGACCTTTCGTTCTATTCGCAATAAAGTCACTGGAAGGGACTCGAACACGATTCTCTCACCTTCCTCGACGGTGAGTTTGCAGCTGTGACTGCCATCTTTCCGTGGTGCTTACATACCTCTTTAGCGTGGGCTGCATAGAATCGACCATTCATTGATCTTTCCGAGCAACCAGAGATACGTCTTTCATGACTCTCGTGGCTTTGAATCTGGTGCCACCGATGAGTTGGAGCTTGTGCGAGACTTTATCCGGACCCGAGCTGGTGGTAATGACCTAAATGAACAGTTGCATGCGATATGGTGCTACATCATATCATATTTGTCTGTGGCTTGTGCTGACATTCTCTTAAATATCTTTGTAGGTACTGTTTCCCCACAGATGGAAATAGGGTTATCACGGCGGCGGAGCAGGAGTTTTTTGGAAAGATTGATACTGGCAGAGGCAAGAAATCAAATTTTTCCCTGTGCCAGCATATCTGGATACTAAATACATTCTCCTTCGAAGTTCCTGTTATCGCTGTGTTCACAAAATTTGATGCACTTGACTCTGCTGCCTTCAAGACTCTTGAAGCTGGTGGCCTTTCGTTCAATGATGCAAAGCAAGGTGCTTCTGCCTATGCTGAAGAATTGTTTGAGACAACACATCTTCCTCTCATCCAACATCAACCTCACCCTCCCAAGGGTGTAGTTTACCTGAGAAGTATAATCCATGTGATGTTCCCTGATATCATGAAATGCTGATGGTGTATGTTTTTTTAGGTATGCAAGACAAGGGACTTGCTTCACATTCTCAAAAGGGGATATCTGATCTTATGGAAAAGACATTTACCTCCCTGGATGACAATGCTCTGAAGTTATTATTAATCCTTGTACAAAATAGTAATATTAAGCTGTGCATGAAGGCAGCTGTAGAAAGGCAAGTACTGAGCTCCATGCATTTTACTTGATGCTGCCTTGTTGATGTCAGTGAACAGTGGAACAATCATAGGTGCTGCAAAGGGTATGGCTTTGATAATAGTAAATGATTTGCATTAGGATGCTGAGACTGAGTGGACTGCAGCTCTTGAAAACCTGAGGCAGAACAGCCACTTCCAGCCTGATGCTCATTTTTTTTGGGAAATCTTCAAGTGGTTTCCATACATTCATGTTGGCTTACACCTTACAGGCTATGGTGTATGATATCTGACTTTGCTTATGACTTTGAACACCAGGTGGGTGTTTAGTAGATGTATTTGTCAGGATTAAATAATTGACATGTCTTTCCTATGGAATGGAAGTTTGTGAGTAGTAATATTTACCCCAAGGACCTGATTGAACTCACATGATTTACAATCAAAAGCCAGTAAGTGAGAATTTGTCAGCACTTGTATTTTCAGGTTCTAACTTGCTACTACACCTCCTTTAAAGAGTGTGAGTAGATTTTTCTCTAATAATAAAATTATAACTTAATAATTTTTCACAAGGGTGTGAGTCCTGATCATTTCAGGTTGAGGTTAGTAAAGAAAGGATCTACTCACTTCCAATCAAATTTTTCTAGTTGGTAAGGGGAGAGAGGCCATTTTCAAATAGAGAAATACTGAGGTCAATTCTCATGCTAAAATAGACAGTATGTGATTATTTAATGGCATACTTGTGGTAGTAATTGAATATATTTTATCACTTCTAGAATGTAAGTGCAACAAAGTTCCTCATGGGTCAGGGCTGGAAGCAAGATTTATTATATTTCTAGAAGGGGGTGAGTATCTCTATCTACAGTAACATTCATTGAACTCATAATTGCACTTAGGAAATTGAGAAAGTGAGGGTTTTTTTCATTGGATTACTTCATGTGACAAGCTTTGATATGGTATATCACCCTGCTTATCACTGTGGCTCTAGAATGAATATCCAGTGAGTGAATTTGTTAGATGCTTGATCCACAACCTTCTCACCAGAGGCTCTTGTGATTGACAGGTTGTGGGTGGCATTTCTGGATCCTCAATCCATGTGCCACACACTACTCACTATTATGACTCCTGTAATCAACAGTCTGTGAGCAGCCACCCTGAATGCCCAATCCAAGTGTTGCACCTTCTCACCACCATAGTTTTGTGATTGATAGGAAGTGAGTGGCTTTTCTGGTGCCTGATCCACATGCTAAACCCTGTTCACTACTATTCACTACCATGGCTACTGTGACTGATAGTATGTAAGTGGCTTCTCTGAGTGTTTTACTCATATGCTGTATCCTGTTCATCACCAAGCTCTTATGCTCAATAGGGGGTGGGTGGCTTTACTCCATGTGCCACACCCTGCTCATCAGGACATTGTAATCAATATTAGTGTGTGAGTTGTTTCTCTGTGTGCTTTTTCCTGTTCATTGTTCACCATTATAGTTCTTGTGATCAACAGTATGTGAGTAGCTTCTCTGATACTTGCTATCCATATGTAAATGCTGGTCATGACTGTGACTGCTGTGATTGTTAGAAAGTGAGTAGCTCTGTGCTTAATTCATGTGCCATGCCATTGTGCTTATTGCCATGGCTATTGTGATTGATAGAATGTGAGTAGCTTCTCTGAATGCTTGACCCACATGTAACATCCTGCTCACCATCATGGGGGGCTCTATGTCCAACAGCATGTGAGTCACTTCTCTGGATGTTTGGTCTATGTGCCACACTTACCATTGTAGCTCTATCATCAACAGTATGTGAGTGGTACTTGACCCAAGTGCTACATTCTGCTTATCATCATGGTTATGTGATCAATAGGAAGTGAGTGACTATTCTAGATGTGCAACTTGTGCCTTTTTCACCATCATGACTCTTGTGATCAACAGGAAGTTAGTGGTTTTTCTGGGTGGTCCATATACCACTGTTTTCTTACCACTAGGCTTCTTGTGATCAATAGTTTGTGAGTGATTTTTGTAGGCCCTTGGCTCATATGCTACACCCTGCTCACAACCATGGCCATCTTGTAAAATAGCAAGCATGTGATCAACAAGGGGTATGTGGCTTGATTCCTCTGCCACACCCTGCTCACAACTGCTCTTGAAAACAATAGGGGGTGAGTGTCTGTTCTAAGTATATGATCCATGATATCTCCTGCTCACCATTATAGCTTGTATGATCAAGTTTTCAAAGGGAGTAAGTGGTTGTTCTGGATGTTTAACTCATGTGCCACAGCCTGTTCACCACCATGATTCAATAATCAATAGTATGTAAGTGGCTTTGCTTGATGCTTTGTATATGTTAGACCTTGCTCACTACCATGGCTCTTGTGATCAAAAGGGAGTGAGTGGCCTCTTTGGGTGCTTAATATATGTGCTACACTTGCTCACCACCATGGCCCTATGATCAACAGAATATAGTTAGTTTTGTGGATGCTTGATGCATTTATCAGGTTTTGCTCATCACTAAGGCTCTATAATCAACAGAAGGTGGAGCTTTTTGATTTTTTTTTCTATTTCTTTGGCTTGCTCACACTATTCATTTGCTTACCAGCAAGTATGTTGTTACATTCAATCCTTCTCTCCACTTTGCTCCACTCCACTCCTCACTCCCATCTTATTTGCCTTAGATGGTAAGTCTTTTTCTCCTTGATCTGTAAATACTATGCATTTCCTAGCTTGTCATGTTACCATAGGCGTATGCTGCTCATGAAGTTAAAAATGCACTTACCCCATTGCCACCATCAATTGTAGGTGTTTTTGCTATTTTCTTGTGTCCATTAAGGCCACACATTCTGCACTTTAGGCTTGCCCCCATCATCCCTCTTTGGAAGCTCTGCTTATTGGATTGGGTCCATTTCTTTTTTTTTTCCTTATTTGTGCTTTCTTATTAATCACTATCCCCAGCACTCATCACTGCTGCTGCAAATTGCTTTTGGCGGCAGCTTGGTGAAACCCATCCTTCAAGAATTGCACATGCACTCAAGCTTTATGCCACTTCCAGTGTTTCTGATAGTGTAAAGGCAGCAGTATTGGAGGCTTTTCCAAATCCCATTAACTCATACACTATCCATGCTTGCAATACTAAGCTTTTGCAGATTGTTATGGAAAATCACACTGGTGAACTCTTTCTTTGTGTTCTCAAATTAGTCAAGTAGCCTGATACTTTGAACTCACTAGATGTTGGGAAGCTTGGCATTTATGATCCTGTTGTAGAGTGACACTAGGCTCACTGGCTGACAAGAATATATGGTAGATGAAGGGCAATGAGGCTGTTGGTATAGAAGGCTGAGTGTATGCAAACAATGGGCTTGGATTTGATGAAAAGATCACTACATAAGGCAAGCAAGCAGTTCAGTGAGCATGAGAGTGAGGAAATCAGTCATGTTGGTTGAAGATACAACAGGAGATCTTAGAAAGCCCTAGGAGAGCATATATGCCTGTCTCCAGATCTCCCAATTTGAGTCAGCAGGTGACAATGATGTCTAGGTCAACCAAGGTGACAGTGGTGGGGATGCCCCCCAGAGGCCAGAAAGGACCTTGGAAAGCCCTAGGAAATGTTATATGCTAGATCTCCTAATTTTGGGAGAAAAATCTGGATGTTATATGCTGGAAAGTCTCAAAACAGTGCAATTTTGGGCAAAGGTATGAGGACTAATATGGGCAAAAATGTCTATCACAGCAAGCAGGGGTATGTTTACTCCAGGATTTAAGGGAGAGTTAACTGTGATAACACGTTTTGTGAGCTCAGCCACTCACCCATGGGGTTAAAGCAGCTCTCTTCCAATGTGAGCAAAGGAACAACACCTGTGCAGTAGCTAAAGTATGCCAAATGAGTCCTCCCTGGGGGAGGCCCAGAGTAAACACTGGGTGGTGCTCAGAATATACACAGGATAAACACCCTGGGTGCACAGTGAACTTGCACAGAAAAGTTTTACAATTTGCACCTGGGTGGAATTTTGAAGTACCCCAGCAAGTGCTAATGGTGTTGACTCTGAGTAGCCTCTGACTTCTGTTAGTGCACCAGTGCAAGAAAAAACTCAATCTGGGCAAACCACTCAGGCACAATATGCACCAGATATATGATGCATATACCCCTGAGGGAAGGGTGGGGGGACAGGGAGAAGAGCCAGAGCACAATCAGATGTAGTTTCCAGGCACTTTAGCCTAGGTTAGTTTAGAAAAAGAAAGGGAAAACCATGAGGGGCACAAGGAGATTTGACATCAAGAGGCTTCAAATTGCCCCCAGCAAACCAAGCCTGAGACAAGGTAGTGTACACCAAGATATCAACACAGTGGGCTTCGTAGTGATCAAATACATTGACAAATCACAATACACACACACTCCCATCAAACTTTACTAGCCTTGCTCATAGATAACACGAGTGCACCTACGACTTTTTATTAATTTTTCCCCTAACTTGCGTGAAAAGATTAGTTGTAAGGACACAACCAATTAATCTTGCTTAATCTAGATTAATCCCAGTGAGGATTGATACAGCCAATATAATATTAGTATGGGGGGGTGTAGATGGGGTTGTAGAGAGCCCCTGGATGCTGGGAACAGCACTGGGTGACAGGGGGTAGTCCCTGGGTTAATACAGATTAATTGAATTAATCTGAGATTAATGTGAAGTGTGGAGGGATTTGGATGGGTTGAGCTGGGATTAACCCTGGATTAAGACAGATTAATCCAAGATTAAAAGGATTTATTCCAAGATTAAGTAGGTTAATCCAAGGTAATCTCAATCATTGAGCGTAATTTTAGAA
>KL198054.1:0-10941 GCA_000697705.1 Botryobasidium botryosum FD-172 SS1 | reverse complement strand
CTGACCGTGTGTTTCTGCGGCCAGTAAACGTGATGGCCCTTCGACTCTTTATCAAATTCCGCCTAACGACCCTCATCAGCCCGCTGGTCAAGCTTGCCGCGGCCCTCAATTTTCACCCACGCTGGGCAACCGAATTCGGGCAGCCATTCGACTTCAGATCTGTCACCACCTCGTATGGCGTAGTGTTTGCCGACGACACTTGTGGCGACACGCAATTTTTCAATCATGCCGCGTGGTTGACGGCCTTGGCCCATATGCTTTGGGGCAAACGGGCACAGAGCAGCATCACCCGGGCGTGGCCGACGATCATGCGGTTCAGGTGTTTGGACATGCTGTTCTGCGAGGGGCTGTCATGCATGGTTAGGTGCCGGGTAGTGTCCTGCTGGCAAAGGTGGGCATCAAACTCGTTGCTCATATACTCACCGCCGCGATCACACTGAAGACATCTAATCTTCGCCGCGAACTGTCAGCCAGGCCTCGTATTCCTTGTAGACCCTAAAGGTCTCCGACTTCTCGCGCATGAAGTAGATCAACGAAAGGTGAGAGTGGTCGTCGTAAACGCCGGCGTTCGGGGGGAGGAAGGGGGGCATGGTGACGACGGGTACTTGGAGAACGAAGTCGATCGCGTCGAGGACGCGAGCTGTACTAGTATAATTATTATTACATAATAAAAATTCGATCCCAGACTAGCATCGATCGTGATCGGAGATTTAAAAAGCGAGTGGTGTGCGCCAGCTTTCCCCTGCAACCGAGGGTGCGAGCAGGTTCGACTAGGCAGCCTGTTTGAACGTACTATGACATGGAACAGCTTGTGTGTTGGCTACTGCAAATAGACTGTACCTAGGTCAGCTAGTCGACGCGTCGAGCAGCGTGACATTTACCAGCATTTATACCCGACTCGAAGCCGGACCATCCCGGCTGCTCCCGGGCCAACCAGCTTCGAGTTGGTAACCTGCTTCAACCTGCACTGCCCCCAAGGAGAAAACCCCTCGACGCAGTGATTGGTTATAGGGTTTGACAAGAATTAGTATCCACACTCCTGGATTATCCAAATCCATGAGTCCAAGGCCCTATCCATATCCCTCCGTCATTCTTCTCTGCATGAGGTATCCATGGATATGTTATACTCCCAGAATACTGCATTCCCAGAGTCACTTGTGTTGAAGATAGAATATTTGATATATAACATTGCACAGAGATATTATATTCAATATATTATAACTACAATAATAAGATAATCAATAATAATATCGGACAAGATCATTATTCTATACATTATGATTATATAATATTAGTGAACCAAACATTATATCATAGGAACGCAAGAGTGTGGAAAGTTCTAGAATGAATAGGAGATACTTTCTATATTAGGGAAGCTCAGGTCACAGAGGCTAAATAAGCTTGAATGCTAAGCACTAATTTAGATAAAAGGGGTAAGCCCCTGAACCCCTAAAGCCATTGACTGCAGACCGACTCAACACCACATGTATGTATGCTCATCCAAGAGCACTTTCTCTCATGTAGATAGAATAAGTACATAGGAGTAGAAAGGAGTAGAATATCATGGAGTGATCTATGAGAACAAGAATATATCCACCAAGTGAATGGAGGGGGAAAATGGAGTAGGGGGAGAGGGGGAAGGGGGGAAAATGAAGAAGGGGAAGGAGGGGAGAATGGAGAAGGGGAGGAGGGGGGGAAAATAGAGAAGGGTGTCATGACCTTGACATGCTGTGCACCAACTCCAGGCCTCCACTCTGCTCCTACTCAATTCCAGACTCTGGACTGGGTGCAGCCACCATCACTCCGAGGGCCTCCGCACCACTCCATGCCCCTCCTCACCCTCCAGAGTGGAGTCTGCCCTATTTCTCCAACTAGCCTTGGACCAGTATTCCCAGCATGCAGGCTTCTGCCCGAACCCCTTCCCATTGTTCTTTTGCTTCTTTCCCTTACATCCATACATTCCTTGCTTCTCCATTCATTAGTTTTGACACTCCTATTTCCATCCTTCATGTATATATACCAGCTGCCCCCTTAAGGGTGCAGCAGAGTTAGTATCTCATCTTTTCCCCCATCTGTCATCACCCAGCAGTGACTCCTAAGTCTCCAGCTCTGCTCCTGTTGACTCTGGAAGTCAGACATCATCTCCCGCATGTCCAGACCCTTAGGAGTTCCCTATTCCCGCTTGGACCCTTCCAGACCCTCTCGGACCTGCACGCCTCTGACATGTTTCCTGCTCACCCAGGGGGTAACACCATTGGCGATCAGAAACAATATCCTGTCATTGAGTGCCTGTATTCTTGTCCTCCACCCAATCCAAATCTGAATATCCAAGGAGATAGTTGTTTGACTTGCAGATACCAAAATTGCAAGTACCTGCCAGATAGCAAAGGATATACTTGGTGTATCTGAGATGTTGTTCAGAGGGATTGGCAGAGGATTGGGCAAGACAAGTAACTGCATAGGTGATGTCTGGATGAGATCCAATCATAGCATACATCAGTGAGCCAATGATTTACTGGTAGAATGTGCAATCCTCATCTGCGGCTGTCCCACTGAACTTGATGAGCTCACAGCCAGCAGGGAGAGGTGTGCGGATGAAGTTGGCTGAGGACATCCCAAAGTATTCCAAGACTGATTTGATGTACACTCTCTGTGAAATGCAGAGTGTACAATTAGGGCAATCACAAGAGATTTCAAAACCTAGGAAGTTTGTAAGTTCTCCTAGATTTTTCATCTCATATGCCTTGCTGAGAGCCTTCTTGGAGCTGCCAATGTAGTTGAGGGAGTTGCCCATGAGCATGATGTCATCAACATAGAGAATCACAATCATGATCAGACCCCCTTCTTGCTGATGATACACATAAGATCCTGTGTCTGCATGAGTGCAAGTGAAACCAAGGGCAACTAGGGTGTTGTAAATCTTCTTGTTCCACTCACACAAGGCTTGTTTAAGGCCATAAATTGCCTTCTTGAGGTGACAAACTTTGCTTTCAGAACCAGTGACAACAAAACCTTCTGGTTGCTCCATGTTGATCTCCTCCTCCAAATCCCCATTAAGGAACACCATTTTAACATCCATGGCATGGAGGTCCCAGTTAGTGATTCAAAAGTCCCGGCTTAGGCCCAATCGGGCGGCTTAGTCCCAAGATATTTAAGGACTGGGCTGGAGCCTGAATTTTCAGCCGGCTTCAGGCCGGCTTAGGCTTGGGCCGTGGCCCACCACCTAAGAGGGCGCAAAAAATCTATTTTTTTGAAAGGCATATGAAGAGAAATGATCAAGTATATACACATCAGTTTTCATCATCCCAGGGAACATCCAATCCCACCAAAATGTCAGAGCTTGAGCCCTCCGGTGACTCAGCCTCGTCCGAGGAAGAAAACGTGTCCAATTCCTGGTCTACCTGCCCATTAAACAAAGACTTGCCACTGCGAATGGCATGCTTAATACCCTGCAGAGCCTCCACTATATCTCCCTTGAGCCGATTCCGACGCTTTGTGATGGTAATACTTGCCGCCGAGAAGCTCCGCTCACTTGAGACTGACGAGCACATGATCAGTAGGTAGTCGAGTGCCAGGGAGAACCAAGTAGGATAAACAGCCTTGTGTTTCTATCGAATTATCCCATCAACCAACTGAAAAGAAGGGGCGGAGCGGGCTAAAAGGAAGACTTACACCCCACCAGTCGACGATCGAGTCTGTACGAGACGGCTTGCTATTGTCCCTCATATAGCGGCCATATTCGCGCTCCCAGGGCTCAGCCATGCTGTCGGCAGGCTCGTCATCCTCGGAGTCAGACACAGAGAAGACACGACGGCCTGAAGATGCAGACAGGGCGGTAGTGGGCACAGTAGATGGTGTGGCCGCAAGCTTGAGAAACCGAGCTTTGAACTAATTCAAATATATTTGATATTTCAGCCTCAACACTTAAAATCAAGCCAGCGAGCACATACTTTGGACTTGAGGAGATCTTCAGCGGCCTTGGCTTCGGAATCGGTCCAGTTCTTCTTGGTGAATTTGAGCTTGACTCGAGGATTCAACGCTTCATAGAAATCAGAAAGAATTCAGCACAGATAGAAGAGAAATGGCGTACCCATGCACATGACATATGCCGGCTGAGTCTTGAGGTCGCCATAGTAATCGCTGACCTTGGCAAGGGCATGCTCAAGGCAGTCATAGAAGTCGGCAAAGTTGGGATCAGACAGGCACTTCGCCCACTTGGCAATGAGCCACTCAATTGCTGGAAGTGCCTGATACATGGTAGGATATTTCTCCGCGGAGAATGTGTGCTGGGCCTCCTTTGCAATCTTAGAAGGCTGGGGTGAGCGACGAACTTGAAATGGCATTACTATGCAAGAGTGCGTACATCGAGTAGCTCTAGGAAACGCTCGACGTGTTTCCACTCATCAGCTGACAGCTCTAGCTCCAGCACCTTGTCGGCCTCATTGAACTTCCTATCCCTCTCCAGGTCACGTGCGAGAGCACGTAGAAAGGGTGGTATATACTGGAAAATAAACATAAGAATGCAAACAATGGCATATGAAATGTGAGCTTACCTCGCGCAGGCTGTGTGCCCGAGAGACCATATCTTGGGTAGACGCCCAGCGAGTGGCAGAGTCGATCTTCAGCATTCGAGGGGTTACACCCGGCGTGGTACGAGACTGGATGGCCAACCAGGTGGCCTTCCACTTCGGAGAAGACTTGGCCTAATCAAACATAAAATATATGAGAATGGGGAATGCCAGGGGATGGCTCTCAAGAGAAAGGAGGTATACCTTGACCGAGATGGCGCGGATGATGGCAATAAGATCACGCTGCTTCCCATCTCGGGGAGCAGCTGTACTTGGAAGTGGATGCTCGGTTCCTTTTGGGTCGTAGAACTCGCTTGCACTCTGAGCTTTGATGAGCGCCTGCGTGCTGAGATTGATGACATGCTCGAGGCAGCTTTGAATATGGATATTAGCTCAACAAAGAAAGCACAAGAATAAAAGATTTGCCTACCGAATGCGGTTATCATCTTTATCATATGGCTCTTCGCCCAGCTCAAGGTTATCATTCGCCATGTTTGCAATAACTTCCATCATGGTGGAGTTATTGCTAGCGTTGTTGCATGTCATCCACCCCATCTAGAGCACACAAACTGTCAGTACGAGTGAGCGGAGACACTATAACAGTAGTACATACCTTGTGCTCTGCCTTGACTCGCATGAAAGCCCTGTAGACGGCTTGCCCGAGTCGCTTGCCCGTATGCGAGTGGGGGAGGTGGATGAAGGCGCCAAGATCGCTCTTCAGCTCAAAGACATTGGCCATTACCTCCTCAATCCAGTGGAGGGTGACAGCAAGATATGCGTCATCATTTTCGGCGGTCCAGCAATCGCTGGTGGACGAAACACGCCCGAGAACCTGTGGGCTCTGAGAATACTTCCATCAGCGGCAGCTGAGCATGAGAGTACTGGATAATCTTACATTGAGGCGCTGGCGCAGCTCCGCAAGGTGATCGTTGAATAGCTGGATGATTTCCTTTCGAATGGCATTGCATGCAGGCAGCTCAACTTCACCCTTGGCACGAGATGCAATATCAATCATCGTTTTGAAACGCGGATTGTCGAAGGCATCCAAGGGCTACATGAGGTAATGAATAAGACGGTGAAAAAGGAGGATGAGCTGAACAGTGCGCACTTGATTGGTCGAGGTAAGCCACTCAATCGCAGCCGCTCGGAAAGCATCATCCGAGTAAGGGATAGGCTTCTCCGTCTTCACAGCAAAATCGGCGATCGATTGCTGGACCGCTCGAGACTCGCTGGCCAACACCTCCAGCTTCTTCATCCCAGGAAGCTGGGGCACGAAGTCGTTCTTCTTGCACCATTTGAGGTAGTCATTCTATATATAAGAGGGGGTGAGATAGCGGAGGAAAGAAGTAATATAGTGTCTTACCTTATGGTGCGCCTCACAGTGCTGACGCAGCGTGGAATGCTGGTTAACTATGCCCTCACCACAGGAATCAGCAAGGGATCATATTAGCAAAGGTCGAGAGAGGGCTGGGATATGAAGAGGGGACGTACCCGCATTTCTTGCACTTCCTCCTGAGTTGATTGGAGCCCTGCGGAGTATAGGCGAGGTTGAAGAATGAGCGAATGTCGAGGGTCTTCAGTGACTGTGCAGGCTTCTGTTGCGTTGGCGAGGTAGGGATGGCGGCGGCAACATCCACGAGGAAACCGTCATCGTTTATCTCATCAACAAGCACCTCATCATTGCTGGTCGTTTTAGCGAGATGCTTCGTCTTGAGGACGGGCTTGACAAAGACCCTCCGGCCGGCGCGGAAGGTAGCGTGGACTGTGGTCGTTTTTTGACGCTTTTGGGGCGCTGGAGTTGGGGAGATGGGAGTGTCAATACACTCAATGGACGTATCAACTTCCGAGTGAGTACGCTTGGCCACCGCGGTATAATCTACATGTGCAAGTATTAGCATCAGCAAGATATGAGATGATTACTGCGTACCTTCGTCAGAGCTATGATCTTCGTCGGCATCATCATCATCGCCAGACTCCTTCTCCTTCTCGGCCTCCTCGTTGGCGTAAGCCTCGCTGTAAACGTTGCTCGGGTCGCGTTTCTTCGCGCTGTCGAATTGGGTGCGAGTAGAAGTGCGGCGAGGTGTGGTGGGTAAAGGCGAGACTGGCACAGAGGGCATGGTAGGCGAGGACGCGGTTGAGTCAAGAGAGGAGAGCGGAGGCGCTGAAGAACGGGGCATGTTTCGTTAATCAAAGCTGCGAGGGAAAAGCTGGATTTTTTGCGTACCATTTATACCCAAATGCTCTCCTCCTCAGATCGGCTATCCACATGCAAATTTCACAGAAGACCGGATCTCGCTGCATTTCCGCATACCGCGCCCTAGGTAAAAGCGTGGTGAGCATGGTGAAGGCGGGGTGCCCAACGCGGATGTGTTACAAAAATAAAACGGGCCACGATGCAGTCGGGGGAACGTGATCGCGACTGAGTCGAAGACATGCGGTGCGGTAGGCGAGGACACGCGGTGCGGCGAGAAGAGGACGCGCGGTGCATGGTGTAGGGCGGGAACGTGCGACAATGGAGACTGCCCAGAGGTGACCTGGTGTGTATGCAGCCAGGCAAACTGGGGGGCCAGCGAACTGGAGGGCCAGCGAACTGGGGGGCCAGCAAACTGGGGGGCCAGCAAACTGGTGGGCCAGGCAAACTGGTGGTCATCAAGTGCACCAGGCAAACTGGGTTGCAAGACGATGAGTAGCGTGCGCTAGGGCAAGACAAGATTTATTATTCCTGCACTGGG
Organism: Botryobasidium botryosum FD-172 SS1; assembly: GCA_000697705.1. Taxonomy (NCBI): domain Eukaryota; kingdom Fungi; phylum Basidiomycota; class Agaricomycetes; order Cantharellales; family Botryobasidiaceae; genus Botryobasidium; species Botryobasidium botryosum. The sequence goes on along the minus strand of KL198054.1, from coordinate 3,641 downwards.
ATTGGGGACATTCAGGTGTAGTAGGGTCCAATCTCAATCTCAATCTCAATCTTTTTTTTTGAATATTCATGGATGACCATTTGTGAATGACTCTATTCATGAATGTAAAACACACTGGAGTGACAAAGCTCCAGAATCAAACCAATCGCGAGTCGCGAATATATTCGCGAGCAAGCTGTCCTGGACACAGATCAGCGGCTGTACAGTGGCGACGCAAAAAAATATCAAGTCCCAGTACTATTATTCACACTTCTTTTTTTTTTCCACTCAAGATAGGCAGTGGCAAGAATCTTTATTGACACTAAGGCAGTAATAGACCACCCACCCACCCATAGTTGTAAAGAAAAGAGACAAAAGGAATTAAGAAAAAATCGGACGCGAGAAGAAAGCTGCGCACGCCCGCGGCCCACCCCATCGCACCTGCCGCCCTGAAAATCCAAAACCTCTTAACACCATCCAAATCTACGTATGGATGTGCAGCTGAAAAAATGGCTGAATAAGTACGCACATGACTTTGCGTTGGCGCAAGCATGCGAGCGTAGGAACGAGCATGTGAGTGGGTGGGCGAGCAGTATACGACTCCACGTGGATTTGTGAGCACGTGTGGGGGCGATTGTGAACGGGGGGTGTCCAGTGAGACTGCGGCATCGGGTGCGAGCAAGGGGGCAAGGCCGAGAGAGCCGTAAGATCGCGAGAGACCGACAGGACACAACCTCGGTTTTGCAAAAGAGCTGGGCGACGAGACTGCGGGATCGCGATTGGAGAGACGGCGAAATCGCAAGAGGGCAAGGGGCCGTAGAATCGTAAAAAAAAAATGGACGGCGGTGGCACGAGAGAGCGAGGGGACTGCAGGGCCACGGGTGAGTGAGGAGTCGAAATGATGAGGGAGCCAATCATGTAGACATACCTATTACCCGCGCTGTCGTCGTCCGAGCCGTCGTCATTTTCATCCAAATCGTTGTTGATAGGCCATTGCCGATGTCGTTTGTGCCGTTGTTGACCATTTGGCGTTCGTCAGCATTGCTCGTCGTTTACCGTCGCCGTTCGTCGTCCGGTGATTCCGGAATTGTAAGAGAGCAAGGGGGGCATAGAATCGCAGGGGACGGAGGGGGAAGGACTGCGGGACTGTGGGGTTAGCGAGGGGGCCATCAAAGAGCAAGGGTGTGTGGCTGCGAGTGACGAAAGGAGATGAGACTGCGGCCGCGGTTATACATACAGGTCCAGCGTCACCAATGCATGCATGCTGCTGCTACCGCTGTGCGTGCATTATTGCCTCTGCCGTCATCGCCGATGCGTGCACGATGAGTGCGGTCGTGAGTCGGTGTGTAGCCATGAGAAGCGTGTCTTGCCCCGTTCGTCGTTCGTGGTCCATCGCCGTCATTCGTCATTTAACGTCGCCTGTTCGATGTTGCTCGTTACTGTTCATCTTCCCTCGATGCATTCGTCGCTCGCGGTGGGTTGAGGTTGATCGTCGTCGTTGTTTTTTGATTCGCTAATTCATCTGTTGTTATCGTTCGTTCGCTACTCACCACTCTCTTCCATCCGTTTGTCACTAGCTGGCGCCCGCCATTTGCTCCAGCCGTTGGTCGCGTACGCCGTGGCCAAAGTTTACCATTCGCGTGTTAGGTGATTATCGGCGTCATTCTTGCAGGTACCTATTTATGAGAGAATGTGAACGTAGTGAACATATAAAAGCTAAGAAATAAAATAAAATCCCAACAGTATATGTACGCGCTGTGGTTGATTTTGACGTACATGTCCCCGTCGTTGGAGGTGGTGAGTGGTAACATGTTGGCGGTTGCATTCTGGCCATGGTCTGGCTGCGTCTGACTCTCCGTGACTGTGCTGCTTACTCTTGCCCAAATAACTATTTGTATTCGCAAATAGTTGGATTCGCGAATGGTTTTTGAATGAATGAGGAATCCGGGCTCCCCATTCCTATTCGCTTACAAAAATGAATGCGCCAACTCACGAAGTCCGAGATTCAGGGTGCTTTCCTATTGATTCCTCAGGATCTATTCGTCAATTCAACTATTCGTTTCCATGCCCTAGCGTGCGCACGCGCACAAGCCGCCGGACTAAATTAAACGCGTACAACTTACCTCTGGTAAAAACGTGCGAGAAGAACGGCCTGGGGCCTGAGAGTGCGGTCGGATATGTCTAACTACCAGATACATGTTACATAAATATGCCGGCAGACGGCGACGCCAGGCGGCCCAACTGTGTTGGAATTGGGGGGCACGGGAACTCACTAGTACTCACTAGTCGCGAGCGGCACCTGGATTATATGGAACGACGCGGCTTGTCAGAATTTGCGCGAGTCCGAGTGAATACTCACCAGTTGGTATTGTGGTGGTGTTATCGCGAGATGTTGGCGGCTGCAAATGGCTGTGCACAGCCTGCCCAATTAAGCAGAAGCCGCGGCCCAGCAGGCCGGCCCCGTCCCAGCAAATCGAAAGCCTGAGCTTAAGCCGGAGACAGCGGCCCGGCCGTCTCCGGCCGGCTCGCGGCCCTGGGCCGGGACTTCCAAATCACTAGTCCCAGTCTTCAAGTGCTGCCAATGCAAGAAGGAGTCTAACTGACTCATACCAGGCAACTGGAGAAAAAATTTCTTCATAGTTGATTCCGAATTTCCATAAAGCTGCAAAAACCCACTTGCCCTTGATAGCCTTTTGGCCTGCAGGCAGGTCTACAAGCTCTCAAGTCTCATTTGCAATCAAGGAGTCATACTCCAACTGCAATGCCACCAACCATAGCTCCCAATTGTCAGAAGCTCAAGCCTGTTTGTAAGAGGCTGGAATTCGAGCAATGACAATTGCAGCCATCAATAGGAGAGCATGTAGTGAAGGCTCAACAATAGAGTCAACACGAGGTGCTTCCCCTCGACAAAAACCTCCCTTCTTTGTTATCTTTGTGTCCACCTTTGAGGACAACTCAACACCATGTACATTATCCTCATTTTGAAAATGAGGATTAACCCCCTGAGTTTTGCATCTAGGACACAATCCAGGCTTGGGGTCTGATACTGGTGTGAGTGTCAACTCAATATCCCCTTCTGAATCCAGATTGCTCATGGAGACAGATGGAGGTGTCGGTGTGCAGACAGGTGAAGAAACAGGAAGAGGGACAATTAAAGGATTTGGTGGAGGAGCAAGAAGAGGTTGGGTTGGCACTTTGTCAGAGTCGTGCAGGTCCGCGAAGGTCCGGAGAGGTCCGAGAATAGGAGGGGCTAGCTAATGGGTCCGGACACGCGGAGATGAACGCCTGACTTCCGGAGTCGACGAACGGAGGCGGAGGGTCTGAGGAGCTGCTGCTAAGCAGGACAGATACGGGGGGAGAGACGAGATACTAACTCTGCTGCTCTCCAGAGGAGGCAGCTGGTATATATACATGAGACTGTCTAGTAGTGTCTAATAGGAGTGTGAAAGTACTGAATGGAGAACCAAGAAGGCAACGGGGATCAATAAGGAATGTATGGACAAGGGAAAAGAAGCAAGGGAGCGTGTGGCGGGCTTCTCGGCAGAGGCTCGGCCAACCGGACATCGAGGCCGAGGGCGCGTTTAGGAGGTCCGGGTGCCCGGAGGGTCTAGACATGGGTCGGAGTGGTCCGGAGGCCCAGGTCGTTGCGCGGAGGAGGCCCT
>KL198053.1:282427-359564 GCA_000697705.1 Botryobasidium botryosum FD-172 SS1 | reverse complement strand
AAAAAAAAAAAAAAAGAAGGACTCCGTTTCCTCACGCTACAAAGCACCTTTCCACTATTCCTTGGTCCGCAGTGTGATTACCTCTACGTCCTTGTACGCTTGGGCCACTAGAGATTCTCCGCGCTGCTCGTCTTGGTTCCCACACACTCCGCGTCGCTCCCCGTCGGCGTCCTCCTGTTTTCCGTTGCTGGCCCTTGGCCTCCGTCGTCGACTCCTGACAGTTAGTGGGCAATAGCATGCACAGTAAAGAGACAGCGTACAATAGCAAGTTTCAAATGGTTGTCGATCTCCTTTTGTGACATGCCGGAAGAGACGAGCCAGTTTGCATACTCAGCCTCGGCAGCACTTGCAAACGGAGCCCATGGCTTCTCGCCGGCCTCCGTTTGCTTTTTGTATCTGCGCTCAAAGGACGTGCTACCTTTCCCAAAGACTTTTCCAGCCTCCTGTGATGATGGGAAGAGTCGCGTCTTTCCTTGTGCCTCTCCCCGATGTGGATCCTCGCCCTCCTTTTCGGTGCCTATGGTGGCACATGCCTGCGATGGAGCTGAACCCAAGGACGGCTTCACCGGCTCGTGCCTGCCACCGCGAGGTGGATCACCCTCGTCCTCTACATCCTCAACCATCACACTATGGAAACGCTTTGGTGGAGGGCGTCGTGGAGATTGAGTTGGTTTAGGTGGAGGACGGCGTGGGGATCCAGTAGTACCGTGCGTTGGCATGCGAGTAGGAGCAGGAGATGCTCCCAATTGCGATGGTGGCGATGGTGATGTGTAACTGCGAGACAGATCGCCCTCGTCCTCAACGTCCTCAACCGTCACGCTGTGGAAACGCTTTGGTGGAGGGTGTCGTGGAGATTGAGTTGACTTAGGTGGAGGACAGCGCGGAGATCCAGTAGCACTGTGTGTCGGCATACGAGCAGGTGCAGGAGATGCTCCTGCTTGCGATGGTGATGTGTGACCACGAGGCAAATCACCCTCATCCTCAACATCCTCGATTGTTACACTGTAGTAGCACTTTGGCGGAGGACTGTGTGGAGACTCATTATCGGCTAGACTCGGAGAAGGCTGTAGGCTGGTTGATGTGGTTGTGGCATTGGGTCGGAAGGTTCGACGAGAACGGAGTATGTGTCGTAAGGTAGCACGGCACTCAGGCCTCTGACTGAGATGCGAGCTAAGAGCCTTTGACTTGGGAAAATTTTGCCTGCAGGCAAGACATAGTGACATGGCGAATGGAGACGGCTCGCAATCAAGTGAGGAAAGACGATTGAGCTGACTCAAGTCTTGAAGCAAGCGGCAAGGTGGGTAATGGAGCACGAGCTGGGAGGAGGGTACAGAAGTCTAAGAGGCGGGGCCCGGGCCTAAGGGTTTGCATTGTTCCACAGGAATCAGCGCTCCGCGCTGATTCCTGTGGGACCACACAGACCCGCGGGCGAGCGGAGAAGGGCAAATATTGAGTATGATGTGAAATGAAACAGAGGAAAGCACCAGCGGAGATGATTGGAACAAGACACGTCAGACACAAGTCATTGACCTCTTGGCATTTTTTCTGCATGCAACATGGAAAGGATACTGGACATATTGATGATGTGCATGGTGATGAGTTTGCGACACAACGTGAAGGATATAAGAATGTTCTACAAGGATGGATAGATGGCCCATCAGCCATCGCAAACATGCCCGCGGTGTAGTGGGGAGTGCCAGGGGTCCTGCCCTGGTCCCAGTAGTCTGTATCCCGGATTGCATCCGGAGTAGTTAGGTTTGGCTCGCTTCCGAGCGTTGTTCATTATCATTACATCCTTGGACTCCCCCAGAGACTGGTAGCCGCGGGCTCACCAGTCCAGCGGAACGAACCGAGCGCCAGAGTGCAAGAAACGTGAAGGCAGCGAACAGAAGGTTGGTGTTCATTATTATTCCATCACGTGTTCTGGCACTCAAATAGGATGGCGGAAGTTTGCTCAATGACAAGGATGGATATCTCAGCTCGCAGTTGACCGACAGTCAGGCCGTGGAGCTGTCACCCATTTTGAATGTGCATGGCCATCAAAGTCGAGTCCCTGGTTAGCAGATGCCTTCGTTCCACTAGACATACTTACAGATATCTCATCTGTAACAGCCCCCAAAGTAAACTCTTCTGCTAAGGGACACCGCGAGTATAAAGGTGGGCGGGTATCGACCTGGTTGCTGTTTAAGCGTGTACAGACTTTCCCGCAGCCGAGATAGAGAGCAAGCCAATCGACACTCGCTATCATACTGATCCAAGAAGCCTTACATCGACTTCGGCGCCGAGGCTGTCCATCGCCGGTGACGATACCCACAAAGCACTATTCGACATGGCTTCGGCAATCGAGAAGCTTCATTCCGCCATGAATGGAGCGCTGTCACGCATCAACACCCTTGAAGCTGATAATCGCTCACTCCGAGCGCAAGTAGAGGGTCAGCATGAAGTACGTGCCCGGTAATACTGACGCACGCCGAAACGCTAAACCTAAACTTGGCCCATAGATGATTGCGCTGCTCTCAGGTCATAGTCAAGAATCACAAGTCCCCGAAGATCCAGAGATAGCGACACAGGACCTATTGAGAAATATTGTGGCGAGCTTTGGAGATGGTGATGATGAGAGCACACTATACGACAATCTTGATTAGGGGGACGAGCAGCCAGGATTTCAGAGGCTCTCAGTAAAACTTTGAACGGGCGCGGGAAATTTAGTCGATGACACAGATTTGATAGAAGCTGAATACAAGAGAGTGTTCAGATTGCACGTAGGGACCATGGCTGCGCAAGAGCTTGTGAAGACAGGAACGCCAAGGCCCGAGTAAATGAGGTCGCGAACCATGGGTACAGATGTGTCTCCCATAAGCGTACACCGTTCCGGCTGCAGGAGAATCCCACCGTGTACTAAGTGTAGCTGATGAGCTTGAGCCGTGGTCCCGATGAGCTTGTAGTGCGCAGCGCTTTCTTTTGGGTATATTTACGCACCTGCCTGCCAGGGAGAACCTAGCAAGCGCAGGCGAGATTTGGCATGCCAGGGAAAACCTAGCAAACCATGACAATGACAGCGAGGATGAAGCGTGTGGAAGCACGGCAGATGTCGCGGTTGCTCAAGAGTCAACGTTCAGCATTACGTCAATGCCGTGATTATGTCAGCTTCCTAATTGCTTGGAGGCTCGATCGCAATTCGCCGGTCGCCCTCGCAAGCTCTCAACGCTCTCGATATCCCAAACGCAGCACGCTGAAATGCGCTGAGCACTCTACAAACTCGAGGCTCCATACTGCTCTGCGCTGGATTTTACTGGACTTGCACTGAGGACTCCGCGTCAGGACCTTCAGGGATCATCCAGACTCGCTTGGTGCATCTCACCCGCTCCCCGTGCTTCCTGGCTTCTCGATCTATGCTCTCATTCACCATTGCCTCACATTATACGATCTACACTCGTTTACCGCTGTCGGCGTTCTCGTTTACCCATATCAAGCCAACAATGTCCGCATGTGCATAGATGTGCATTGATGGATTCTCCTCGCGGCTGATCTAGAATCACGGCAAAAGAGATGTGAGAGAAAACACATGGGCAGCACGTCGGACTGCAAACAAGGACACACGGCACCTGTCCAAATTTTGCAGATTTGTCGATGCAAAGCTACTTATGCTCACGGTCCTTGCTTGCACTATCCTCCATCTCTCATTTTGATTCCCATTTTGTACTCGCGTCGCTCCTATCTTCACTTGCGTCGCCCTCGTCTTTCCTCACGTCGCCCCCGTCCTTACTCGCCTATCTCCCTCAATCACTCGCCATGCCCGCGGACAAGACTTCAAAAAGTGGCCGTTGCCTGAAGCCGTCTTCATGGAAGCGAGGCCAAGGTTCGTGCTGATGCGTCAGTACTTTTTAATGTACACTAATAGCTCTCTTTTATTCAGACGAGAAAGAAGAGGAACAGCGTTTGGCCAAGAAGAAGAAGATGGACGCACTTGCAGCGCGCGTTGAAGCAGAGCAAGAAGACAAGGGTATGCTCAACTACCATAAGTGCTATCTGATATATTGTATGCTGACTCGCTGCGAAGACGACCGCGCAACGCGTCTCCTCCGCGAAAAAAGCAGTTCTGTAAGTTAGCCTACATATTCGTTGTACACGCTACGCTATCCTAACCTCGAGGCTTATACTATCTAGTTTATCTTGCGTAAAACCCCCGCCAAACACTCGCGCTCCGAATCCACCCACCCACCCAGCTCCTGAAGGCATTCACATACCAAGACATACGCTGACCATCGCAGGCTCATCCAAGCGGCTAGGGTACGTCAGCCATTTGTGCCATCGTATTGTGAATACGGCATATATTAACGGCGTTTGAACTGTTTTACGCGCACAAGGTTTCTACCCCCATTAACACCGATGAGGAGATTGGCCCCAGGGCCCCTACTCATTGTGTCAACAATGACGAGGACCCGGAGGATGATGAGGACGAGGAACAAGAGGACGAGGAACAAGAGGACGAGGACGAAGAGGAAGAGGACGAGGACGAGACTCCAACTCGGCACCGCCAGGTACCCAACAGCGATGCAGAGGGGGATGTTTTTAGTGCGTCCTTCATTTACATCCAATCTATTCTAATTTCTTTTGTCATTTGTACTGAGTTATTATGCAAACTTTCAAGGCTCCTCCAAGCACCAGAATCCCTTGGCTCTCGATAGACGCGCGCCACGCAATACTGTCAACAGTCACCCGAACCGCCCCAAAGCATCCGACTATGCCGGTCAGGTTCGACTCTCGCTTATTGCCGCTAATCACAGGTTCCGCTGCCTGGTCGCGACACAAGATCCATTCCCCAAGCCAGACGATGCTATTGGTCTGGGGGATATTGCGTTCGAAGACGTAACTGGGGGGTTAGAAGCCATGGATGCGCAGCTCAAAGTGGTATGCCCCTCTATTCTGCGGACAAGCTGATGCGTACAATGAACACCACGTCTCGCATAGATAACAAAGGGCACTTGCCAAATGCGATCAAAGCTCAAACGCACAATCCGACTCATTCTTCCAGCTCATTTCAGTTTTACGGAGACCAAGTCGCCTTTATACAATCGCAAGCTCTACAAGAGCTTAATCGAGGGGGACGCATACATTCATGAAGTACGTTCGTACTGACTCGCGCGCGCTGCCTCCCTTGCTAACAGACATCGCCAGATCCCCGAGGAAAAGGCCGGGAAATTTCTTCATACGCTAGGTTTTGAAGCTTTCAAGTCAATGTGGTTTGAAAACGGCGAGGATGACGGTATGCACTACGCGGACATTTTTGGCCCTTGTCTCTCACCCAAATGCATTGCGCTCATATATACCATGGTAAGTGGCGGTTCCTGCGTGCTCTCTTCATCAAAGCAACCCACCGCTGACATTTATCAACACAGATTCGCACCGCCCTGGATGAATGGGCCACCGGCATCCGCGTGGGAGTCAAGTTCGTCACGGGCCCTTACCGCACGATCTATAAGAAGCTGCTCAAAGAAATTAGAGACATCGAAACCTCGGGCCCGGACGGCAAGGCCATCATCCAAGCAATCGGAGAAGAATTCTGGACAAATGCTAGGTGTGTTACATTTATTCTTGGCGCTACTATTCTTTCTTTGTACAATACTGATAGCTCTCTCCCAAGTGCAAAATACATTCGCAATCGGGCCCCGGAGACGTCTCTGAGCGAGGCAGAAATCTCGGGAGCCATTCAATACGCACAGGCGCGAGCGGCGCGGCTGAAAGCGCAGCAGGCAGAGAATGATGATGCCGATGCAGAAAATGCCGACTATAACTAGCTTCTTCTTGTACAGCGTACTTCTTGCCTCTTCAACTCGCCCTTCGTGTGCGCAATGAGCTCGTTTTTTTTTTCTTGGCCTTTCCTTTCATTGATTGAGTAGCGTTTCAGCTTTTCTTGTCTGTCTTGGACTTGCGCTCGCTCAATCTCTTCCACTCGCGCTTTCTCAGTCTCACTTCTCTTATATTCACGCCTTCCTGTGTGTAGTCGCGCCATCTCGTCTCCTGTAAATACTTGTGCTTCAATTCTTCCGATGTCGTGAGCTCCTGTCTTTGTGCCAGCGGCCATTCAGTGAGTATCTTTACTTATTAAGCTGAGCCTAACCTGCGCCTTTCTTTTCCCTGCTACAACTCAGGCTCTCAGGTCTGCGGACAGCCAAGGATTATGCCTCTAGGTGCCACAGAGATGTATAGGATCACTATGGACAACTCTCGAACTAACATATGTGAACTCCATACCAGCCCTGAGTGTTCATACCGAGGCTCTAGATACTCTAGAACAATGGGCGGTGCTCCAGCGACTCCAACGCCTCTGGAATCTCTGGGGTAGCCTATAGTGATGTTGCCTTTTCCTGATGTCAAGGGCCACGCTGGGGAGGGGAGCAGGTGTTCACATTGCAGACACTAGCTAAAAATGCCTCGCGTTGATATGCATGACACAGCCCGTGCCGCTATGACAGGTAGATCAGAACTTGAGTCCGAGCCTAGCCTGAAGGATTACGTTTGTTAATAGCAGTGGGATGTAGGGGACTAGAAGGCTGCGAAGTGAATCTTGCGTGGCAGTTAGCGGCAGGAGTCATTAGCCCCTGCGCAGCGGATTACGTAACAACCCTTGGAGAGATGACGGCGTCTGCTGCTGAGCTCGAGTCTGGCAACAACCACCACTTGACCTTAGGTTTGTCCAACACCCACGGATCTCCCTCAGAGATAATTTTTTATTCGACAATTCGACAACACCCAGCCATCCTACTCATCGCTCTTCCATCAAATTCACCCGGTTTCCAATTTGCCAAGCAGCTCGCAGTCACCTGATTCCAGTGGTACCTGACGTCGTGAGCGAGCTCCGGCCAACATGCTCGTGTGCAACATCCTTGCCTCACTCCTCCTCTCGCGCCTCGTGTCCCAGCACCCGAACCTCTTTGCTTCTGCTGCGCACATCCAAGCCCCGCTCGGGAACGGCAACCGCCCCTCGACGCAGAGCTCCACGCTTATAGACGCTCTCAACGCGGACCCAGACTACACCTCCCTTATCCAACTCATCCAGCGCGCCCGGCTCGTGCCCACGCTCAACAAGCTCAACGGGAGCACCTTTTTCGCCCCGACCAATGACGCAATAAATAGGTATCGAGAGCGCGCGCCGCCCGAGTCGCCGTGGGTCCGGTTATTGGACTCGGGGTTCGGATTAGGCTTGGAGGACGGAAATGAGAGCCATGGGCTGTGGGACGATAGGAAGAAGGGGCGCGAGCATGATAATGTGCGCGAGGCGCTCCGCCAACACCTGTTTTATCATCTACTCAATTATACGCTGCCCGTGGATCCTACGCCCGGGCTCTCGGTCCACAAGACGCTGCTGTACCCAGCACTGGGGCGTGAACCTCCCTCGCACGAGCCGCCGCCTAGCCCACCCTGGATGCCCGTCCCCGGCGGCTCACTCGACGGGGAACCCCAGCGCCTCCGGACGTCCGTAGCCGACAACGGCGCAGTGCTAGTAGGCGTGGATTCGGAGGGCAAGGGTGGCGCGCTGGTGATCAAGACATTCCAAGAAGTGGGCAACGGGGTTGTAGTAGGCGTGGACAACGTTCTCGACATGCCGCCCGATTTGGCCACGGTCATTTGGGCGCATTCCAAATTGCAGCGGTTTGTGGGGATGATCACGGAGAAAGGGCGCAAGAGGCTTGCCGGCGAGGAGCATCTGACGATGTTTTTCCCTGTGGACGAGGCGTGGGACGAGCTGGACCCACTAGAGAAGATGTATTTGGAGAGTGGGTTTGCGGACGAGGAACTGTTGCGGTTGGTCGGGATGCATACCAGTGAATCTGGGCCGGATGCCAAAGGTGGTGTGGGGTGGAGCGATACTTGGGGGAAAGAGAGTGCTTGTGCGTGTCTTTCTGCTCTTTATTGCACATCCTTTGCCTCACTGATACCTCTTTTGCCACTTCAGTCGACACGCTGGACAACCACACCCTATCACTCACAGTCCCATCCGAGGGCAAGGCACAGGTTGACAATGCGACCGTTGAGATAGCGGACATCTACGCGTCAAATGGCGTTTTGCATATTGTCTCCTCGCTCCTTATACCCCCGGGAGCGCTGAAGCTCAACGCCGAGAAATACCTGCTTGCGCTGAACGCAACGTCATTCGTCTCGCTACTCCGCGCTGCGAACCTGACCCATTACATCGACGATGCTCATGATGGCGCTCCTTGGACAATCCTCGCGCCTCCCGATGACGTGTTTTCGTTTGCCACGCACCCCACGAGGAACGACACGGAGCTCGAACGCGTGCTTCGGTACCATTTCATTCCGGGCCGTCTCACACCTGAAGATCTCAAGGATGGGATGCTGCTTGGGACAGAGCTGAGGGAGCCTGGGCTCAAAGGCGGAAGACAGCGGCTGGCGGTAACTGTAAGCGGGTCGGGCGGAAAGGTCACTGATGCGAGCGGCAACGGCGAGGTTGGGTTTGGTGGGGCTATGGTCATTGGTAGTGCAGGTATAAGCCGACCTATCTTTCTCCTTTGTTCCTGTCTTTGTTCACACCATGGCTTTTCATTTCCAGTCGACGCAGACGAGTCTATCATATATCTCCTATCTAAGGTCCTGGAGCCGCCACCCGACATGCTGGAAGCTATGCTCCCGTCTTCCCGCCTCTCCACGTTCCTTGCTGCTGTATTCGCATCCACCCTCGAACAGACCCTGCGTAATACGCCGTCCTCGACCGTCCTCGTCCCGCGCAATGCGGCATTCGAATCTCTCGGACTGCTCACCACGCATCTGCTCTCCCCGAGCGCGCGTCGCGATCTTGAGCGAGTGGTGAAGCACCACGTGATCAAGTCCGTTTTGTATAACGCGGAGCTTGGTGTGGATGGAACGCACGCGACGCTCGAAGGGTCGGATGTGCGTATTGAAGGCGGGAAGGTGACGCCGTCTGGCGGGTGGGGTGGTGTTGCGCGGTTGGCTGCTGGGGACGGCGACGAACTCACCCGGACGGGTGTAGTGCACGAGCTCGAGGGCGTACTGATCCCGCGGAGCGTGAAGGTCGACGTGGAGGCGCTCGTCGTTGCTGCAAAAGGCAGCACGATGGCGGGGCTCGTGCGGCGCGCGGGACTGGGAGGTGCGTTGAACGGGACGCTGACGCTCGACGAGGTCGAGCAGTGGGACGAGCGGACGGCGGGGGAGCGCTCGTGGTGGCGGAGGAACCGGGAAAAGAAGGAGCAGGTCGTGGGGTGGACGTTGCTCTGTCCGACGGACGAGGCGTTCAAGAGCGTGAATATCACGCGGCTCCACGAGGATGATTGGGCGCTGCAGAGGTTTGTGCGGCAGCATATCGTCCCGACGCTGCCCCCTCCTTCCGCTGCGGGGAGCAGCCCTGGCTCCAACGCCGCGCCGGATACGAACACGAATACGAATACGCCGCTGCCGTTTGTCGACGAGGCGACGTACTCGACGCTCCTCTCGCCGACGTCGGCGCACGGGGACATCATCTTCCGCACGACAGACCACGGGCAGACGTTCTTGCTTGGGATCAAGGGCGTGAACGGGCCGGGTGGGGAGACGGAGTACGCAAAGGTGCTGTCGTACGGCCGCACAACGGTGCCGGGCACGCCGCGGAGCGGGGTCGTGCAGATTGATCGGGTGCTGCGGCCGTGGGAGGAGGGCTGGTGGACGCGGTGGGGCGCCCCGCTCACTGGCGGAGGCGCCGGAGTCATTCTCATCGGGCTGTTCTTCTGGGGTGTGGTTTGGCTGTGGAACAGGGGCAGCGGGGAGGCGACATACGAGCCTCTGGAGGGCGAAGAGGATCAGTGAGCCTTGAAGCTCGGACAATCGCATTTTTCTCTCTTTCGTCTCGGCTCTCTCTCATCCTTGCACTCCTAAAGCCTTTATACGCATTCATTTGATAGATTCATCTTATACACGTTTGCTTCGCTCCTCTGTCTCGTGTGCATTACTAAACACATTCTATTCCGTTTTCGCGGTGCATTTCTTTTTTTCTTTTCTTCTCCATCTTTCGTCATGTGTATATCTATCCTGTGTATGCGTTCGCAGTCTTGAAACAGTAAAGGCTTGGGTGGAGGGGCCGAAGGTGAAACGAGCAGGCGCTGGCTTCTGAGCACGGGTCGCGCAAAAGTGAGATGAATCGGAGCTGTCTGCGTAAATTGTTCCACGTGCAGAGAAGTTCGAGGGCTCAGCGTTCGGCACCACTGAGGTCCCTGAGGTGCCAGTGCTCGACAACGTCGTCGGCGTCGAACGACGATGGCTGCAGCGGTGGGCCGCCGTTTAGGAAGAAGCCTACCAGGCCGTCGGAGAGGGGGAGCGGAACCCAAGCGGCGTGAGGCGGTGGGAAAAATAAAAGGTCACGTGCGCGTCGGGAGGCGCGTCGTAAAATAAAGGGTCTAGGCGATTATAACGGGCAAGGTACGCGCCTTATTTGGCACCGGTAGCCCAACATGGAGACCGCCGCAGGCTTCTAGCGCGCTATTTGGGGTGGATTCCCCCTCCTTCTCCCGTTCTTTATCTCCCTCCACTCTTTCTCTTTCTCTCCCTATAGCTAACCCTCCAAGCTGCTGTAGACTCGCCTGATGCCGCCCGGTACCAATCCCTTCACCGCCAACAGCGGCAACGGCTCCAGCTTGTCGCCGCCCGTCATGTCGTCTGCGAACCCCGGCCGTCGCGTGGCCACCAACCCCGGCGCGGGGTCGTCGTCGCCGCTGTCGCCCATGTATCTGCAGCAGGGCGGCGCGGGGTCGTCGTCCAGCATGTTGCTGAGCCCAGGCGCGCAGGCCGCGTCTCCCTTTGGCTCCCCCACCCGCGCTCTGCGCACAATGGCCAGCGATTCGTCTCTCGTGCGTTGTAGTAGCTCGTTTCTGCGGTGCGCGCTGATGATTGAGATTGTGTTGCTATGCATAGGGAACGCGGTACTCTCCAGCGGGCTCTACGACATCTCTCCCGGCGTCTATTTCTGACAAGGTTCGTTTCCGCGCTCCCGCGGCGGTCTATGCGGAGACAATGGCTCATACTTCCCGAGTAGTTTTCGCTCAACGCGGACCCGACGTCGTGGGGATTCGACCTTGTTCAAGGAGCGCCGGAGCCTGACGACCACATCCACAATCCGGATCCGAAGCGCGACCGCAAGAACGACCAGGGCGGGACCATCCTCACGTCCCGCGGTATTGCCAACCTCGGATGTCTCTTCATACTCGCCGCAGGGCTGATCACGCTCTTGTGCGTTTACCCTGACGACCGGCAGCTGGTGCTATTCTCACGTTTTCTTTTTGTGTAACAGCGCCGGCTTCCCGCTGATGACGTACTTCCTATCGCCCAAGCCAACGACGCTCGGTGGCTACAATATCGGTGGGATCAATGCAAGCGGCCAGGTGCCCGTGATGCACGGGAGCTTTGCCGTCATAGACCCCGAGACGCCTATAGACGCCCACACCAAAGCCTCTTACGCGGACGGAAGCCAATGGCAGCTCGTCTTCTCCGACGAATTCAACACCCCCGGTCGAACATTCTATCCAGGCGACGACCCCTACTGGGAGGCAGTTGATATGCACTACTGGTTAGTCTGAAACAAGGCACTACATAAAGGGATAATAATATCTGACGTACGTATTGTGCCTAAAGGGGAACAAATAACCTGGAGTGGTATGATCCTGTCGCAATCACAACTGCGGATGGTGCGCTGAAGATCACGCTGTCGAAAATTCCGACACACAACTTGAGCTACCAGGGCGGTATGATGACATCGTGGAACAAATTCTGCTTTACCGGTGGAATGATTGAGAGTAGGTCCATTTTTATCACCTGAACAAGGGCAAGTATCTAACATGTCCATTCAGCCGCTGTTTCGCTTCCTGGTACATCAGCTGTCTACGGTCTCTGGCCTGCCGTCTGGACAATGGGCAACCTGGGGCGTGCAGGGTACGGCGCATCCCTCGAAGGCATGTGGCCATACACCTACGACGCTTGCGACGTCGGCACGCTTGCCAATCAGACACTCAATGGTCTACCCAAGGCTGCTACCATCAACGGCGACCCGTCCAACGGCAACGCCCTCTCGTACCTGCCCGGCCAGCGCATCTCAGCATGCACATGTCCCGGCGAGTCGCACCCGGGTCCCAAGCACTCCGACGGCACGTTCGTAGGACGCGGCGCGCCCGAGATCGACATCTTTGAGGCGCTTGTCGACTCGACGACGCTCATTGGCCAAGTCTCTCAGTCCTGCCAGTGGGCCCCCTTCAACAACGAGTACAAGTGGGCGAACACTTCCACTACCCTGCAAATCTACAATGCGACCGAGACCGTTCTCAACCCATACATCGGCGGCGCGTTCCAGCAGGTCACCTCGGGCTTGAGTTTCACGAACCAGAGCTGCTACACTCAGGATTCGGGGTGTTACTCGGTGTATGGATTCGAGTACAAGCCTGGAAACGATGGGTATATCACATGGATCAATAACAACAAGGCTATGTGGACCGTGCATGGTGCGGGGCTCGTTGGTGATCCCGTCGTGCAAATCTCCCAGAGGCCCGTTCCTCAGGAGCCGATGGTGAGCCCCCTGCTACGTCTACGTCTTGGTACATGCTCATTAATGAATTACAGTACATCATCGCCAACTTGGGTATGAGTCCAAATTTCGGGCCGGTACGTGTCATTCCTTGTGTTTTCCTTCCTAAGCAATAACATCTGACTCTGTGCGACACCTTAGATCGATTTTGCTGGTATCCAGTTCCCGGTCACCATGAGTATCGACTACATTCGGGTGTACCAGCCAGCCGACTCGATCAACATTGGTTGTGACCCACCCGATTTCCCTACTCAAGCTTATATCAACGAGTGCGTCCGCGATCTAACGTCTTCCGATTTTACTCATGCTGACTGTGTCCTCTACATCTTTTTAGGTACCTTCCAGCTTATACAGACGTGAACTTGACGACTTGGAAACAAGCCGGACACACCTTCCCCAAGAACAAACTCACGTCCACCTGCTAAAAAGTCCTCCGAGCTCTCAAAGCAGTGCCTATTATCTCTTCCGCTCTCCCCACCCGCTTTCATCGCAAGCTCATCTTACCCATTCCACTCCCACACCACAACAATCCAATCTCAATTGTAAATCCCGGTCGGTTTCTCTATGCTTTTGGGTTTCTCAAGGATCTACCACGGACTTTCTGTCTCCTAATCACCACACCCACCATCTTGCGTACTTTTCGGGCAAACCCATTTCTGTATATACGCATTTCTTCACGTTTTTCTTCCCTAGCGCGCGCGGCATCTTTGCATTCCAGCTTTTCTTTCTTCATTTTTCATTTCCACCCCCCGTATACATCACAGGAAACCTTTTCGATCGTTCCGTTACTCCGCTCCTTTACCACCGCCCATTCATTCATTTACACCATACTCGAGGTATGCGCGATGGAATCTAGAATTTTGCAATCGATGTGATAGAGCGCCGATGACCGCTCGGTGCTCATATCATTAATACGCCTCCTCTCAACCTCGTGGCGGTCAGCAGGACCCAGCTTCAATACAAATTGTCGATCGCAGTTGGGTGAGTTGGAGAGTGTTTATTGAATTTGACTTTTCCATATACGAAGATCTGACAGTCCCAGGAAGAAAGAAAGAAAAAAGTAAATATGTACTTGAAACCGCTTGGCCTCTGCATTCCATGAAACGAAGATCATCTGCCTGAGCTATCAGGCACACCGGATGCCTCCTTCTCGTGATACGCGTCCAGGAGCATCTGCAGTCTCCCCAGAGTCCTCTTCAGCGGAAGCGCTGCACCCGCTGTCAGCCTTCTCACGGCGCGATCAGCATACTCCCCATCGTCCGCGTTCCCTGGACCCGCGCGCTCGCTCCGCTCGATCAGAGCCGTCGCATCTTTGATCACCTTTTCCAGCTTGCCGCGTTTGTAGTAGAGCCACTCGATCTCCGTCTCCAGCCCTCCGACGGGCGTCTCAAGTGCCCGCCGGACAAATCCTCGAGATAGGAAATACGCCTTCTCGTTATATAATCGGCTGGTTCACGAATGAATACATCAGCCAGGTCCATTTTTTTAAAAGACGTAATATTTGAGTAAATACCTGTTGACCATCCCCTCTTCCGTCCCGCGCAATTTTTCAAAGGCAGGCTCGCAGAACCACCTGGTGGCGAGGCAGAGATTCAAACGTTCGCGGGGTCAACGTAAAAATTCAATTCCTATCAGCGGGTGTCAAAAATTCTATAATAAGACAGACGTACGGTTCCTTCACGAGCACGAGTCCTTGTATTGAGACGAAGGCTTGCAGCAGTGAAGATCTCGAGGGGTTCCACGACTCGTTCTGATCGCCCGCCCACGTGCCCAGGATAGACAAACAGACTTTTCCTTCCTCGTACAGATTCCTTCGCAGATGTTTTAGCTATATAGATCAAATTATACTTAGACATTTAAACTCACGGATTGACTGGCAGGGTCCGACGGGGGGGCATGGTAAGATCACGGACACGATCGACGGGTGAGACATTAAAATCATGAATGTCGAAACAGCTAATCCACCTCACCTCGACCGTTGCCATTTGTCCAGCTTAAGAAATGAGCTTGAGGAGGCGTGTGCGGGAACGTGGAATCGAGGAACCAGTCGATAACAAACGGCGCGTCTTCATAAGGTGTATTTTCCGGCCCGATAATTAAACATCGCAGCAGATCCGATCGGTCTTCGTACGCGCGAACCAATATTGTTTCTGTCACAAACTACGTTTAGTATGGACTATACCATGGGTATCCCAGGTACGATCTCACCTGGTAAACTAGTTGCTAGTGCACGGTACTCCTTTGCCATCCGTGAGTGGAAACCCTTGGAGGGCTGGTCTGAGCTCGGTTTGCTATTGTAATAAGCATGGTCCGCTGGAGCACTAGACAGCACCTGGAACCTCTGCCATGGCGAATCGGGATCGTCCTCGATAGATAAGGACGAAGAGGCCACCGGCCCCGTGGAGGTGGATGGGATAGGCGTGGTGGAGAGAGATAAGGGCCGCGGCGTTGATGCTTGCGATTCGGTTGGGAAGATCGGGCGAGGAGAGATAATGGGCGTCTCTTCGTCTGCGAGGGCGAGAGGCGGGATACTGTCCATATCCCTGTGCCCCGTCGGGAGGTACGAGCCAACAGGAATCAAAGGCGGGGGCGAGTCATCTGGTTCCAAGGTATCTGCCCAAGCATCCCTCATCTCGCCGTCTGTATACGTCTCCCAGCTACCATCACTCCGGCTTTCCATCTCAGCAGAGTCCATAGGCGAGCCAGCCCACAAACTATCAAACAGTATGTCGTCTTCCGGACCCCCAGCGCCATCCGACAAGTCGTCTCCCCACATATCCACAAAGTCATTCATGGTGTCCTGGAGGAGTGTTAGCCGTTCGAGCGCCACCCGCACGACATTTCGACACGGTAGGGTGACTTCGGCCTCTCCCGTCAAACACAGCTAACAAAAAAAACCAAAGCGGGATAGATAGATGAGTTTTTGTCCCAAGATCCCACTTTATGTAAGAGGAAACGAGACAAACATTCGTGACTTCCCCGAACCAGTCAATCGTAGGGTCGGCATGCCTTCGAATCTTGCCTTCGAGAGGTAGTTCCGACCCTGGGGGTGGATCGACGATGGTCATCCCGAGACGCGCCATGTCGCTCCTCCACTGGTGAGACCCCGGACTCGTATCCCGAACCCAAGCTTCCACCTCGCCTATCCTCGGTACGCGAGGCAGCTGGCTCCCATTTGACATACCCTCTTTGTGGATAAAGACGTAGTCACCCCTCCGAACCCCAAACGTCTCTTGAACCGTTCCCTGTGGTCCCGCAGAACTACCGTGTGGGTCCAGCTCAAGGACGGACACAGTCGTAGGTGACGTTTGACCAGGCGACAATGGATACCAGAGTACCTCCGCGGTGCGCTGTTCTGCAAGCGCTCGCTGAACGACGGCTACACGTTTCTCGTCCTCGTTTTGCCACACAACAAAGTCACCCGGCCTATTTTAGTGTGTGATGGGAGAATTAAATTGAGGTGATTGAGAAATGGAGATATCGCAATATTGCACACGCACCAGCAATCGTACTCGTCAACATTGACGTATGGTATTAACTCGGTAGAGGAAAGCCGCTGCGTACGACCGTCTTGCCACATCACGGTGACATGAGTCCGCGTTTCGCGAATGATCATCGTATCTATTTCCAAGATCCCTGGCTCTCGGTCCTCCTTTCCATGCCTGCTAGCTTTCACACCATGCACTGAGGATGTGAATAATCAATATTGCAGGAATGAGTTTGCAGACAGAAAGTAAAACTTGCATGCGGCAACTGAGGGATTTTTGAACGCAACGCGCTCTCCCACACGTGCTAGACACTCTGTTCGTGGTCTTACAAACGAGAGCTGTGAAAATTCCGATATGGTCCAAAAACGCTTAGGTCGCTGCCGACTCTGGGCAACCTCCCTGTCCAGCTGATAAGAATTGATTGGTTCTTTAAGCATTGCGAGAATGTAGGAATAGGACAGAAGCGCACAGTTTGGTTAATAGCGAGCCACGTTATTGCGAGAACTACCGGCTTGATTTGCAGGATTACATCGGGAGATCCAGCGATATTGCCTTGGAAGAGATGTGCAAGGTTGGGCAGCCCCACGTCCTATACGATGAACAAAAAACTTCAGACGCAGCAGGCAGTGGATGCTTGCAACGCCTTACCACACCTCGATCGCCGACGCGAAATCGACTGCCCAGTTCAGCAAAACGGGATAAATCCCCGTTGCGAAGCTGTGCAGTCGTTTCGTCGAAAATCTGAAAGTAAGGTTTCAAGTATCAGTGTGCCGAAGAAGATAGCGCGAATCCGGAGCACAAGCGACTGACCTCTTCGATTTCCCCGACCCAGTCGTCAGCAATAACATAGTCTCCTAAATATACCTCAGTCCAGTTATGCAGATCCTCGCCACTGACCCAGTCGGCGATCGGGGTTCGCGTGATGGCGTGTTCCAGCTTGACCTCGACGTCGGACTGGACGACGACGCCGGAGACGACGGAATCGAAGGAGAGCTTGCAGATGTCGCCCACCTGGAACGTCCGATCAAGGAGCACGTAGTCGGATTCCTTTACGATTTGGCGATCGTTCCTTCCCAGGTAGGATATGCCTACTTCGCCTCGCTTCAGGGGCCGCAGGAGAGGGTCCTCTGCCTGGGCTTGGGGGGATAACGGGATGTCTTCTGAGTCGTGCCAACAGCGCTTTGTGCGGAAACGAGATGAGAAAGAAAGGTTGCTTTGTTTGGCGCGCGCAGTGCGCAGGGGGTGTTAGAGCAGAGCGAGAGACTCACGAGCACAATGGCAATGTTCGACGGGTCGTCTTTCTTCCGAACGATGTCCTCGTTGAAAAACTAGAGGGGCAGCAGCATCAGGATGTGTTCGCGCGACGTCAGAGCCCCACGGTCAGGTGCGACTCTGCAAAGGCAAGCTCGCATGCTTACCTTTCCAGCGCGCTTCGCTTTGGGCTCCATCGATTCAGATGCTGAGCACGACGACAAAATACTGCTCGTCGTCGTCGGTTGCGTCAGGAGCGTGCGTTTTGCGCGGCGAGCGAGACTCGGGATGATTAATCGAGGATGAGAAGGCGAATACAAAAACACCCCATAGCGCGTCCGATTACACGTCCAAACACGGGCCAAACACCCGCTGCCAATAAGGGGCCAAGTCTGCCGACCGGCCAACTTTTTCAACACTAAGGCGGACGGGGGGCTGGATTCAAGGAAATATCGCTCGGGCAGCAGGCATAATCGCTATGGTCATTTCGCAGTTCGTGTGTAAGTACATGGCAGATTCGTAGCGATCACGTGAAAGGACATGAAGTATATGAAGAATACGAGCAGTACTAGAAAAACAAGAAAAGAAGCTGCTTTTGAGCGCTGCGTGTTGTCGAAGTAGCGCACTCCACCGCTGAATAGCCGTCGGAACAACTCGAACGGGGCCGGAATCCGGTGTGCAAACTCAAGGACTATACGACCGCGGGAAGGGCACAAATTGACAGATCGATGGCGTCCTCTCGTCGGTATATTTTCGAAATCCATACTTCCATCCTCCGCTCCGAAAAGAAGATGATGGCTGCGCAAGGACTAACCGAGCGTAATTCAACACGCCGACTCCCGAGTTCCGAGGAGTGATGTGCGGAAGGCGAGAAGCGGGAGGCGGCAAGTACTGGGCGATGTGTGCTCATACGACGGAGCTCGTGCATGGTGGTGTGACGAGTCGATACCGATAAGCAGCAATATTTCGGGATCCGACATTGAGGAACACAAAGCACCGGACCTCGGGCCTCATCGCGAAACAGGACAGGCGGCGAGCAAAAGTGCGAGTTTCCAGGGGGGAGCACACCATTGGCCAGATGGCACAGAACGGGGGGGGCAGGATTAAAACAGAGATATTTTTTCGATACGACGAAACAGACATCGACGGCTGGTCACTGGTCACGATCGAGCAACGCAACACCCCACCCACGGCCCACCCGCAGCCGCTAGCCACTCCGTTGAGCAACCTTAAGCCCTCCGATCAACGACCAGCGCCGAGAGAGCTCCCAACCACCGCGAGTGACAGACACCAAAGAGGCATGCCGGAAAAGGGGGCGAGGAAAATCGCAGAGTCTCCTCTAATCCCCCTCCTTCCATCGTTCCCAAGCTCAAGCTCAAGCTCGCTCCAGCTCCATGCCCACGCACTCGCAACGACCAGACTGACCTCCCCAAGTGCCACCCGCCCACCTACACGTCCGCCCACCCACAACGGCAGCAGCCCCAATACAATCCCAGCAGCCTCCCAATCCCCGACGCCACCATTTGTTCCTTTTAGACCAACATCAAGCCGATCGACACCAGAAGAGAATCGAGAGGGCGCAGAGGAGGCTCGAGGGAGACCGGGAAGACCAGCAGCACATCGCCACCATGACGAACCGCCGCGATAATAAAGCACAGCTTTGGCGGAGGCGGCGCAGGAGATCAAACCCAATTGCAAGGTCGTCTTGATCGGGTAGGCGGAGCTGGCGTAAGTTGAACTATTGAAATGCCGAGCGGGGTTAAGGACAACGATCGTCGTGAATATCCAGCCGCGAAAACCAGTGCCGATCATGCAAGAGTCGTGAAGAATACCGGGCGGGCCAAGCACGTCGCCCCAGGACCAAAGAAAAACAGCGCCTCTTTGTAGAAAAAAGGGGGGAAAGGGAGAGAAAAAGAATGGGAAAGATTTAGAGAAACAAAGAGGGAGAAATGAGGGATACGGCAAACATGTGAATTGAGAAGGAAACGTATGCGTATGGCAGAGAAAATGAACGATGAAAGGATGTAAGAAAATAGTTGGGCATAATAAGGATCCAGAACAAAGTCCAAATGACCAAAACACCTCCCCGTCAGTCCGCGACCTCCGATACTTTTGCAGCTTTTTTCCCCTTCTGTGTATCGGTAAAAGAGTGTGGCGCGCTAGAAAGACCATGGAGTGCTGGGCCCCTCCCCCGCCGGAGTGTTCATGCCAGACCCAGGAGCGGGGGTCATTGGCGGAACACTGTGACCGCCCTGAGAGCTTGACGGTCTTGACCTGTCTTCCCCACTCTCCTCGGCGATCACGCTGCCCGACTGTGGTGTGTAAATACCACCCTGGTGACTCGAAACGGATAGCGGTGACTGGCCCGGGAGAGAGACAGAAGCTACTTCCGATGCAATGGGTGTGATGGACGCAGCGTTCAATTGCGCCACAAGACTCTCATTCATCCTGGAGATGGGGTGAGATGTAGAAAGTTCTAGCAACCTGTTTAGAACAAAACCAAGCTTACCGTCTCAAGCGGGCGACTTCCATCTCGAGCTGCCCGATCGTACCTTGAAGATCCTGCTGGTTCCGCGCGAGGTGCGAGATATGCGTAGTGGCTGGGAACACAGAGTAACGTAAGCCGAGAGCAGCCTAAGCCTAAGCCTGGGATAGAAAGGACACCATACCGAAATCGACAAGGCGCACTTTGCTCATCTTGTCTTTTGTGGTGGGCAACACGCGCTGTAAGCGATTGTACGACACCCTCAATTCGTCCCTTCTCCTCTGCTCGGCATTCTGACGTTGTTGCCGCGCCTCGTCCTTGCGCTGCCGTATCGAGCTAGATCACGCAGACAAGGTACAAAGTGGCGGTGTGCAAGTCAATTGCGGAAGCAATGTAATGAGCGAGATGAGAGGGGACGCACGCAGCCACGCTGTCGGGGACGCCGTCGATCTCGCTGCCGTCGTCGCTCCTCGTCCTCCGCCTGGGGCGGTCGCGCGAGCCAGAACCCTCGTTCGAGGACGAGTGCGAGTTTGTCCGGGCAGGGTGGCGATGAACAAAGTGGCCACCATGGCTGTGTTGGCGATGATGGCCATGGTGAATCATGCGCGGAGAGCCGGGGGTGTGGGGGGACGACGTGTTTGTGCCGCTGCCGTCCCGGGAGGACGAGGATGAGTTGGGGGCGTTTGTGGGCGTCGAGGGGTGCATCGCGGGCGGATACTCGTAGTGGTCGCCCATGTGCTGCAGCGGAATTTCAAAATGGGGGGCTGGAATGGCAAGAGAAGGCTGAGTGAGCAGAAGAGAGAGCGTGACTCGAGGGGGGCTCACGAGACGCGTGCATCGACGGGGGGTGGTAGACGGACGGCTGGGGGCCGGCGAGATGGGCGAAATCGGTGGGCTGGAACTGGTTGGGGACGAGGTACGGGTGGGGATGGGAGGGGTAGGCTTCCGCAGGCGGGTAGGGTTCGACGGGGGAGGGGAAGTGGTCCGAGGTTGGGTACTGGTCGGAATGGGCATAACGCGTGGGGCTTTCGTTGTCCATGGCGTGTCGTGCGCGTAGCTGCTTTTGAGATCGAGAGGGGGATGCGTGCGTGCGGTTCTTGTTCTTGAATCGTGAGGGTTTCGTAGCGAGGAAAGGCAGGGGAATGGGAGGAGAATAAGAAGGATGTCGGACGAGGTTATGGCACAGGGTGGGGAGAGATGAGCAGTAAACGTGTGAAGCGCGTCGAGGGAAACGGTAAAAACACAAGAAATTCTGGTGGCACGCACGCAGAAAAAAGCAGGAGAAAGAAAAGAAATTTAGAGAAGAAAAAAGCGGGCGGGGGGAGGGAGAAGAGCACTTCTTCCTATGGCCAGGATGGACGAGGAACCACACGCCTAAGGGCCCACCCCGTCCGCGCTTTTCAACCCGGGCGCAATTCGTCCGATCCTGCGTTTTGCCTCCGCATCCGCGCGAAAGCGGGCGCGCCATTCGCGCGGAAGTGGGCTGGAAGCGGAGCCGCGCGGACTATTCTCGTTCGAGCGCGCAGCTCCACCGATACCTGCAGCAGGCCTGCAGGCCACGCCGCACGGACGCGGACGAGGCCAAGTCGCTCGCACCGTCCTTGCCTCGCGTTTTGCCCGTTTCGCCCGTTTCGTGCGTTTCGTGCCCGTTTCGTGCCGTTTTGGTCCGGAACCCTGGCAATCCACCCTGTGGCACCGAAGCCATCGAATCCGGGATGCGCGTGGTTGCGCTCGCGTGGCCGACAATAAGCTCAGTGATCTCATCTGCTGGCCCAGAGATTAGCCTTGGCTCTGCACCCCGTCGTCGTCCACGACGGCCACGGCGGCGGCGGCGGCGGCGGCAACAGAGCACGACGCGAGCGAAACAGCGGCGCGCAGCACACCCACGCAGCGCTCCTGACCCGAGACCGCCACCTGCTTCACACACCTGGAGGCTGGAGGGCACGCTGCATACCTTGGGGAATACATTTGCCTCGAGGCCCACGCCAGTCCCTCGGGATCGTCCGATCCGGCTTTGTTTTTCCGGGCACAATCCGGTCGGCGCCGGTCGGACTCCCCGAGGCACAATGGGCCAAACAACCGCGCTTGCTTCCGCGTCCGGCCAGTCGCGCTCATTAATATTAATCCTGCTCGCACAATAAATAAATATCATGGACGCTCCCGACGACGACAACAGGCTCGCGCTCATCGCCCGCGCCATCCGCCACCCTGGCCCGGACAATGGCCCTGCGCTGCTCGCCGCGCTCGCGCTCGATCGGCTGCCTTCCCAGCAGGAAATCTACAGCGCGATCGAGGATAATCTCTTGACACCCAAGCAAAAGCTGCCCGAGCACTGGCTCTCTCGCTACCAACTGTAAGACCGTTCCCTGTGTCTCTCGGGATGCCCTTCGGACTATTGCCGCATCGCCATTGACGCTGTTGCAAAAGTCACTGGGAAACCAAGATTGCCATACCCTCTCTGCTCTCGCTATCTCCGTCGCCCCCGCCGACAGCTCTCGCTTTTCGGCGGTCCGGCCTCGAGGGAAAAGTCTCTGGCTACGTAGAGGTACTCCCCCTTCGTCCTTCAACGCCGAAGATATACACATGCATACCTTTCTCGTCGCATAGGCACGTTCTCCGCGCGTGTCCCTTACCGCCCGCACCTCGACTTCACTCTCCAGAGCTCCAGCCCCGGCTTCCACCTTCGTCAGAGGCAAATCTGGTTATGTACCCTTCAAGCCGGGCGGTCTGGAAGATGCATTTGTCGACCAAGACCACGAGGATGTGGCGTCCACCGCGCAAACAGGTGTTTCCAAAGGCACGCACCTCCGTCTCTTCTTCCCGGCCCCCCCGCCACCGTCACGTTCTATTCTCCATCAAGTGGCTAAGTCGCCTTTATGACTCTCTCTAGAGGGTCTGCGGACCGTCCCGCCTGGTTTCTCCAGAGGTATGGTTTTCCCAGACGAAGATCCATCCGACCGGCTCGCTCCAATACTGGGGATTGACTCACTGGCACCCGTGAGAAAACCGCAGAAAGAGGTAGATACTGCTCTCTCGAGCGCCTATTGTCCGGCCATGCGCGGTTTACATTGGATCATGCGCCACTCTACCCTAGACCTCTGTCACCGCGGGAGGATCTAATATCGCGGCCCAAGCTTCTGCTACAGACACCGAAATAGACGCACTTTTACCTGCCGAAGTGAGCTAGGCTACCCCAGAGCCTCGTGCATTTATATCTATTACCCAACTCATAACTTATTCGCTCCGTTTTCGCCTCGATCGCCCATCGTAAAGCGCCTCCGAACGGCGATCTCACCATCCGCTCCAAAGCCTTCTCGACGCCCGAATGTGATCAAACGAGATTGGGCCCATGTAGTCGATATCAACCAAGGTCTTGTCAACTTTCACGAGCTCGTCCCTGACATGGCTCACAAAGTGAGATTATTATTTTTGCACCCCGATACCATTGTTCGCTTGGCTTACCGATTTCGGACTAGTATCCTTTTGAGCTAGACAACTTCCAAAAGGAGGCAGTCTATCGACTGGAAATGGGTGATAGCGTATTCGTTGCCGCCCATACGAGCGCCGGTAAAACTGTCGTGGCCGAGTATGCCATTGCGCTTGCTGCGAAGCACATGACTCGGTCCGTCTTTGCTTCGCAGTCCGTGAACGCGCGCCGTTCTGCATTCTCACGTATACTATCATACTCGCCTGCACAGTGCCATATACACTTCGCCGATCAAGGCACTTTCGAACCAGAAGTTTCGTGACTTCAAGAAAACATTCGAGCCCTCCTCGGTGGGGATCCTAACCGGAGACGTACAGATAAACCCAGAGGGCAGTTGTCTCGTGATGACCACGGAGATTCTCCGCTCGATGCTCTACAAGGGCGCAGATTTGATCAGAGATGTGGAGTTTGTGATCTTCGATGAGGTGCATTATGTGAACGACGCCGAGGTCAGTCGCTTATCCGCTATCGATTATCCGTCTGGGCCTTTCCTCTCTCTCTCCCATTGGAAATCCGCTCACTATTATGTGGCTGGTGGGGGTTTTAGCGGGGAGTCGTATGGGAAGAAGTAATCATCATGCTTCCGGAGCATGTCAACATCATTCTCTTGTCGGCTACTGTCCCGAATACCAAGGAATTTGCGGACTGGGTCGGGTGAGTTCCTCCTTTTAGCAACCGCTTTTTCCTCCCTGTTTTTTCGGAACACGAGGCAGACGCGTTTGTCGGCCCTTATCCCCAGCCGTACGAAGCGCAAAGACATATATGTAATCAACACCCCCAAAAGACCTGTCCCTCTCGAACACTATCTATACGCCGGTCGGGAGACGCACAAAATCGTCGATGCCAAGGGAGAGTTTCTCGGTCAAGGGTTTGTTCATCCTCTCTCCTCGGTCCCCCTGCCATCTCTCTTTCACGGGACTTGTTATCGATACGATCGTCCGCTTGCTTACACGCACGTGATATGGTACTTGGCGTAGGTACAAGGACGCCGGCGAGGCGCTCAGGCGCAAACAAGACAAGGAGCGCGAAGCTGCTGGCCTGCCGCCCGTCGTGCGCACAGGAGGTCGCGGCGCTGCTCCACAGCGCGGAGGCGGGGGCAGAGGCGGGGCGCGCGGGAGTGGGGGTGGGCCTCCCTCTCGCGCCGTCGCACACCGCGGCGGGCGGGGCGGGGGCGGCTTCGGCTCTTCCGGTCCGCGGTCCTTCCAGCAACAAGACCGCAACCTCTGGGTCCACCTCGTCGATCTCCTCCGCAAGCGCAGCCTCCTCCCTGTCGTCATCTTCACCTTCTCGAAGAAGCGGTGCGAGGAGCAGGCGGGGTTGCTCAGCAACACGGATCTCTGCACGGCGGTGGAGAAGAGCGAGGTGCATACGGTGATTGAGAAAGCATTGACTCGGTTGAAAGGTGGGTTGGTTTAATTAGCGTTGGGCGGAATGAGTGATTTGAGCGAAATTCGGGGATTTCTTCTGTAGGCTCCGATAAGAAACTTCCGCAGATCGCGCGGATGCGAGATCTGCTTGGACGAGGAATTGGGGTGCACCATGGCGGATTGCTACCGATCGTCAAAGAAGTGAGTCGATATTAGTCTTATCGTGCGCAGTATCTTACATGCGTCTTTAGGTTGTTGAGATCTTGTTTGCCCGAGGCCTGGTCAAAGTCCTTTTCGCAACAGAAACATTCGCAATGGTTTGATAATCTCAAGCGCGTCTCCGAGGGACCGGCGCTCATTCGTGCTTCCCAGGGTGTCAACATGCCTGCTCGATCCGTCGTATTTTCAAGCATCCGCAAGCATGACGGGCGAAGCTTCCGCGAGATTCTACCCGGCGAATATACTCAGATGTCAGGTCGTGCAGGCCGACGTGGATTAGACGCAACGGGTGTTGTCATCATCGTCTCCGGGGACGAGCTTCCCGAAGTAAATAATTAATTATATTGCCTTGGGATATCCTGTGCTCACACCGCTGATCTTTGTCCGCAGACGCCAATCTTGCATAAGATGATGCTAGGCACACCGAATAAACTCCAGTCACAGTTCCGTCTGACTTACAACATGATTCTGAACCTCCTGCGCGTAGAGGCACTTCGAGTAGAAGAGATGATCAAGCGTAGTTTCTCGGAAAACGCTTCCCAGCGACTGCTGCCGGATCAGCAGAAGAAAGTTTTAGAGGTGCGATCTCACACTCTAAAGTCCCTAAAATCCATGGCAATGCCTCGGACCCTCGACTCGGACCACGTGCTCAAAAACGTTTTTCTTTTCCGCTCGCAGTCCGAGAAATCCCTTCTGGCACTTCCCAAACTCGACTGTGAGGTTTGCACCCCCGATATCCGAGTGTACTACGATGCATCGGGAAAGCTTGTGCGCCTCCAGGAGAAGATCCTCTCGATGGCTTTGAAGAGTCCGCAGGGGGTCAAGTACTTCACGCCTGGCAGGGTGGTCATTCTACGCGACGGTGTGAGTCATCATCGCCACCCATCCCTACATCTCGTTCTTGATCATCACCGCGCATGGCACAGCACTTCAGGAATAATGCTGCGGTGCTGCTCAAGCCGGCGCCCCTATCGACGTCGGAGGTATTGGAACATCATCGGTCGTACTGGGTCTTGGCCCTTGTGGATGCTGTGACCAAGGAAGGCACTCTGGGTACGTTATATGAAATAAATCGCCCTGCTTTTGAAATTTCCCTGATCGGGCTCATTAATTATTAGATGTACCTACCGAAGCTGTACCCCCTCAGTGGCCCCCGCATCCAGACTCTCTGCTCGTGGAGAACGGGGTTTACGAGCTGGCGACCGTCGTTTTGTCAAGTATTGCACTTGTTGTGAACAAAACATTCAAAGTTAGGGGTTTAGTTCGAGCCGATCTATTCGTACACTGACTTCTCTCGGTTTGCAGGTCGATGTTGATGCGATCGTGGAAAGGCATCTCAAGTCTCACATGAATCATGCTATCGCGGAGCTCGGAGATGCGGTTCAGGAATGGGTCGAGGCCGGCTCTGCGCCCGAGGTCGATTGGAGTAAGATACGATCGCTTGAGTTCCAAGAGGCGCTGCAGGCCAGGAGCAGCCTTGTGCAACACGTAAGCAGAAAAGCCTGCTTGCTGTGTGGCGATTTCGAGCATCATGTGAGTCCCCTCTTGTTCTTCCCCAGACTCGGGTACTGAGCACTAGTGATCGCATTTTAGTACGAAGTCCTTCATGCGGAGAAGATCCTACAAGCGAACATCGCGGACTTGAAGCTAGCTCTCTCTGACCAAAATTTGGAGCTGCTCCCTGATTACGAGCAGCGGATTGATGTGTTGAAAGAGCTGAAATACATTGACGAAAACTCTACCGTACTGCTGAAAGGGAGGGTGGCATGTGAGGTGAGATCACTCCCACCGAGCTTCTTTGAGATACAGAACTCACGCGGAGCGTAGATCAACTCCGCCAACGAACTGATCCTAACCGAGTTGATTCTCGAAAATACGCTTGCATCCTTTGAGCCGGAGGAAATCGTAGCCCTTCTGTCCGCCTTGCTCTTCCAAGAGAAGACAGAAGTCGAGCCGATCGTCCCTCCGAGGCTGCAAGAAGGTCTGGCGATCTTGGTCAACATTGCAGAGCGCGTTGGACATGTTCAGGATCGCCATAGGGTGGCCGGGGGTGATTTCCGCGCTTCGCTCAAGTTCGGTCTTGTCGAAGTTGTCTACGAATGGGCAAAGGGGATGGTATGTTTCCCTTTCTTTTTTTGGAGGACTGCAGATGAAGACCCACCAAACAGCCATTCGAACAAATCACATCCCTCACCGACGTGGCGGAAGGAACGGTTGTGCGTGTTATAACGAGGTTGAATGAAACGTGTCGGGAGGTGAGGGATGCCGCGCGCGTCATCGGTGACGCCGAGCTATTCAAGAAGATGGAAGACGCACAGACTAAAATTCAAAGAGATAGTAAGTGGGCATCTTGTTAATGAAGGCCATCGTCTGACCCTCTCTCCTCGTAGTCGTGTTTGCCCCAAGCTTGTACATCTAGCCTTCGAATTACATTGCTCTAACTTATTGAGGGCGAACCGTACTTGTTTATGAGCTTGCGTGCCCTCTTTTGTCAATCTAGGTGCGATAAAAATGCCGCATTACAAAACATGTCCTGAGGATTATGTATAGTATGATAAATTCGAGGCACTGGTGACCCCACGAAGATATATTTCCTGTACACCTCTTCCCACGCTCATTCAAAATCATCGCCGAACATGATCTTGAGATTTTCAACAGACTCCTTCTCGCTCGACTTCCTGCCATATAATGCGCCCTGGACGATAGCCGTTTTTCTTTTCTGGATGCGGAGGATGCGATTTTCGATAGTATTGGATATCTGGAACGAGGAGGAATACATCAAAGCGGTTCGGCGCACAGAAGGATCCAAGCGTACAATGAAGTGTCGAACGTGCACGTCTCGCTGCTGGCCAATCCTGTGAATCTACAAGTCGAGTGAGTGGGGGCAACTTAGAGTTAATCAACCATACGTCGTACCCTGTCGATCGCCTGGGACTCTATGGATGCGTTCCACCAGCAATCCATCTAGGCGGGCCAAGGTAAGCCGATATTAGAGCACGTAGATAACCGACATCGCAACATACCATAAAGACATGATTGGCTGTTGTCAAATTTAGGCCTACGCCTCCGGCCTGGGTGGATGTGAACATACAGACATGTTTTCAGGATATGATACTCCCACCTTTAGCGATATGATGAAGATCTTTGGTTTTCTTGTTGGCTGCGCAAAATCCTCCAGGACTTTGGTTCGTTGGGTTTGACTCAATGTCCCATCTAATCTGCACCACGGGAATCGTTCGCGGTCCAACACGATCTCTATCAAATCGAGGAATTTCGTGAACTGTGAGAACACGACCGCTCGCAAACATGGGTCTTGTTCGCGAAGCCGTCGCAGGTGGCCGACAAGTGCATCTAGTTTTGTGCTGCTCTGAAAGTCATTCTTACGCAAGAAAACAGCCTGAGAAGAGCCTTGTGCGGCGTCGCCGGCTGTTTTATCCCCATTGTTAACAGCTTCAGTAGCAGGCTGAGTTTGCTTTTGCAGGACAACTTCCAGGAGATCTTGTTCCTACATAAGAATATTAGACCATAGCCTGTTGAGATCGATAAGCGAACGCACCTTCAAGGGTGCGCGACGGCAGATTGGACAAAAGCCCTCCTCACCCTTCTCTTCCAGCGACTGTAGATGGCCAACGACGCATCCTTTGCACCTAACAATTGATCAGTCATTTTTGGGTCACTTTTGCAAACGTACTGAAAACCATACACTGAATGCATGCATACGGGCACTAGAACAGGAGGCTCCATCATCTCGAAACAGATTGGGCACTCCATGTCGCCCAGGTCAATACCATTCGAGTCCAAGCCCTTCAGAACATGTTTCGCAAAGGTTGTGTCTCCGTCATTTCCGTCTTTGGTGAATTGTGAGATCAAGTTGTCAATGTCCACTTTACCCGAGCGATCGTCTGTGCCATCCGTGTCGGCGGCGCTCGGTTTGGGCTTTGTAACCATGGAGGGGTGACAGACAGCCTGCCGTAGCCTAAGTATGCCAATCTCTCTCAAAAATACTGCTAAGTTTGAGCGGGGGGATGCCGCACCTCATGATTGTCACCAGCATGCTCGTCATACTAGAAGCTAAAAGACCCCTCTCGTTTAGTGAGTCGAAATTGCGCTTGGCGTCTTTGTATATAAGATCATATATTTTTCGCTCTATGGGTGAAAATTCAAGGTACTCGATGACGGTCTGGCTCAAATCAAGGTCACTAAAGTCCTCTCATGACAATGTGGACGAGAACTAACCTCTTTGGGTGGCAAGGTCACGACGGGATTACCGTCCCGATCCTTCATTGTCTTTTCTCGACGCAGTAGGGTACTTTCAAGGATGACTTGCACGACATCAATAGCTCGGGGGTCTCGGTTGAGGAACGGAACCGTGATAAAACTATTGAAAAAGGCAAAGTTTGCGAATGGCTCATATCGGAGATATCGTCTATGGGAGGCGCGGCACGTTAGACCCGCCCCTACGGAAGGGCGTCGAATATACCTTACAATAGCGAATATAAGTCTTCCAGCCTATTGATGATAGGCGTTCCTGTATATAGAGGTATGATTGGTGAAGTGCTTATTCCATGGGATCGTTTAAGCACACCTGTTAATGCCCACCGAACACGAGCCTTTAAATCGAAGCAGGCTTTAGCCGTTCTTGTTATGCGTGATCGAATTGTATGCGCCTCGTCCAGGACTACCCTCTTCCACTCCCCTTATAGCGCCCTGCTTAGTACTGCCATCGCCCATGTGGGGAGAGAGATTGCACTTACTGCTAAACAAAGGTGACGAAGCTCCCTTCAAGTCCTTTCCGTGCTCAGAAATAAGCGTCCCGTATGACGTGATGACGACATTGATCAACCCGTCGGCCAGATCTAGCTCAGAGCTCAAAGACCCTCTTGAATTCCCGTACCACAGCATAACCCTTATCGTGCCCGGTTTGCTGGCGCGCTCTAGTTCGGACTTCCACTGTGAAAGCAACGACATGGGGGCGACCACCAGCGTTGCACTAGGGCCTCTTGAGGACAAGTCGCCTGCATTTTTTGCAATGCGAAAGTTGGAATCCAGCCGGATTTGTTTGGGTTCGCTTTTCGTTGGCTGGCTTGCTGGAGGCTCAGGGGCAGAGTTCGTGTGTATTAAACTGGCAATGGAGATTGTTTTGCCCATGCCCACTACGGAGGGCAGATAAGTACCTCAAAAACAAAGAAGCATACCAAAGCCGTGAGATGCGTACTTTCTGCAAATCCAGTATTGGGATCATTCTCAATGGTCAGCTTCTGTGCAGCTCACTCGAAATAGTCCACTGACGCACCATCCCTGATGGGATGCAGCGAAAGCATGTTAACTTGATGTATGTTAAATGGTGTTAAACGCCACTTACGCAAGGATCCCACCCAAGCAGTTTTTCTCTGCAGTTGGAAATGTGATACTCAATTCGCCAGAGTAGGGATTGAAGTAAAAATACTTGTCGTCGTCACAGAGGTCGAAAACGCCGTCTTTGGGTTCAGCGGGAAACGTATACCTACCGGTAATACTTCTTCAATATCAAAGACACTTACTGGCGAGTGAGGTACCTACACTTCCCATAGGGGATGCAAAGATGTCGTGTCTCTCGCCATATTGTCCCCCTTCTCTATGCTGGACATCCAGCTGGTATCGTTTTAGCTGGGGGTCGTGCGATGCAGATACCTCGCAAAACCTACTGTAACCCCTGTTTTTGGTACGGTCTGAGCGTCAAAGCGAATGTATCAGAAGGCTCTTTTTCTGGCATTGTATTGTCGTGACGCTGGGCCCTGAAGGATATTGGTGGTAAATGAATGCCAGCTTCAAGAGCAGCAGAATTCATACCTCTTGTAAATCGAATCCAGTTGATTTTCACTCAATTCTTCACCTTCTAGCTCTACCTCTTCCGCCTCTTCGCCTTCGCCGATAACTTCTTTGGCCACCGGGGTCTGCTCCTTTTTCGGTGCTTTTGGCTTTGGTGGGCCTTGCGAAAACTGATCTACAAAGTCGGATTTCATGTCGTACGTGTGTGACAGAGAGTGCGATTTATTCGGCTTCAAGTTGACAGCATCAAAAAGTTGCAAAAGTGAACTTTTCCTCTCGCGAAGGGCCTGCTCGTCCAGTGTTTCCTCGCCCTCTCCAAGCTTGAACAGAGACTTCGATCTCTTCCAGGAGAGATCGGGGCGGTTCTCAAAAGCAGTAGGAGGGAGATACGCCCGCAAAGAGAGGAGGATGTCGTTGCCGGTTCTGAGTGGTTTCGGACATTCCACAACGGTGCCGACCAGAGAGAGAATCTTGAGATCCATCAACTTCGAGACGTAGGACGCAGTTTTGTTTGGTAAGCGGCCAACCTCTGAATTTGGCGATAAGTACTGGTGAACGAGTATTGAACGAAGCTTTGCCTCATACCGCTGCCTTGTTCGTTGAAGAAACGAACAATGTTATTCTCTTTTTGTTTACTCTGCTTCGCTGACGATTTGATCATCGACGTCAGCGTGAGCTGTTTCCCCTTCTTCTTGTCATCCTTCTTCGATGAGCTCGAGCTCGTCCGAAGGCCCGGCCTGGCATCCGCTTCATTCCTTTCAATGCGAACAACTGAGCCCGCCTTGACATACGACATGTCCTTCATGTCCGACGTCGTCGCCCAGGCCTGGACCAAAAATTCTCCCAAGTAGGCAGGCTCTGTGGTGGGAGGCGTTCCAGTATCAGGCCCAGGCTTGGTCTCGTACTCGTAGCGCATCTTTTTGGGGCGGGGTAGGTCCAGTACATCTGAATGCGATGAAGATGCTGGCGAGGAGGCTCTCTTTGATCGATTTGCCTCAGCAGGCAGCGGTACAACAGAGGAGTCTCGGGATGATGGATTTGAGGATCCGTGTATTCGGAAATCGTCCTCCATCTTCGTTCCAAGGTGGCTCAAATCGTCTTCGTGATCCGATTCTACCATAAACAGAGGTTGCCTGGAACTCGACGCGACTTCAGACTACGTTTATACAGTGGAGGTCTTAGTACTACTGAACACTTTTATGAGTGAAACGTCCTTACAGCTTCTTTTTCCTCGTCTGAGTCGTCAAAGAAATTCTTGGAAGCTGCGTTTGCCATGTTGCAGTTGTAGATGGTGGCTAAAGTTGAAAGTGAATGCTCGGATAGCGCGTCGCGACTCGCCACTAACGCGGAGACGCGTCAATACATGACAAATCCTGACAAAGCATATCGAGGTCCAGCGGGGTGCGGCAGATTGTGATACACTTGGGATGGAATTATGAGAGAACAACAGAGGGATTGAAATACAATAATATAGACGATGAGCCGTGCAAAGATCCAGAGCAGCAGAGGGAAACGAGAAAGAAAGAGAAGATGGAGCCCTTTACCCCCATTCATCATCGTCATCATCACCACCGTCGGTGTCGTCTCCGTTTGCGAGGTCTCTCATGAGAAAATCGTCAAACTCTGCGTCCATATCTTCCTCTGATTCTTCCTCTTCCTCTTCATTACCGCCGGGGCCACCACTACCGCCACCACTATCGTTTTTCTTCTCCTCTTCATCTTCCTCCATCTCTATCAGAACGTGGCTCGAGATATCCACCTTCAGCGATGAGTTGCCCCGTCTACTCTCTGCAAGCTTCTTCCGTTTCAGCAGCGGCGATCCTGCTTCATCGTCTGATTGGGCTACAGAACCGTTGCTCGAGGGCGTCGCGCTTCGCCGTCGTTTTCGATTCTTCCGAGATGTAGATGTACTAGCGCTATTGTTGCTGATAGCCCGTCAGCATACCCAGTCAAACGAGAGTGAAGTGGGATTCCTCGGTACCTGACGTCGCTATCCGTTAGCCTATCCTCCTCATCCCCGTACTCTTCGTCGTCGTCGTCGTCACCTAATTCAGCAAGAAAATCATCCACCTCTTGGTTGGTCGCCGTCCAGTCCACATCGCTATCACTCAACGCAGCAACTGCATCAGGTATCACCGGCTCCTCCTCTTCCTCCTCAACGCTAACCCCATTCACAGCGATCGAGGGCTTCGCTTCCTCTGCTCTATTTTTCGTGAGCTCACTTGCCCCACCGGGGTCTGGGTCTGGGTCACCCACCGATCTGTCGACCGACAGCGTGGATTTCGGCGTTTGTTCGCCCTCGGGCGTTGGTTCCATCAGATACAATCCGGCCTCCGGCATTCTTCGCCATTGAGCGACGGAATCCAGGAACCACGAAACCCACATGACCTTGATGCCGCCGCGCTTGAAAGCCGCGTCGACTTTAGCTGTGCTCATCTGAGGAAGGAAGGGAGGATATAAGCTTATAGGCCCTAAGGTCGTGATATTGGAAGAACTCACCTTCCCAGCCACAACGTGAGTCACACGACTCGATAGCTCCTTGTGGCACGTAGCCCCAAATGCCCTAGCCATCCGCCAGAAATCGCTCCTAAAAATCAATTCAACGTGAATACGGCGCATCAGATCAAGCACAAAGGGCAGCTCACGTTTCTGGTGCTGTTTCGAGCGGTATCACGCTGGAGAAGAGGAGGTGCAGGCCTCCAAAAACCTCTGATTTGCGCTGAGGAATAATAACCTGGGTGTCATACATCACGTGTTAGCATTACCCGCACGAGAAGCATGAAAGTGCGGACATACCTTGACGTCGTAAACCGCCGGAGGTGAGCCCCTATTTCTCCTAGTGGTAGCCTCATCTCCTTTCTTTGATACGTCGTACGCGGTGTAGAATCGTGTATGAACCTCGTCGAGGACCTAGGATGCAAGTAGCGTCAACATGATGGTAAAGAAACGTGTACAACCAACTCACCGTCAAGACTCGGGTTAACTCCGCATCATTGTTGTTCAGCAAAGCTTTGGGCTTTGGTTTCGCAACCGACGCCGGCTTGTCCCCTCCTTCTTCCGTAGCCATCACGTCATCCTGAGCCTCTGCGATCGCTTCATCGGCGGCCTCCTGCGCGAGCGCCTCTAGTACTTCTTGGGCCTTTGCCAAGGGCCTCTCTTCAACTTGCGCCTCGATTGCCTCTGCCAGAGCCTCTTTTGAGGCCTCCACAGCGACAGCTTCTAAGTCCGACTCTGGCTGTATCGCTGGCGCTAATGGGTCGAGGGGAATAGCCAGTACGTCTGGAGGGGTTGCCGGAGGGGTATCTGATGCAGCGCTGACTGTAGAGGCAGGTGTGAGAGGCGGCGTGGGGGGCGGTGGATATGGAGGTGCGACGAGATTAGTCTGTTTTGGCAATCCTGTTGCGTTGATATCGCCAATGCCGATGAAGAAGTCGTCTACCCGCGCGGAAGTTGAGTTATTGGTAGGGTTTTGAGAGGAAGCAGAAAATGAGGACGCACAAGGTATCACTTTAACGAGATTCGGACTCCATTCCCATACATCTGCGCGGTCATCAATGATAACCACCATACTCGTATCGCATGGAAACAGTCGCTGCAAACTTTTCATCGTCATACCTGGAAGAGGCATTAGCTTATTTAACATTGTCATGAAAAGGAAGGTGGCACTCACTGCCACTTTCGTCCCGGCTTAATATTCTCTGACCAAAGATATCGCCATTGGGATCAATTGCCGCACAGACTTCAGTCGCGTATGCTCTAGTCCCCATAGTGTAGACATGCATCTCATACTTCTCCTTCAGGCTCATAAGAAAAGATTGGAGACCGGGCCTACATTGAAATGGACACGTTAGCCACCGAATAAAAGCCTCATCAAAACCCTCTTCCCCAGCAATTCGCATACCTTGGTTTGACATAGTAAAGGGATCCTGGGTCGTGGGGCGCGATACCCGCATCGCGGTCCTTCCCATTCCCCTTCCTAGGCCGCACGACCTCGTTCCCAAGCCTAAATTGTTTAACGTCCTTGAGCGCTTCCCAATTGGGGTTCGCGTGCTCCTCCCCGTCGACTTCCCCCTTTGCTTTCTTGGCTTCAAACGCCTCTCCTTCCTGGATCCACTCGCCCACCGTGGGATCCACCGTCGCGTGGACAATCGTCTGATCAAGGTCGACTATCAGACTGAGCTTCCTGGCGCGCAGCAGGCGCTGGGACGTCTCCATTTCGAGGCGATATGCTTCTTGGAGGGACACGGTGGGGCCGGTAGAATCGTGGGTCATGCGTATTGACGCGCGCGCAGAGTCGGAGTAACCATTATAGTCGGCTCTGTGTGAACGAGACGAATCGAGCATCAATAGATAGCGCTCAGAGAGATAACACGGTTGAGCGTGGCTTACATAGTCGTGTCCTTGCCGCACACAGCGCACAGACCAAAAATCTGCGTCGGGTGGGTGCATTCTTCTTGGATAGTGAGGACGTGTCGCCTAGCTGCCTCCTCGAGCGTAATCTGTTCCCCAGGTTTGATGTTCCACTGTCCTACGACACCGTCGACGAGAGATTCCCACGTCCCGAATCTGGTCTCCCTTGCGCCATCCTTGAGATTCTGTTTCAGGGAGGCGGGGTGGGGCCGCGTGGGGGGGAGGATGTATTCATACGAGTAATGGAAGAGGGCCGTTCCTCTGGAGACTTTGTCGGCTGGCCTGACGAGCAGGCGAGACACCTGTATAGGATAGCTTAGCGTCGAGGGCAGGTACAGCGGCGTTGCGGGCGGCAGCGAGGAAGCCATTGCGGGCGGCGGGGAGCTGCCGTCACGTTGGCGAGCGTCGAGCGGGTGCGGGGCTGCTTTATAGTATCCGCTTGTTTGTTTTGGCCTGCGCGCTTTCTCGCTGACCAATCACAACAGGGCTCACGTAGTCACCACCAAAAGTCATAAAGAGGCTCAGAACATTCGGGTGGGGTGGGCAAGTAAGATACATGGGAGGTCAGACAAGGTCAAAATCAGTCAGGAGCTTGTAATCTGCCACCCTCTGCGGCGCGCGCGGGCTCTCAAATGGCTTGCGACGCCTGCAATTTGACACGCTAGATTAGCCTGATCTGATAGCCCCAAAGAAGCCGGCGGGCACTTACTTCTCGCCAGCCGCCAGGGACGGGAACGATCCGAACAAGTCTGGGTGCTTGGGCAGTGGTGCCTCGCTAAAGATAAGTATACCGACAATCGAGATCACATCCCTCAAACGCAAAGCTTGCACGGCTCTTTTATACGGTTGCTTACCTGAAATAAGGATGGCGAAGGGCCTCCTCTGCGCTGATCCGCTGCTCAGGGTCATACGTGAAAAATTTCGAAAGCAGATCGAGGCCTGCGTGCGTCACGAGCGGGAATTTGTTCCGAAGTGTTGAGTGTCTAGGGCGATACGGCTGTATCAACAAACATAACGCAACACGAAAGAGGTGGCGTTGCCTACGTCTGAGAAGGAAGTGTTATTGTTTGAGCCAGCGGCAATGCAGAGTATCCAGGCCAGGTCTCTTCGGTTGGGCTGCCGAGGAGTTTGAAAATCTGAGAATGCTGATGAGCTGGCGCATAGTAAACAAAGAAGCCTAGACGCACGCTGGCAAGAAGTTCGATTTCTCCCTTGGACTGGAATACTGGCTCGTTCAGTATCAATTCGCCGAAGATACACCCCACAGACCACATATCAACAGCAGTCGAGTAGGTCTTTTCTCCCAGTAATATCTCTGGCGCTCTAAGTGGAAGGTAGTATGGTTTCGAGGGAAATCCCGGCGACAGAGTGTAAAACGTACCGGTACCAAAGCGTCACCACGAGTTGTGTCATATCACCCAGTGGATCTCCGAACTTCCGGGCGAGACCAAAATCGGCGACTTTCATTGAGCCACGGTTATTCATGAGCAGATTGCTTGTTTTCAGGTCACGGTGGAGGACCCAATTGGCGTGACAATGTGCTACAGCAGACAGCAGCTGCTGAAGCAAAGTCTTGATCTCGGACTGCAGGAATGGGTTCGGCATGACGGATAAAAGAGATTTCAAATCGTGCTCGATGAAGTCCATCACAATGAATACTCTTGTGATTAGGGGCGGTAAGCGTGCAAAAACAGACCGATTAGTATAAAACACGTACTGGGTTAGCGTGTCGCCAACGACAATCTCCCTCACACCAACAACATTCTCATGTCGGCACACCATGAGCGCCATAACCTCTCTCAAACTGGTTATAGGAAACCCATGCTTCTCCTCATCCAACTTCAGCTTCTTCAGCGCTACAATATCTCCGGTTTCCTTATCTCTAGCACGAAACACGACCCCGTACGACCCTTCCTCGATATGATTTAGCCGCTCATACGCATACACCGACCGACACGGCAAGAACGGCGGATGCGCTGTTCGCAGCGGCACAAATCGACTGCGCGATATCCCCGGCGCAATTCCAGGTCGCGGCGATAGCGTGTGTACCGCAGTACTGGGGGGCGGCGTCCCGTTCCTCGACGAAGTTGAGCTCTCTGCAGTCCCAGCAGCTCTGGCCGACTTCTTTAATTTGGTCGATTTCTTCTTGGGTGGTGGGAGCTCGGGCGATCCGTCGTCCCATTTGGATCGTTTCCTCGAGGGAGAAGAAGGTGCTGTGGGTTTCTGAATAAGAATTATTTCTATGGCTGCTGGTTTTCACTCACTGGAGCCTCCTGGCGTAGCGGTGGACATGGTCGTGTCGGCTGGGGAGTAACATCACGTGACCGAGGGTGGTCACCTTGAAAGCTGAGTCAGCAACAGCAACGCGGCGATCGACTCAACGCCGACCATGTCCTCCAAATCCAAATCCAACGCAAATGCCGTGCGTGCCACTCACAGCTCTCCAGAGCCTTGCTCAAGATGACGAAACTGAAAATTTACAGATGCTTGCGGAGAGAGCTGCTGCCCTCCAAACCGAAATCGATCTACTAGAAGCTGCTCTTGGGTATACACATCACTTCGTACCGAACTCTCTTCCGTGGACTTGAACCGTGATAGCTTGCATACTATGCGCATATAGCGACGAAGATCCTCAAAAAATAGTCTCCCGACATATCAAACTTCTACACGAATACAACGAGGCGAAGGACGCAGCTCAGGTGCATACATCCGATTTCTCATTAATATCTTTCAGGCAGCCGGACTCAACCTTGCATTTCCCTAGATGCTAATGGGCAAGGTACGTGCAAGACTGAGGAAAGCGCCGGCATCATAGAATGGCTTTCCATCTTCAACCCGTTCGTAGATCGCAGGGATAAAACAAACTACGGTCAAACAATTACACGAGGACTATGGACTAGAGCTAGATGACTAGTTTTATCACCTATTGCACAAACGGAGGAGCCTCCGACATTTGAAAGGTAGAGATTGGGGGTAATTGGTGATTCAGATAACCATGAAATTATAAGATGGATGAGTCCAAGGGATACCATGGTCGCGAGCACGGTCTATGCACGGTATACGGAACGCAGTGTTCTTCTAGTGACTAGGAGTCATATTAACTCCCGCAACCCAACGGCATATGATATGGGAAAGGAATCCTTTTACAAAGTAACAAAAGATCGGGGTGACGCGAATATTAGCATCGGGCCGTGGCAGTATAGCCCGCCATGGGGCTATATGCATGGTGCGGGTCACCTAACCACCAGTACTTTGGTACAAATCCCATAGACCCATCAATTCTTAGCGGAATTCTTGTTGCTCTTGACAAAACAGTCTGATTAATGAGCAGAAAAGATTACAGATGTGTACAGATCTGGCCGCATTTGGTTGTAGACGTCAAAAAAATCACAGATCCGCAGCTCCAGCCTCCAGTTAGCTCTCAAAGTCCAAAATCTTAAAACGGCCGGCCAAGTTGGCCGCTGTACAAACGTAGTGGTGACTAGGTAATCCACACCCTAAATCCAAAGGTTTTCGGGGGTTGGACTACGTGTTTCATGGCATTGGAATGCCGTGACTGCCAGGCCCAGACCCCGGCTCTGATACAAAGACTGATATAAAAATGTTCAACTCTTGGTCGATCAAATGGGTTTGGACGCCAGCAAGGCCTTAGCATCGACCAGATAAAATCGCTCAGCACACTGGTTGGTTTCGGACGAGGTGGAGTTTCGCCGTGATACACCCTGATCAAGACCTGCGGATCGCTTAAAGGATCCCAAGGTCGTTGGTCCGTAAAGATCTATCATATAAGAAGTATAACCAGCGGTCAGCTTTGTGTGTGAATAATGCATGCGTGGGGAAAGCAAGATCGCCAACCTCGATTCCAAGGCACCCCAGGGCATACATATCACTCTCTTTTGTAACCATAGCCGGCTTATCGTTCTCGGGAAAGAGTAATTCCGGCGCCATCCATCTGTATGAGCCGGCGGCAGTGGTTGTTGTGAGCCCAGTTTTCACGAATTGAAAAATCCTCGAGAGGCCGAAGTCACTGAGGCAAGCATGCCCTTTGTTGTCGACCAGTATGTTATCCTATTTTAATGGTCCAATCGCAGGTGTCAAGAGGGCCGCGCAGCGACACGAGCGAATGAACGAACCGATTTAAGATCGCCATGGACGATAGGAGGTTTCAAGGAGTGGAGATAATAAAGTGCCGAGGTCACTTCCTTGAACTGCAGCCAGTATTATTATTAATGTCGAGCATAATGTTACTATTAGATGTACATAGCACCTACCAACACCAGCCTGTCGGCTTTGGGATGAGCGAGGAGGTATGCCCTGGCAGTCCCATTTCTGTACCATGGCGAGACCAGAGCAGGAAACAGTTCGAAATCGAATGGATAGCAGAAGCCCCAAAATTTCGTGACGTGCGGGTGATTCAGGTCTTTGCAAACAATGATTTCTCTATTTAGACGCTGTACCTCCTCTCGGGTTAACGACGCTCATTCTTGACCGCAGGGTCAAGGATCCAGCACGTACCCGCCAGACCTTCTTCTCATCCTCTTCATCCAATGCACCTCGCACAGTGATAACTTTGATAGCCACCTAAGAATATTTTATGGGATGAGCGAGTCGGGATCAAGCGTAAAGGTAGTGTTATAGCCGCGTCACCACAAGGTTTGTAGTTTGTGTGGCTCGATAGTACCCTTGATATATATCTGAATAGCCACCACGAGCCACGGGGAGCTTGGATACCACTCGGACTTTCTCAGTGATGTCCAGCTTGGCAAGGTTTGGGCTCAGCATGCTGGATGATCGGCGAGGAGAGGGCGCAGTACAGGGTGAAGAAGATCACTTTGACAGGTTGGCCGCCCAGCACACATCCTGGCATCCATGAGGCAGGAAGCTACGCTTATAGCACTGTGGGTGCACAGTAGAAGCTCACCAGCGTTTACGGCTGTACACATGTATTAACAAGTCCACAGCGATCGCACACGTCATTAGTACACGCAGAATTATAGAACGTCCGAGAAATGATTAATGAGAAGCGAAACAGAGAGAAATAGCGCAAGTTCCATAGCCTAGTACCCAAAGCCCTTGCGTGTCATATCAATAAAGAGAGACTTTGACTTGAGCATAGCGGCAGCCCAAGCACCAAGCGTGATGCCCCATAGCATCGGTAAAAAGCCTGCTCCTCCATCCTAAAAAAAATGGCATTTGAACCGTCAGATGATCGGCTCACAGAGTAAAAAGGGCACAAGAGTGAAGAGGTAAACTCACGCGTCCGACAGTTACGATGATAGCCTCGCCACCAGTTTTGTACTGCTTCGATGGCTTGCTGTTGTTCAGCAGGCTCAGAAGGTTGGGGAGAACGACACCGC
This sequence comes from Botryobasidium botryosum FD-172 SS1, assembly GCA_000697705.1. Taxonomy (NCBI): domain Eukaryota; kingdom Fungi; phylum Basidiomycota; class Agaricomycetes; order Cantharellales; family Botryobasidiaceae; genus Botryobasidium; species Botryobasidium botryosum. Next base: position 319,112 of record KL198053.1, on the reverse strand, counting down.
CGTGGGCGTCGGCTTTCATCTGCATCTTTTGCTCATCCCAATCGATGACATCCCCTATGGCGAACACGTTTGTCTTGCCATTTGCGAGGGGGACTTGAAGTGTGGGAAGAACCTTGACGCGCCCGTTCTCAGCGATGATGCTTGGATCGAGGGTCTGCAAGAACGCTGTTCTGGGTCGGCCACCTCGAGCGGGAATCTAGCAGCAGAACAATAAGCATCATGAGGCTGTGACTCGCAAAAGATGTGGGATATAATAATAACTCACAAAGAGATCGGCCTTGAGTTGGACACCTTTCTTCGTGGTCACGACACCAGGTGTGTCGGGGATTTCAACACGATCATCAAGGTGAAGTTGAACACCCTTGGCCTTGAGCTGCGCCGCAAGTGACCTGCGAAGCTTCGCACCGTAAGCGTCGTTAAGGAGCTGTGGTCCACTGTGAACGATATGGACGGTCGTTGACGGGTAAAAATCTGCAATCTCTCCAGCGAGCTCTGCAAAATGGAAAGACGCGTCAACAAACATACTCATGAGCGTGGGGACGTCTAGGAAGGAACTTGCCAACGCCCACAGCACCACCTCCAACAATAACGACCTCCTTAGCATTCGCGAATTTCTCTCTCCATCCGTTGATGTAAGAAATAGCTTCCGACTTGTCGAGTGGATAATCCAAGAAACCTTCCCACTGGGTGCCCGACGCGACAACAAGGTAGTCGTACGGCACGGTCTCCCCGTTCCCCAGCTTGACAACCCCGTCTGTAACCTCTGTCACGGTCGCGATTTTGACCGTGCCGGGCTTGCCAGGGCTGAACACTTTGTCGAATGGAACCAACGTACGCTCTTCAAGCGCGCCCTCGGAGGTGACGCTTGTACGAAGCATGGCTGGGTAGTAGACGGCGAATGACCGCTCGTTGATGAGGGTAATGGTGTATTTGGACGCGTCGAGAGCGTTGGAGAGATTTCGAGCGAAGCGCGCACCTGCGCCGCCGCCAATGATAACGATGTTCTTCTGGGTAGACATGAGAATGAGTCGGTGAGGGAGGAGGGAAAGATGGCGAGAAGCAGCGCAGGACGCTGGGCTTTATACGAGCCTAATGAAAGCCTCCATGCACACAGATGGCAGCTAGTGCCAGTAAGTACTGCTAAGTACTAGTCTCCTGAGCGGCGCCTATAATAAGTAAGAAGATTACCTAGACAATTAAAGCTGTCAGCAACCCGCGTAATAACGATGACAGTCGCAACGCAGAAATTAAAGAACTTAGTCATGTCTTCCTCTTCAAAGATTGCTCTGGTCAGGATTTTTCATGCGCTGATCCTTGCTGTTTGCGTGTGGCCTGCGGACACGCCGCGTTGCGGGAAATAGATTCGAGCCCAAGGATTTGGACATGATTCGAATTGTGGTGACTTCTGCGGTCACGAAATGCTATGCTGAATGTATGGTGAATAAGCAAGCGCTACGATCAACCCTCGAGCCCACCCTAACTCGCAGGCTCAAGATGCCATCCTTCCGCCTCTTCTCTGCTGGCTCAAATGCGCAAGGCCAGCTGGCGAACGGCACGCAGGACGATGCTCATGAATTCCGAGAATCGCATCCAGCGCTTGGCAGGGATTTCCGCGTTGTTGAGATCGCCAGCGGTGCGAACCACGCGCTGCTGCTCCTCGAGCCACAGCTCTCTCTGCCTCGCCCAGATCTCCCTGTGTCCCGTCTGCTCTGGGGATGCGGAGACGGGTCGAAGGGGCAGCTTGGGCGTCTTCTTTCTGCACCTGCCTCAACTGAGGCTGCTTTAGGAGATCCCCGCTCTACACCCTCAACCGTGTTCAGTCTACTGGATCTAGGGTTACATGAACTGGGATTGGTCGATTATTCCATACATATGGTGGCTGCCTCCTGGGAAACCTCATTTGTTATTCTGCGACCTCCCGCATCCCACAAAAACCAATCAGATGTATTACTTTCCATGGGCGGAAACGATTTTGGCGACCTTGGTATTGGTGCTGATATTGGTGGGAAAGGAAAGGGAAAGACACGTGATGATAAAATACACGAATGCAGTCACCTTCCACACGTCGTGTCTTTCGAACATATCTTGTCCTCGGAGCGCGACCTGGCTGGCGCGGCCAGGGTACGCATTGAGCACCTCACAGCAGGTCCTCATCACGTTATTCTCGCACTCTCTATTCAGCTCTTGAATGGAGGCTATAAAAATACCATCGTCGGCTGGGGCTCATCTCGGCATGGCCAACTCGGTGTCTTATCAAATCAACAATCCCGTCCTCTTCCTTCTACTCGATTACGATCAATACCTGTGCCCTCTTTCACACCAACTCCCGTACGCATTCTCCGTGATCTACCCATCGCCGTTCGCAAAATTGCGCTTGGAAACCAACATAGCGTTGTGTTGGACACCTCGGGAAGTGTCACCGACTTGGGCAGCAACAGAAAGGGTCAATTAGAGGGCGTCGGGGGGCGTAATGGTATTGATGACATAGATTGCACTTGGAACGGGACGTATCTCCTACAACGCCCATTTGACGGCTCTCCCCGGTGGTCCATCCTGGCCGCGGGGAGTCAAGAAAAGGGCCAACTCGGTCGCAGTCACCTAGAAGCGACGGGTGTCCATCCAGTCAACTTCCCATTCGACACCTCCGCGTACAACCTTCGTGAGTTTGCTTGCGGGAGCGAACACGTCCTCGCGCTCCTCGAGCGCCCCCGAGATACACCCGATCTCGCATCCTCGGAAACGGAGACGAAGATAGAAACGGAGGTATGGGCATGGGGGTGGAACGAACACGGAAATCTCGGGCTGGGGCATACACAAGACGTGTCGATACCCACCCGAGTGTGGCCTCCTGCGGCAGCAGACGCGGGAAATCGTCGGTTTGAAGGCGGCCGCGCAGTACGCGTTTGGGCAGGGTGTGGGACGAGTTGGATCTTGGTTGAAGATCGACTATAAATATGCCTCTAGGTCCCGACATGTCCGGTAGCACTGTTTCCTTTAGCGAGTATCCTGTTTCTCATATATGCCCCTAGATTATAGATGGCCGGAGGAGGCGCGTTCTCGTCTTCACTTCCCGGCGCTCCTGGCGCTCTAGATCTCACATGCTCTGGCATCATATCGAGGAAAGAGACTCTAGCCTTGACGCCCATAGGAAGAAAAAATCCTACGGGGAAAGATCAAGTGCGTATCAATATAAATAATGCGCCCGACGCTTGCGCGCGCCAGCCCCCGACCCATCATGGTGCATCGGCGGATCTGCGCTTCCCGTGGATCCCCAAAAGCCGGTATCAGACACATCCATGCGGAAGCCCGGGTACGGAGAACGGTTCAGGTACGTCGAACGCCCGGACCCGTTATGGAACATGAGTGGGTCCGCAGAGCCTGTGGGCGCGCCTGCGCCAGTGAAGTTCACGTCTCTGTGCTGCGATGGCGTCCGCCGGAAGGGGTGAGCAGATTTGCCCGAGCTCTCGTGGTGCATCGGCCGATCGACTGGTCCTGTGGTGTGCAACAAGAGTGTAAGCGGCGATGCGTTTTAGCGAGTATGTGAGTATATGAGATAAGGGAATGAGGGCTACAGACCCAATGAACCAGCGGTGCCTGTGAATGTGATGTCGTTTTTCTTGAGCGGTGGGGGAAGGTTCACAAGAGTTTCCGAGGACTGTGACACAGAGTCTCGTAGGCGATGCGATGCATAGAAGGATAGGTAGTTTTGCCTACCTTGGTAAATCTTTGGGTGAGAGATCGAAGCATCGTGGATACTTAGATTCAAGAGTAGAAGGGGAGTGCTCGGGAAGAAGAACATATCCAACAGATGATATTGAATATCTTCCTCTACTCGAGCACCCTTTATATATAGTCCAGGCCTAGTATTTGTGCACGTTCAGAGCTAAGAAGCAGTCGGGTTGGGCGCTCCAAGTTGGGCCAAGTGGCAGCTTGCGAAGCGTCAGTAGGAGGTGGTGAGTGGAGGCAAGCCATTGGAGTCGGAAAGGCTCGGCTGAGTCAGCGATGGGACGCACGAATTCGGATGTATAAATAACTTGCATCTATCACAAGGCGAGTTAAGCTCATAGATAAGAGGTATCTAAGACATGGAAGATACCAAGAGTAATCCAAGAACAGAGCGATGCGCCAGCAAGCGATAACACGATTATGAGCATGCCGAGCACCGTGCCTGCTGCCGCCGAATGCGAAGGTGAAAGGGTATCGGTGCTAGCGTGTCAACCACTGAGCGTACTATAAAGGCTGAGCCCCGGCTTGCTTTGTCTAGACCTGCGAGAAAAGAAGCGCGTTCAAGGTGAGCGGCTGATCCCAGCCCAATGACGGCCTCATATGACAACGCGTACTAACGTGCACAGCGCGGCGGGTGTCGTCAAGCGTATCCTCGGAGGAGTAAGCATTTGACGGCGTCGCTTCTGACTGCGTTAAACGCGTTTACATAATGGACAGCAACAGCGTGGGGCAGTCCAGGAAGTGGTTGCTTACAGAGCAAAAGATGTATAGGGGCGGTTGAGATGTGGCACGAAATGGGAAGACTGACCTCAAGCAACTGAGAAGACGAGATAAAGTAGATTGCGAGCAGGTAACGAGAGAAAAATCCCATCGTGCGGTCGGTGTATCCTCGTGGTACTCTGGCAGTGCGGATAACTCCAAGAAAGGAGTCAGAAGGAACGGCATAGATTCTACTTTGAGGCAATCCTCGCAAGTCACACCTGAAGAGCAAAACGAAATTGTCCTTTGGAGCCCGAACCGGACAGCGATGAGGGGAGTTTCACAGCCGCAGAGTGTCGCGCTGGCGCACCCGAGCGAGACTGACGCAATATCGTGCACGCGCAAAAACCCACCCCTCACGCGGCGGATCGACATCGAAGATTTGAACTCATGCGCTCAACACGTCCTGCGTGTTTGATTCTTTTAAACAAAGAAATACGGCGATGAACCTCTTGTTCAGACGATTCGCTACTGGAAGCCTAAGAAGCCGAGAGTCAACGAAAAGGGAGACAGGTCGAGCGAATGCATCAGCAACCAGACGCCTACCCAATTCTCGTTCTCGCAGGCTTGAGACAGAGAGCCGAGTGCTCATTGTTGCCTATTGCTATTCCCGCGCAACGGCATGGATGATGTACAGCAAAGAAGTCGCCTGTTTTTAGAGGTTGCTCGAGGGCTGGGATCGCGTGCCAGCTGCCGGTGTCACGCCTCGCCAGATGGGCCAGACGAGGATATGAGCTAGGAGGCACAGATTGAGAGGGATGTGGGGGTTGATGGGCGTTTTGGAAAAATACTGAAGGAGATAGAGGTAGCCGGGAAACCCAAGCTCACCCACACCGTGGCGTGCAGAGCGAGAAACGTTGACGCGTGAAAGTCCGTGCAGAGCCTCGCCTTGGATTCTCGCTCGCCTCCAACCTCCCGCGAGCTCAGGCACTAGTGAGGATCGAAGATGTATAGATAAAGGCAAGCAGCGGCTTCTTAGGCTAGCAGCCTACGCCAAGGTCAAGTGAGAAAACGCACGGCGGCTCTCTACCACTTCCCAAATATCGCTCGCTGGTACCCAGATTCGGCGTGTTTGACAATATTATGTAATGCCGAGTCCATATACCGCCCAAATTCCTTGCTCGAAGCGAGCTCCTCGCAGAAATGAGGAAGCGCAGTAATACGAACCTGAGGGATAAGGTAGTACTATTGGGTGTTTAAGACATGAATTCGAGGCAGATAATGCTATAAAAGACGCCTAGTGCTAGGCAAACGGGTTCAAATAGGTTTCTCAGACGGTGTTTATGGTGAAAGTATGTATGTACATGAGAGGAGCAGTAGTGATATAGGCGGGATGAAAGGAGAAGATTAATGGCCAACGCAGTTGCGCGCCGGCCTCGAAGACATGTGTGGAGAGAAATGTTCATTGTCAGCACCGTTGCGAGAGCCAAAAGAGAAAAGAAAAGAAAACTCACAGCCAGCCCAGTCCCCTGCCGAGCGTCCGCGCTCAGCAGGGCAGACAAGAAAAGGAGCCCGTCACCGACGCCAACCCCTGCGACACGCGGACGCCACAACCCTCATGGGCTACAATCCACATCCACCCGCCGGCCCCCTTGGCCCAGTGGACTCGTGAACCACATGGCACATCATGTCAAAGGGCGAGCCTCGCGACGCGATCAAACGTACACACGGCTCGCACTGCGAAACCGCGGGGGAATAAGGCGAAGGCGAAGGCAAAAAAAGAGGATGCGCGGCACACTCGATGCCCAAACCCGCCCCTGCGACTCGCGGACGCTACAACCCTCACGGGCTACAATCCACATCCACCCGCCGGCCCCCTTGGCCCAGTGGCCTCGTGAACCGCATGGCACATCGTGTCAAAGGGCGAGCCTCGCGGCGCGATCAAAACATACACACGGCTCTCGGGGAGACCGCGGGAGGCATGCAAGGCAGAGGCGACGAGGAAGAGACCGACCACGTCCCCGCGACTCGCGGACGCTGCAACTCTCACGGGCTACAATCCACATCCAATCGCCAGCCCTCTTGGCCCAATGGACTCGTGAACCGCATGGCGCATCGTGTCAAAGAGCGAGCCTCGCGAGCGCGATGGAAGATACACACGGCTCGCACTGCGAAGCCGCGGGGGGACTCGTGTGGTGGTGGTGGGGAGCAGAGCAGAGCAGAGCCCGGTGGCGAAAAGCCGGACCCTTGTGGCCTACGTTCGCGGCTGACTCAGCCACGTTGCGCGCGACTCAACACCAGCTCCACTCACGCGCCGCGGCATTGGTCGACAATTTGGATTTGTAGCAGACAGATTGAGAGATTGCGCCTACACGTACACATAGCTTGAGCGCATTTTGCAGGCTCATCTATGTGGTTCCGAATTCTGGAGAAATTTATACGCGCACTGAAAATCCCCTTCTCCACGAGAAAAGCTCATATTCAAAAGTGCAGATAGTGATACAAGGGAAGCAGATAACATTCCCTTCGGGCCATGGTCTTTGCACCAGCAGATGCAGCCATCCACACCCAAGAACCGGACGCGCAATCACTACTGAAAACAGCTGTATCGGACCTCCTCGATGTGTGAACCTGGAGATAGCACCAGAATCTCCAGAGGAAGATCCTGCAGTGCCGCGAGCGTCGCTAAATCCAACCCCGTGCATTGCGAAAGCACAAGGCGAGCGAGATGAGTCTCGCTTTCAATACGTGGATAGGGCGGGTCGCCCGCCGCCGTCCGCGACCTCACGACTGCGAGCAGGGTCTCATTGACGATTGAGAGTCCCTGAAGACGGAGCTCTCTGAGCCGCGGGCACAGATACGTGTCAGCGCTCATGATGAGGGCCCCTACGAACGGCCACGGGCAATGCGAAAGCGTAAGCGATGTGATGTGGGGTGCGATGGCGAGCAACTGCTCAAAGGCGGCAGCTGAACAAGTCGCTGTCCATGGCCTCGAGGGCCAGCGATTTTAGTAAAGTGGGAAGGCCCCCTGCGAAATAGGGCAACAACTGGTCCGTGGCATCCCCATGAATGCCTAAAAGTACCACGCGCACGCTGCGCCCACGGTCAAAATCTCCTGCGTCGAGTGCAAGGTGTTGATGGCCGTTGCTACCGCGAAGTGGAAAGAGTACCAGTGTGAAATACAACCAGCAGATAGGAGGTGCACTCGAAAGGAATCCAGTGGAAGGAAACATATCGCGAAAATCGCCTTTGACCCTACGAGCATGGACCTGGAGACTAAGCTGGGCGTCGGGTGGCGTAGCAATGGATGAAAGATAGGGATGAACTTGAGTCATACCAATCCGATGATCCAGCTCCCACAGCTTGAGTTTTTTAAGGCACGGCATAGAGATGGGCTGACTCCCACCATCGTTTGGGGATTGCAGATCCGCGACACCTGACACATCCCAAGCAACTTCCTGCAATTTGAGGTACTCCAGAAGTGGGCAACCTGCACCGATCGCACGAAGAAACTGGAACAATGTCGTGACCTCGTCAAAATCCAGGTAGTGCATGGCGAGTGAAGTTAGGCCCGTGTATAGCGATGAACGCAAAGGGAGCCAAACTCCGAAAAGGTGCAAATCGCGGAAGAGCGGAGTCGATGGTGGAATGACCTCACGAGCATCGAAGCCAGTGCCAATGAGGTGCAACTTTTTCAAGTTTGGCGCGGCATCGGGGACGCATACCTTAAGCCGAGTCTTGTCAATATTTGTGCCATCAAAGACCACCGATCTCCAGCGATCGACGTGAGGAAATATCGGTCGCATAAGATCCGTAGCATCCCCGGAATGTTCGGGCCATATGGCTCGGTGAAATCGTAACTCCCACGGATCTTCATCCTCGGATATGTCATAGAGCATGGGTCTGACGGCCAGCTCGATATCAAGAGAAGGTTTTTCGACCTCTCAATCAAGATATCGCCTATACGAGCGTTTGTGGTATCATACGTCGTCCACAGCCATGGAAGATTTACCACAACATCACGCCATCGGCGAGAAACGTGGGACAAGCTGAACGGGGCCTTCTTGTGCAGCGGCATAGCTTGGCTGGCTTTGCTGTCCACCGCGAGCTGGAATATGAGGGCAAGTACCTCGCTTGGTAGCCGATGAACGGGGAGAAGTTGGTTGCGTCGATGTCTGATCTCGGCGGACATGTTTTCAGCGAAGGCCGAGAGGGCGCGAGCGGCGTATTCGCACGCCTGTGAAAGAAGCTCAGCTTCTCTGTCGATATGTTGGATTGAATAGTAGTGCGTGGTAGTGGGTGAGTGAAAGGGGGCGAGCAAATCACTGAATACATTTGGAGTGGGATAAGTAACTGGGGAGTCGGTTCAATGATTATGACGTACTATGCGGGCAGCTTCCAGTCAGTTTCGTGGTGACTTGGTACGTCGTCCTCCAGGGCTTGTTCAAAGAGCTGCTGGATGAGGCGGGGGATAAATTCAGACGCGACGGCGTCCATGATCTAACAAGATGTTCTGCGTATTTTCCGGGCGCACGGTCCGGTGTGATCTATGCGGGCTCGTAGATAGCGCACGAGGAGTCGGGCGGCAAAGGAGGATAGCGATTATAAGGGCGCGGTGCGCGTCGGACGTCGATGTCTCGGGAATGTCTGAGCTGTGAACGTTATCTCAGCCTTACATAATCAACCCAAGTCGTGCTTGTGCTGCCTTAGGCAGGGCGACACCAAAGGATCGTATCGGCTGCCGACGGGACTCGCCAGGCTGGTTCTCCGTCCCTTGACGGACAACGTCCGACGATATCCAGGCCAACGGAGAAAAGCCTCGCGCCCCGCAGCTTGGATTTGCTATGTTGAACGCCGCGCATGCATAGTTATATGAGCAGCAAATTGCTCAAGGCGGCTTTGCAAAGATCTCGAGCACGTGTGGATAGTGATACAAACGCAATACACATCCATCTTTCCACACAGCAGCCCTTGCATCAAAAAGTGAGATTAGCTAAATTGACCATGCGTATAGGAACCGGACACGGAACTGGCTTGACCCTGATCACCGCTGAAAACAGCTGTATTCTATCTCCTCGATGTGCGAATCTGAGGGTAGTGCGTGAACGTCCAGAGGGAGATTCCGCAATGCCACTAGAGTGGATGAATCCAACTTCACGCATCTTGAAAGCACGAGACGAGTGAGATCGGTCTCGCCGGGGATATGTGGGCCTAGCTGACTGCCTCCCGTCGTTCGCGAGCTCGCAAGATCGAGCAGGGTCTTCTTGACGATTGAAAATCCCTGGAGACGGAGCTCTCCAAGACGAGGGCATAGGTGCTGTTTAGGACGCACAATGAGTGCCTCTACAAACGACCACGGGCAGTCCGAGAGCGTGAGCGATGTGATAGTGGGTGAATCGGCGAGCAATTGGGCGAAACTAGCTGTGTCAAAGAATCTGGGATTGATGGCCTCAAGGGCTAGCGATTCCAATGATATGGGAAGGCTTTGTGCAAAACTCGGGATCACCTGATGGGCGGAACCCAAGCCCAAAATTACGATGCGCAGGGTATGCCCAGACACGAAGTCTCCCGCGGTGAGGGCGAGGTGATCGCCCGATGTTATATCATCAGGATGGTGCCTGAAATGCATCCAGCGGATGGGGGTAATGTTTGAAAAGACCCCTGTCGAGGGAAAAACATCGCTGAGTTTACTTCGAGTTGAGCTGGCGCGTAACTCGATGTTAAGATGGACACCGGATGACGCAGTGATGGATGAGAGGATGTCATGCAAGAAGTCTCCCTGTATACCCCACAGCTTCATATGCCTGAGGTGGGGCAGAAGGACGAGTCGATCTCGAACACGGTGGTTGAACTGCGGATCCGGCTCCCAGTGAACGTGCATTAAGGAAAGCTGCCGCAAAAGTGGGCAACCTGCGCCGATAGTACGAAGAAACGATAGCGCTGTAACATTGAATGTGATGCCATCCAACTCCAGTGAGGTTAGGCCCACAAATAGCGATGAAGTTGGAGGTACATGGATCCACGAGAGGCGCAAGTCGCGGAGAAGCGGAGTCGATCCATTGAAAAAGGAGGTACGGAAAACCGCTCCACGGCCCCGCGGGAGGCCATCCTTTCCTATGACATGCAACTTTTTCAAGCTCGGCGCGGGATTGCCCGGGATGCATGCCTCGAGCTGAGCTCGGTCCACACCGTCGAGCACTACGGATCCCCAGCGATCAACACAGGAAAGCACTGGTCGTATGAATTCAAGAGCGTTGGTATTGGCGGCCGCGCCTGCAGGCCTTCTGCGAAGACGCAAGGGCGTACGCTCCCAAGGATCTTCATCCTTGGAGACGTCGTGGGTGATGAATGGTGTGGCCAGCTCAATGTCCAAAGGAGCGTGCCTCGACCGCTCTATAATGATCTCGGCCATGCATGCGCTCGTAACATCATACGTGGTCCACAGCCGAGAAGTGTTTACCACAACATCTCGCCATCGGCGGGAAACTTGGGATACGTTGAACGGGGCCTTCTGTGGCAGCGGTATAACTCGGTTGATACCGCTATCCACCACGAATTGAAAAATTATAGCGAGTATTTCGCTCGGAAGGCGATTAATGGGAAGCTCTTGGTTGCGACGATTTCGTATTTCGACAGCCGTGCGTTTGGCGAAAGACGAGAGGGCGCGGACTGCGTATTCGCAAGCCAGCGAGAGAATCTTGGCCTCCCTATCTGCATGTTGGAGCGGGTCGCAGCGCGTAATATTCGGTAGCCGGAACACTAGTGTATGCAAATCACTGGGGCATTCATAGTTGCATAGCAGTAATCCAGATCATTAGGAGATCGTTGAGTCGTGAACGATGTACTTACTAGACGGGTGGCTTCCAGATATTTTTGCAGGTGCCTAGGTCTTCATCACGAAGCGCACGCTCGCAGAGCTGCTGAACAAGATGAGGTATGGTGCTCAAAACGATGGCGTCCATGATTTGGAAAGAGATCAAGAAAAGATACTGAACACGCGCAACCTGTACGTAAGCATATGGTATACAGGTAGTAAGTGCGCAATACTAAATATTAAATAATAGATCAGTGGCCCTCCCTCCAGCAAATCCTATACTGGCACTCATATATAGACCTTACGGGCCCCACGACCCAGGGGCGCATAGCTATTGGGTAGGAGGCATATGTTGAGGATATTATTCAAGGAGTAGCATACTAGAGCACTGTGGCAGCGCATCAGTAAAAATACATTTCCTTATAAGATCTTGAGAGACGCTAAAGCGACAGAAGACCCTTAAGGAGTCCCTCATTATGAAATAAGCGTAAGCCGCAAAAGGGACATGGGCCCTATGAGAGCGTCTATAGTCACCAAAGTCTGCATAGGTCTCCAAGGCCTTGTAGAGGTCCCAAAGACCAAAAAGTCTTTTCAAGATCTCTAAAGGCCCCATAAATTTAGAGTAACCTTGAAAGCGCTTCTTAAACATTGGGCCTGGGGAAATTTTTGAAATAATGTGTATTGAAGCGGAGAGACTACCTAAGGCTAGAGGCCTACATGCAAAATCGTAGTAAAAGAGAGAAAGAGAAAGAAAAAAAGAAAGAGGACAATTGAAGGTTTAAGTGGCACGGAGCCGGTTCTGGCGGCGACGGAATGCAGCATCGAGAGAGCTGTCAGCTGTTGAGCCCCAAGGAGATTCTTCTACCACAACCGCTAATTTCGTGCCTTTAGTCACAGCAGCGTAGAGGGCCTGCTGAGCCTCCACCATAACAGCAGGATACTTCTGGCCCTTCTCCTCCATTTGAGCCCGATAGTATCCGTACGTCTGCATGTACACATCCTGAGCAAAAGGGCGCACACCCTTATCTCTCGGTCCATCGGTTATGGTATCGAATGCATAATGGATCTGCGGGCACGGATGTCAAGGAAGGAAACCGGAGGGCTGGGGGTGCACTTACCGCAGTGAGAGTTAACGCGATGAGGGGAATTGGTAACGGGTTGAATGAAAGGGGTATCACGGCGGCGTCGCCGCCTTTGTCGAACCAAGTGTCCTTGATTATGGCGATGATTGCCGGGTGCTCAAGCAACCCATCCTCCTCCTCGGGGTCCTACAGAATTTATTAGTGCAAATACTTAAGGATAAATGTGATCGGTCGGTACCGCAAATATAAACTTGTAGTTTACAAGGAGTGAGGTGACGAGATTGCGGTTTTCGTTGAGCGACTTGGTAGCGTTGATACCGTATAGCTGTATATGAGATCGGGCCCTTCCTGCGAGACGGTTCCGCATGTTCCATTTGCTGGACTTGATCTGCTATGCTGTAAGTCAATAGACGAGGGAGAGCAGATGGACCCTGCTTACCAGCGTTGCGAGCTTACTGTTAAGCCGAACGTTCCGGCCGCCCTTGGCGTTCAAACGCGCATACGCCCATGCTTTGGCCGCGACATCATCCTCCGTTCCGTTCTGGACAACACCATCCTCGGGATAGCCACGGACTGTGGCGAGCTCAATTGTAAAGAACTGGCACGCAACCTTGATCATTGTAGCTTCGGAATCCTCGTAGTCACCCTGTTTCGTTCCACCGCCGGTGTTACCAGGGCGTAACCGTGGCTCAGCATCCTCGGGAACTGGCAAGGCCGGGTCAGGCTGGGAGTAGGAAGCTGCCGGGGAGCGAGAGCGGTGAGTATTATGGGAGCGACGAGAGTGACGGGACCGAGACCGAGAGCGGCGAGAGCGACGAGACCGAGACCGAGACCGAGAGCGGCGAGAGCGACGTGACTGAGAGCGAGAGCGGCGATCGCGATTGGAGGAAGACCGACGAAGAGACCGAGACCGAGAGCGAGAACGAGACCGCGATCGCGATGGAGAGCGGGTACGGGAGCGGCGAGGACGTGGCTGAGGGGAAAGAGCGAGGAGCGGCGAGGGGAGGCGGCGAGGGGGTTCTGGTGGAAAGGAATCGAGCTCGGGGGTGGAAAGGCGTGAATCGTCGCCAGGCGAGCTGGGTCTGCGAGCCATGTTGAACGCCGACAGTGGACTCTCCTCGGGAGGCTCGACGTTGCCAATTTGCGGCGTAGGGGGCCGGAGTCGTTCAAGTGGGGCTGCGGTGAAAATGGCCGTGGACGAGATCTGCAAAGAAAAAGGTTAATGAATCGCGTGAAAACTCCCCAAAAGAATGCACTTACCGCGCTCTTGCGAGGCTGAACAGAGGGTGCTGGTGCCGCTGGTACCGGGACTGCTGATGCAGCTGTTGTTGGTTCTGCGTTGCTGCTCTCTTTCGCGGCCTGCGCAGCCGCTGCAGCCTTTGCGGCCTTTGCGGCCTTCGTGGCGGCGGCCTTCTCCCTCTTCGCGATGGCGTCCTTCTCCTTCGCGGCGGCCTCCGCAGCGTCCTCCTTCGCAGCGGGGTCCTTCGCCTTTCGCTTCGCGGTAGGTGCTGTAAAGAGAAACGAATGAATGGATAAGTAAAAATGAATGCGCGAGTAGATAAATAAAAATGAGACATTACCTTTCGCGGCGGGTTCGGCTACTTCTTTCCGCGCGCGTAACGGATAGCGGGACTGCTGGGTAGCGTCCCCTGCAGCATCCATGGCTGCGTTCTCCTCTGCGCCGGACATGGGTGGCGGGTGGTGGTCAGACGGCTCGCCGTCCGGATGTTGGAAGCGTTGGTGGGGCGCGCTGTTTGCATCCGGTCCTCTTGGAATCAATCGGCCGTCGCAAGCCGTCGCACCAATTCACCACCACATTGATCAGATAGCTGCGGGTGGCCACAAACTCGAGCACTCCAGCTCACACACCTTACCAGACCTCTTCCTGTGAGTGTATTTTATTTGATTCCTCCATACTAACATAGTAAATCTTACTATTCTCCCTACATATTATGCATCTAGATACAACTTTATCACAACTTCCCCTGATTTGCATATTCTCTACAGATCTCACTGATCTGTGAGTGCACTTGGAGCCCTGTTTTTTTACTAGATACTAATTCATAGCGTTAAATAACATGCCTAGGATTTGCACATCCACCTCTCCCCTTTTTCAGCTCATTGCAGTTGAACTCCTTCACCACTGTATGTCTGATTAAATGTCCTATGGGCATCCCTATGTTGATCAAGACACTCTTCTACCTGTGCAACCTAGATTTTACACACTCCCACCTCTCCTGGCATATCTTTGTGCATCCACTCGCATCTTTGCTTGAGTGTTATATCACACCTGCTCGCTCTTCTGCTTGAGCTACATTGCATCTGCTCGCCTATCTGCTTGAGCTGTATTGCATCCACTCGCATCTTTGCTTGAGTGTTATATTGCACCTGCTCGCTCTTCTGCTTGAGCTATATTGCATCCACTTGCATCTTTGCTTGAGTGCTATATTGCACTTGCTCGCTTTTCTGCTTGAGCTATATTGCATCTGCTCGCTTGTCTGCTTGAGCTATATCATACTTGCTCATGCACTTGTTCACGCTTGTGCTATTCTCCATCTGCTCACTCTTACTTGCAATCTCTTGCATCCATTTGCCTGCTCCCATCTTTGTTGGCATACCTTCGAATCTGCCTGTGCACCCTGGTGACTTGCCATATTTGTGCTCAGATATCTCCACATCTGTTATCATGGCATCAAAGTTCCAATGCCCACATTGTCTTAGCAATAAGCCCCAGTCCCATAGAGGGCTGCAGATTCACATTCGGGTTAAACCTGAATGTAAGGCAAAGAATGATGCCAGCATGGCAAAGAGCACTGCACACCACTTGCAGACCCAACCTGACTATCATGACCCAGATTCTCACCCAAGAGATGATGAGCCTGATGACCAATCTCCAGCTGACTCAGCTGGGGGAAGTCAGGGAGGGAGTCCACCTCAATCCCAGACACCTGGCCCATCTAGGCCACGTGCCATGTCAGTAGACTCCTCTGGAACAAATCCATCTCCTCCTCGTAAGCGACACAAAGCTACTACAGTGGAAGATGTTGATGAAGAGGATGAGTCAGGCTCAAATAAGTCTGATGAGAGCCATGTGGACCACTTTGAAGGTGCAGCTGCTACCTTTGGCAAGGCCAAAACAACCTTTGAAAAGATGCGTGAGGAGCAACAGGCCAAAAAGGAGATGCCATGGGCACCTTTTGCAAGCCTTGAAGAGTGGGCACTGGCAGAATGGCTAATCAAGAGTGAGGTGTCACAGGCAAAGGTTGATGACTTTCTGCAACTGAAGTCTACCAAATCCTGTGGCCTCTCATTCAAAAACAAGCGTGCCTTCTACAAGGTTGTTGATCGCCTTCCTGTTGGGCCTGGATGGTCTTGCCATGAGCTCAACATCGAGGGTGATGTGATTGATCCCAGTACCAATGAACCTATGGTTGAGAACCTGGAGCTCTGGTGGAGAGACCCAGTTGAATGTGTTGCAGAGCTCATTGGCAATGCAATGTTCAATCAATTCATGAAGTATGCCCCATTTAAAGGTATGTGTTTTGTCACTCAGTCATAGTTCTGTTGAGAGACTCATTGTTGAATGTAGAGTGGATTGATTCTCTCAAGTCAGATCAAAAATTCAGTGAGATGTGGACAACAAACTGGTGGTGGGATCTTCAGGTATATATATCTATTTTGAACACTTCCCCATGCCATGATCCAACAGTGATTTGTTTTTAGGAAAAGCTACCTCCTGGTGCCACAATTTCTGGGATAATTTTATCCTCAGATAAAACCATCCTTACTGGTTTTAGTGGTGATAAGGAAGCATATCCTGTCTACCTGACTATTGGTAATATTGCCAAAGGTGTCAGGAGACAGCCATCCAAGCATGCCACTGTGCTCCTTGCCTATCTTCCCACCTCCAAACTCTCATGCTTTTCAGAAAAGCGTCGCAATTTGGAAGGGCACAATCTTTTCCACTTCTGCATGAACAAGGTGCTTGCACCTCTGATTGAAGCAGGGAAAAATGGACTTTATATGACCTGTGCTGATGGATTTGTGCGCAAGGTCTATCCAATTGTGGCTGCTTATGTGGCTGACTTTCCTGAGCAATGCCTGGTGGCATGCTGTAAGCAGAGTAGATGCCCCATCTGCACTGTCCCTTATGACAAGAGGGGTGAAAATGTTGAATTTCCTTGGCGAAGTGCAACAGTTGTTGGGCCCATTCTGGAGAGTGTAAACTCAGTGGATGGTGCCACTCAAGCCCAGAAGTCTGAGCTCTCCCAGCTTGGAATGAAGGAAGTTCAAGCACCATTCTGGGCTGCATTGCCCCACACAGACATGTTTTCATGTTTCACCCCAGACCTCCTCCATCAGCTCCACAAGGGTGTTTTTAAAAGCCATGTTCTGAAGTGGTGCACAGACCTTGCAGGGGAAAAGGAGATTGATCAGCGCTTCAAGTGCATGCCTAGACACCCTAAATTGCGGCACTTCAGCAAGGGCATCTCTCACTTATCCCAGTGGTCTGGGACAGAAGCCAAGGAAGTGGAGAAAGTGTTTGTGGGGCTAGTGCAAGGTGCAATCCCTGAGGAAGCAGTTGAGGCTACCAGAGCACTGCTGGATTTCATCTATGTGTCCCAGTACCAGTCATTCACTGGTGCCACCCTTGACCTCCTTAGGGGCCACTTGGATGAATTTCATGAGTCCAAGTCAATCTTTGTGGAGAGAAAGATTCGTGAACACTTCAACTTCCCTAAGCTACACATGCTCAGTCATTATGCAGAGCTCATCATACTCCTGGGATCACCAGATGGCTACAACACTGAGTCTCCAGAGCGCCTGCATATTGATTTGGCAAAAAAAGGCTATCGGGCCAGTAGCAAAAAAGACTTCATCAAACAGATGACTGCCTGGCTGGTTAGGCGAGAGAAGGTCCATGTCTTTGCTTGCTACCTTGAGTGGCTGGGAACTGTTGATCCAGACCTCAAAGAGTTGAGACCAACTGAGGCCCCTAATGGGGAGAATGTTGGTGTAGGTGGTGAAGAGAATGATGATGGTGATGATGATGGTGATGATGGTGATGATGGTGATGATGAGGACCATGTTCCTGAGGAAGAGGTTGTTGTTGAGGTTGATGCACACCCTGACCACAAGCTCTCCAAAAATCCATCCAAGCCCTACACTTCTGTAGAGACTTTGGAAGGTGCCTATGGTGCCAAGGACTTCTTGAAATGCTTGAAAAAATATGTTGATGGGGCATACAAAGAGGGCCATATCATTCCATCCCCCTATGACAAGTTTGATGTTTACAACAAGGTTGCCATTTTTATTGAGCCTTTCCACATCAACCTTGGTGGAGTTCAGCAGGTCCTCAGAGATGTGGTGCGGGCATCCCCTGCAGGTACTCAGCAGAGGAAGCCCAAGCCAGCATTCTTTGACACAGCATTGTTGCATGTGAGCAAGAGGGCTGAGAATTCTGGGATTCAAGGCTATGAGGTTGTGCGTGTCAAAGCTATATTCAAGCTACCCATGCACATGGATCCAAAAACCCCAACCTTGGCATATGTGGAGCACTTTTCAGCTCCCCCAGCAGAGCGGACTGATTATGTGAACATGTATGAGGTCAAGAAGTTATCTGCAGCTTCAAGGGACCCAGGACCACATGCATCTATAGTGCCCATTGATACCATTCGCTGTAGTTGCCACCTCATCCCCAAGTTTGGCAGAGAAGCAGATTTGGCTTGGACATCTGCCAATATTTTTGATAAATGTAAATATTTCTATGTCAATGATTTTTTGAGTTTGTACCAATACCAGATATTGTAGAGCATGTACTTTTTTTTCACTTGCCATGCTGAAATGTTTTCCAAAGCTCTTGTTTCTTCCAAATATTCATGCCTATTACCTACAGCTCTAGCTTTTTCCCTTTGAGCCATATTCTGTATGTCCATACATTTGGCTACACTTCAATCTCATCTCAAATGTCTTTGTTGAAATTTGGTTGACAGCAGTTGGGCAAATAAAACAAGATAGAATTCACATCCAGCTTGAGTGTGGAACAATGGCTATAAATGTGTAAAGAGCAGAAATTTGACATGCACCATGTTGCACAGTTCGCACCTGATCTCTCCACCCCAGACAAACCCACTCTTGGCCAATGTATCCTTGCTACACCTCCTCCACCACATCTACATCTTCTACATGTGTAGAAACTGTAACTCCACCCTCCACCGCATCTACGTCTTCTACGTGCGTAGAAACCGTAACTCCACCCTCCACCGCATCTACGTCTTCTACGTGTGTAGAAACTGTAACTCCACCCTCCACCGCATCTGCGTCTTCTACGTGCGTAGAAACCGTAACTCCACCCTCCACCGCATCTACGTCTTCTACGTGCGTAGAAACCGTAACTCCACCCTCCACCGCATCTGCGTCTTCTACGTGCGTAGAAACTGTAACTCCACCCTCCACCGCATCTACGTCTTCTACATGCATAGAAACCATAACTCCACCCTCCACCGCATCTACATCTTCTACGTGTGTAGAAACCGTAACTCCACCCTCCTCCTACCTCAACAGTATAAAACCCATGTCCACACATACACTGTGCACCATATCCAGCTTTTCAGCTTCCCCCACAGATTTCTTTTGGCATGAGAAGCTCCTCAGTGAGGAAAAGACCCACTACACACATCATCTCATACTCCACACACACTAGTACAATCCACTCCATTCACAATTTAAGGGTACACAGTTCACCTTTTATACAATCTGCACTGCATGTATTTGACCATAGTTATTACTTGGTGGTGCTCATGATCATCAGAGCCATGCAAGTCTGAACAAGCCCAAGGGGATGAGAGGGATTCAGAATTCTTTGATACACAGAATAGTGAAGAGATTCTGTGAATTAGTGAAGAAGACAGTACCTTTTCATAAAATATAGCCTATCAGTATCTGACACCAGCACACTGATATTATTCCTATAGGTCACTTGACTATTAGCTATATGGCATTTACTGCTTGGTCTCAAAAATAGTGAATTATTGTCTGATAGACACTGCAAACATACATAGGATGAACTTCAAATGTTTTGCATTATGGCATTCTACCATACAGTACAGGCATATACATTGCATGAGCTGCCTCTTTCGAGGCTTTAGGGTCTTTGACAAGACTCAAAGAGGCCGAAGGGCTTGAGAGACCCTTACATGCACAGCATAAGGGACCAACGCCACGACATTTTTCCTGATGCGTGCGCTATTTCCTAGACAAGGGATTGCATGGAGGATAAAGGGGGTACTAGCAATGGTATAATGTTTCAGAGGGTTCTTGAGTGCCGTGAAACGAGACAGCATGCTGATGGAAGAGAATGGAGGGATAAGAGTTTTGGATCAAGAAAATTATGAGAAAGACAAGGCATGACCGAAAAGGGGAGGGATGCGACTGCGTTTACATGGAGTGTCGTGCCCTGCTGGGCGTCGACCCTTTCCTAAACGCCGATTTGAAGAACCTCCCGAGCTTTCCCTTCGGAGGCGCGTTGGCCTGGAACACCTCCGTCCCGACGACGCTAGCGACCCCATCGCTCTTGCCTCGCCCACCCCCGATCTCGACGGTAACAGCAATAATGAACGTGACGCGCGACGTTCCAGAGGCCACGGATGAGGGCGAGACCGGCGGGGGCGTAGTACTCGGCCGCTTCACTGTGGCGTGGCGCCTGAACATCTTGGAGATGCGCCCGGAAAGGTTGGACGACTGGCGCTCCAAGACAGGGAAGTTCGACTCGATTGGGGAAGGAATGCGGATGGTGTTTGTGTGCCCACTTTCGGACTCGGCAGATGAGTGGTTTACGGCACGGCGCTGGACTTGCGGAGTGAGGTCAATCGAAATTTTGAGAGAGGGGACCTCTCTGGTGCTCTCCTAATATCAAAATGTACAGTAAACACCCCGAGCAATATGGGAAACGGGCTTCAGAGGAAAATCTAACCTCATTGTATGCGGTGACAGAAGCCGAGGAACCTGCAGAAACCGATGACGCCGGAGCAGGCCAAGTAAAGTCTTGTAGCGTGGACGCAGGAAAATCGATCGACGAGGGTATTTTCTCGACTTCACCCTCGGTACACCCAAGCTCGGACGCGCCCATCGGGCGCGAGCATTCAACACCAAACCGGGAGTCCACAGACGGCGAGGGCGAGTCAAAATAGCACGACCCCGGCGGAGTGATGGGAATCTCCACGGGCGGGCCGGGGATCAGCTGGGGCTCCATGTCCTCTGCCTCCGCAATCCTCTGCGCCATCGCCGATGAAGAGAACACGCTCGAGGTGATATTCCACTGCGGGGTCGGCAGGCACATCGCGAGGTCGTTGGTCGCATCGTCGTCCTCAAACTTGCGGAAGAGCTCGGACAATGTGTCATCATTTGCAACATCTGCTAGAGGGCCCTAGAGACAGCTGTATCGGCATTGTGATACTTGGTACTGATGAGAAAGGGGGCCGGAGCTCACAAAATCGTCTTCGTCCGTTACTTCTGAAAGTTGGTGGCGACGCCACTGAGTGCCAGGCGGAATGTCGATTGATTCGGCATCGTCGTCGTCGTCGTCGTCGCCACCTTGCACAAACCTGCTAGCGCGTGCGCAAGGGCGCTCCAGATAGTCTGTCTGTTCACGGGCATGCCCCCTCAGCTCCTATATCCGGTACTACGATGCGATTTGAAGAACGTACATGTCTATGAATTATTTCCATAGCTGAGCATTCGCTTGAAGCCGTCGACGCAAAGCTGGTTGTCAAGAAAGTAGTCGCCATGTCGAAATTTGTCGCGGTTGAGATCGTTGTTGATTTGAAGTTTGAAGTTTGCTCAGGCGAAGTTGAGAGGGTAGAAAGAAAGCTGCTCTGCATCCCCCAGGACTGAAGCGCAGAATATATAGTGGCAACCGTTGGCCTTGCTCCAAGCGATTTGACTTTCCGACAAGGCCTGCATATAAGGGCCGTGCGCGAAGAGTCAAAGCGTTTGAATGTGCTTTGCACAAGTCTTATAGAACAGGCTACCACGCGCAGTCATCGTGCTGTGAATTTTGAGGCCTTGGTGTTGACGCATTGATGCATGGTAGGCCAACGAACAATGGATGGCTGAAGACGCACGGTCGACTCAACGTCGACGAGCTGAGTGTGAATACTTGGGCCTAGCTGCATCAACTGCCCGATTTAATATTTATGTACGTAGCAAAACCTGGAGCCATCGCTCAACTTTGCCGATTCCTTCAGTGACCCTCTCAAAGATTCTCTTGATCAGAGCCTGCTCGAGCCCACAAGTTGTCAATATGCTTGAGATGATTTTGCAGACAGCAGCTTGAATGAATCCAGTAAATACAACAATACCTCAACATCTAGAACTCTACTTCGACCAACCAATCATCCACAATCTTCAAGTTTGGATTTTTAATCACCAGCACACTCGCGCCACCCTCCTTCTTTCCATCAGCCGCAACGCCACCCTCCCACGTCCAGCCCTCCTTCTGCGCGACGCCCTGCACGATAACCGTCGTGGGCTTCTTCGGCAGACCCAGAATTACGAGCTTCTCCACACGCACGCTCTGGACGCTCTTCGCATACGCATTGTCCGCGCGATATGCCCCAGGCGCGACAAGCGACCCATCAACAACGGTCTGCCCACTCTTTGTCATATCCGAGCTCTTCAGCGTCATCCGTGTCCGTTTTGCAGCCTTCAGCGTCCACGCGTCGAACTTGCGCCACACAAGGTCGCCCTTCTGGTGGTCAAACGACTCGCCGTCGTCGAGATACAGCTCGCCGGTCGCCAATTCCGCTTGACTGAGCGCAACGGTCAGCGTGAACGGGTCCTTCTTCATGAGCGGGGACGAACGGCGGGGACGGGCGCGCGTGGGGACGATGGAGCCGCCGCGAATGAAGAGCGGGATTTTTTCGAGGGGCGAGCTGACGGTGATGGTCTTACCAGCGGCCGAACCCCGGTACGCATTGTATGTGAAATAGTCGTAGTACACCTAGTGCACACCAAGTTAATGCCAGGCCCCGAGCCGGGATCAGGATACTCTGTACTAACCTGGTCCTCTGGAATATAAACCTGAGTCTCGGTGGCTCCCGGCTTGGTGACAGGCTTGACTAGTAGTCCAGAGTCCCCGATGAAGTACTGGTCATCGATAGCAAAGCCCTTCTTGTCTTTAGGGAACATGACCCAGTGTGGTCTGTTGCAAAGGCGAAGGCGCTAAGCCACATGTATTCTGGCAGTGCAAGGCAGTACGTACCGTAAGATAGGCACGCCGTCCGCATTTGCTCGTCTGAACGAGGTATACCACACGGACAGCAAGCTATAGCGAAGTCTGATCACATCTCTGACGATGCTCTTGTGCGGCTCCTCCAAGAGATAAGGCTCTCGGCGCTTGGTGTCAATGTGCGCATGGGCGCGGAAGAAAGGTGCGAATATGCCGACTTGATACCACCTCACGAGCATCTCTGGATCAGGATTACCGAAGAAACCACCAACGTCGGCTGTTGGAGGCAACCCGCGAATCAGTCCCAGTATAGAGGCAAATGCAAGAGATGGGGGACGCACCACCCGCAAAGGTCATGCCGGCGATACCGTTACTGAGCACCATAGGAATGCCAACGGCCATGTGCTCCCATGAACCCATATTATCGCCAGTCCAGATAGCGCTGAGACGCTGTGATCCAGCATAAAAGGACCGTGAAAGCACAAATGGTCGCTTTGGTGTTGAGCCACGGGTGGTAATCGCTTGAGATGTGAGATTTTGCTTTAGGGGTATCGAGGCTCCAAGTTAGCGCCATGTTAAGCGAATTTGGCATAATGCGGCGTACGAAGAGCATGCCATTGATATTGTGAATATCCCGATGTTCCCAGCCGCCATAATGCACGTTGTCCTTTGGCATGGTGATCTCAGGCCCGTTGAACACAGAAGGCTAGAAGAAGTAGTTCATGCATATTATCTTCTCTGCAAACGCGTATTGAGACAAGCAAATACCCACCTCGTTCATGTCGTTCCAGATATGGACATTTTCGGTGCTGTCTACCCATCGCCATGAGTCCTTGTCCTTCCCGTCTGTCAGTCTGAACAAGGACTTCCACCAGTCCCAGCTGCCTGGGTGGAAGAAATCGACCCATGCGCTGCTTCCCGACCAGCACCAGCCTTCGTACTCTTCTTTACCGTCACGGCCCTTGACGAGCACATCGAGCTCTTTGGCCTTCTCGTACACGGGATACGTCGAGACGCGTTTCAAGTGCGGATCAACAATGACAACCATCTAGAACACAGGTATATACGCTATAGCTTCAATATTGATCAAGATTCGATTGAGTTACTAACCTTTCTTCCAAGAGCAGCGACGTCATTAACCATAGCAACGGGATCAGGGAAGTTCTTCGCATCCCAGATGAAGTACTTGTGCTCCTCGGAATACTCGATATCGAGCCACAACACATCGAGAGGGAAATCGTCTTCGTCAAACCGTTTCTGTACGCTACGAACATCCTCCGAGCTGATATAATTCCACCTGCATTGGTGATAACCAAGTGCCCAGTGGGCCGGCATTGCGGATGTTCCAGTGAGTCTTGCATACTGCTTGAAGACATCCTCGGGAGTCGGACCAGGAAGCAAGAAGACGTCTAGGATACCAGATTCGGAGACCCAGTGCGTCAGGGTTGAATCCTCGGTAGGATGCGAAACATCGATCCATGTTTCCGAGGCAATGGCATTAAAGATGCCGACAGTAGATTCGGCAGAGTGGGCGTGCAGGAACGGAATGGAGCCGTATAGCGACATGGGAGAGTCGGCAAGGTATTCGAAAACGTCTAGGTTGTAGAGCCTGTATGGATCTGTATAGTGAGGAGAGGGGCCAGTTGTGGTGGGAAGAGAGAGCGGCGAAGCATGTTGAGGGATGCCGTAGACATTGGCGTGCCCCGGAAAGTGGATGTCAAGTGAGAGCGATTCCGGGCCTGGCTCCGAGTGATTTATTTAGCGCGTCGGAAGAAACAGGATGCGAGCGCCATTACTGCGTACCTTTTGGTTTTTGGTCTGTCCAAGTCGAGAAGCTTTCCGCCCATAGACCGTCTTCCTCTTCTCCCTCAAACCAAGCCGTTGGCCTAGCCGGGGCCTGCAGTACTGCTTGTTCTGCCTGTTCTGCCCCTCCCTCCGCGGTTTCCGGCTCCTTCTTTTCCTCCTTGACGCGGAAGTGCTCCATGTGCAGCAGCTCCTTGCCGTTGAGGACAACTTCCTCGCGACCGCCTTTCCACAACGAGACCTTGAGAGGCTGATACTGAACCCGAACCTCGACGTCATCGTATACACCCTTGACTTCGTTCTTTCCTTTCACCCACTTCACATCCTTCACATTCTTCAAGCTAGGCTCCCGCACGAGGGCCCACGAAGATGCCTCGTCGTATCTCTTCCTCAGCCCTTTTACTTCGTCCATCCTGACCCGAACCACGCCATCCTCGTGGATACGCACCTCGAGCTCGAAGTTAATGTCTGGATAAAGTTCAGACTTGACCGAGGAAGTAAAAGAGGATGCAGAAGATGACAATGCGACCGAGCTGGGTACGATAGTGTAGGGAGAGTGCCAGGAAGATCCGGCGGTGGGGGCGCGCTCAGCTAGAGCACGACCGCGCCGGCAGAAGGCAGACTGAGAGCATGTTTTGAAATCGTGGGCTTTGAGGGCGAGCAGGGGATGGGCGAGGGGCAGGAGGAGGAGGACCGATGTTGCGATACGCATCGTGTCTCCTGTACACTCAGCCTTGTGTGTATGCGCTGTGCGCTGTGAATGCGGAGTCCGAGTGGTGAGTTGGCGGCGACGTGGAGGGTTTATTTGGCGAGATTTGGGACCGCGATTTGAATCCGCACATTGCCAGATTCCAGATCTCGCTGCTAAGTACTACTTACCAGTGCAATAAGTCATATCGAGTCCCAGAGAGTTACGCTCTCAACACCGAAACAGTAAGCCCATAGTACCTCTATCTATACCCCTGAGATGCATGTGTCACCGCTTTACTGCTTAGGTGCCAGCGATCTTCCTTGAAACATCGGAAGCTAAGTAGTACAGGCATGGACACCATCGCGATCAGCCTAGTACCCCAACTCGTTCGGGAGCTTTACGAATGCTCAATAACAGAGGATGTCCAAAATAATAATCAGAGTATCTGGAAGTCGCCCACCTAGTATGCACACCCTCGTTTCGCTGCTTTGGCTGCTGGAGGGACTGACACGAGACTTACATTGCTGTAAACCCATTCAGCGATTTCCACGCCCCCTTTTGTCTACCTGACATTACGGATCACGATACGACCGCAAATATGGACAAGATGCTCGGGCTTGTTTCTACGACTTGTGAATACGCCGCTCGTGCCCTCTCGTCCTACACCGGACCGATGCTCGCCGCGTTAAGAAGTCGCCGCAATCTGCGTTTGCCTATCTATCGACTTTCGAGCGAAATCCTTGCAAATATCTTCCTGTTTGCAGTGGAGAGGAGTAGCAACCGCGCGAGGCCGCTGGCCAAGAGGGCTCCCTTCAATGTGTCTCACGTGTCCAGCCGGTGGCGAGAGGTTGCGACAACCACTCCACGGCTTTGGGCACAGTACGACGCAACGAATGCACGTCTAGCACACATTATTCTTGGTCGCTCGCAAAGCGCGCCTCTGCATATCGAGCTGGCCCCGTATGATTCCGAGTGCTTCTCCGACGATGAAGATCCAGAGGAGCCGCATTCCCGATTCCCTATTCTACTCGACCACGCAACCAAAGCACATAAAGAAGGAGCTAATAACTTTTCAAAGTTCATTGGCCCGCTTCTCCCCCATGTCAGTCGCTGGGAGGAGGTGATCTTTAAGGGTGTCACGTGTTCTCTATGGGAGCACCTGCGTTTCCCTGCGCCAAATTTAAAGAGACTTGAAGTTGCAACGGCTGAGGACGACACCGATGCTCCCTCTATTCAATTCTTTGGTGGGTCAACCCCACTCCTTCGCGACCTGCGCCTATGGGTATACGGCCCACCCCTGACATCGCCAATATATACCGGCCTTACGACCTTGAGGTTGGATAATATTCCCTACGAAAACACGGTGCGAGACCTGCTTGGCGCCCTTGCAGGCTGCCCGTGTTTGAGGCGTCTTATCCTGAAGGACCTTGGTTTTGATCCGCCGGGTGACCCGCCTCCTCCGCACATCGACATTCACCTGCCTCAACTCGAAGAAGTAAAGTTCAATTCTCTAGGAGAAGACGTAGCTCCGGATATCATCTCATCCATCACTGCATCGCCTACCGTACGATTCAAGGTAGTGGAGGAGGAGGACACCTGGGATGATGATCTCCTGGGCATGATCTTCCGGTCAAACTTCTTTCCCTCCAGTGTTCCCCCTATCCGCTGGGTGCACTGCAAACTATTGCGGACCCCGTTCCACGTTGCATTTGATGCCGGTGACTTTGAGCACGGATGTAGAATGGAGGTTGAGTTTCGACGGAGAAGCGCAGTGATCCCAGGCCTCGCGCGCCATCTCCCTATCCAATCACTGGAGTCACTCGCTCTTGAGAACGTGGACAGCGCGCTAAACCCTGCTTCTTTTACCGCGCTACTCGCCAATCTACCCTCTATCACCTCGATCACGCTGTCGGAGTGTTCATGGCGGCTCGTGAATGTGCTCATCGCCACTCCCGACTCGAACTTGTGTCCGCTTCTCCGGGAGCTTCGTCTTCAAAAAGTGGATGTCCTCAAGAAGAGCTTGCTTGAGCTGGCTAGGTCCCGGACAGCCAGCAGCCAGCCTACACCGGGCGGCGTCCACCTTAGCCGCCTCGTGTTCTCAAACTGCGCGGGGCTGGACCTGTCGACTGTGCTGGAGTTGCGGAGTCTTTCGCTTCATGTCCGAGTGCTCCCACGCGATTCGCAGCTTGAGGAGATTAGATTCAGTCGTGTTCAAAGTTGAGCGAACGTGCCATCGCCTAAAACTGATGTGGATACACTCAGTCTAGCTAGTTTGATTCCCCCAATAAAGAGAAGTGTGATTTTCATGCTGTGGTTTTGCGTGCGTGCCGTCCAGCTAGACGAGCTAGACCGAGCTAGACGCCCATGTCCCTCTAGATCTGGCCCTAAGCAGTCAGCACGAGTCCTACCGCGTCGAGGGTATATATATAAAGAGTTATCCACGACCGCTTAACATCACCACGGTGGCCTCGGCATGACCTTGCGCCCGGCAAGTACTACCTATACTATGGTTTTGGTCCTTTCGTCGCCCTCACAGTCGGCAATGTTGGTGAATTCGCGGTGACACGCAGGGTTTGTTTGGCACTGAGTCTTAGTAAGTGTATATATACATGTTCAACAACGTCCATATTCGACGGTTAACCTTCAAGCTTCAAGCTTCAAGCTTCAAACTCAGCACTTGTTTCCACTGCGATAAGCCGTGGTACGAGATATACTTCTGTAGTGCAAGAATCCCGCGGCCACGAACAGGTAAACTCTGCGCGCCAGGGTGCTATTCTATCTACTAAATGCTGAATCGCGACTACGGTTTGCCTGAACAGCTGCTGATATATGAATGCTATCGCGCGAAATTTAGTGCCTCTCATCGTTCGGGAGCTTTGCAAATGCTCCTTAACGGAGGGTGCCCAGCATCGTCGCGAGAATTCCTGGGAGACGCCCATCTAGTACGCATACCCACGCTTCGTCGTATTCGCTATTCAAGGCATTTACTTACATTATTCCATATTTATTCAGCGATTTTCGCCATTTCCATCTACCTAACGCTGCGATTGGCAATGTCATCGAGCATATGGATAACGAGCTCGGGCTCGTCTCGCTGGCTTGTGAATATGCCACTCGCGCCATGTCGTCCTACATCAAAGGGTTGCTCACCGCAATGAGAAGCCGCCGCAACCGGCACTTACCTGTTTATCGCCTTCCGAGCGAAATCCTCGTGATCGTTTTCCGGCTTGCGGTGGAGAGCAGTAGCAACGGGACGAGGCCGTTGGCCACGAAGGCCCCGTTCAATATATCGCACGTCTCCAGTCGATGGCGGGAGATTGCGATAACCACGCCCCGGCTTTGGACGAAGTACGATGCAACGAGCGCGCGCGTAGCGGATATCGTCCTTGACCGCTCGAAACGAGCGCCTCTGCATGTCAAACTGGCCCAAGATGATCCCGACTACTTCTCTGACGAGGAGTCAAAGCGGCGCTGCCCCCCATCCACTGCCAAAGCGTACAGGGAAGGGGCTCGTAATTTTTCAAACTTCCTACGCCCACTACTTCCTCACACGGATCGCGTAGAGGAGTTGATTCTGGGGGATGTCGAGGGTTCTCCGTGGGAGCACCTGCGCTTCCCTGCGCCGAATTTAAAGAAACTTGAAGTTATAATAACTGAGGGCGACTTCGATAAGCCCTCTACCCAAGTCTTCGTTGGGACGACCCCACTTCTCCGTGACTTGCGCCTATGGGGATATTGTCCACCCCTCGCATCATCGATATATACAGGCCTTACCACTCTAATGTTGCATGACATCTACTGCGACGAAACAGTGCAAGACGTGCTCGGCGTCCTTGCAGGCTGCCCGCGCTTGAAATGTCTTACTTTGGAGGATGTTGAGTTGGAACCGTTGGAAAACCCATCACTTTTGTACATCGACATCCACCTACCTTATCTCGAAGAGGTAGTGCTCGCCTTTCTAGGGCAAGAAGTCACCTCGTCTATCCTTTCGTCCATCACTGCATCCCCTACCGTACAGCTTAAGCTGAGGGAGGCCGACTGGGAAGGTAGCTTCCTGAGCGATACCTTCCGGTCACGATTATTTTCTTCGAACGCTGCCCCCATCTGCTGGGCGCGCTGCAAACATGCAGGTTACCCTCGTGGTGCATTTGCATTTGACGCAGGTGATTTTGAGCGCGGACGTAGGGTGAAAGTTGTGTCCCCGGCGCGAGCGGAAACGGCGATTCCAAACCTCGCACAGGACCTCCCCATCCAATCACTGGAATCATTGGCTTTTGAGATGATGGGGCAAGGTAATAGGCTCAGCGTTGCTTCCTTTTCCCACTTGCTCGCCGACTTGCCCTATATCACATCAATCACATTGTCGTATAGCCCGGATCCGTGGCCGTTCGTGGATGCTCTAATCGTCACTCCCAGCTCAAACTTGTGTCCGTTGCTCAGGGAGCTTCGCATAGAAGGAGCACTCGAGATCGTGAAAGAAACCTTGCTCGAGTTCGCTCGATCCCGGACAGCGAGCAACCGACACACCCCCGACGGCCCACATCTTACTCACCTCGCGTTTATTAGGTGCGCGGCGCTGGATTTGCCAACCGAGCTGGAGCTGCGGAACCTTTCCCTTCAGGTCCGGGTGCTCGCATCGGAATGGCAGATTGAGGATATAAAATTCAGTCGCGTTCAAAGCTGAGCAATCTTCGAGCTGATGTACATATAACCAGTACTCCATCTCGTTTCAAGAGCAATAGCGGAAACGCGGTGGCAAGCCATGCTGCACGTCCACTCGGAGAGTATACGAATAGGACTTGTGTGGCACTACGTTGGGGTTCAACTTCTCTGTTGGCCTGATTGATAACCACCATCACTTTAGGTATCGATGTATGACAGTTTCGATTGTTTCGTCATCCAGAAGTGCTAAGTACTAAGCCCTCGCCCCCGCCGACTCTCAGGCTGCCTTCGAGCTACTCAGGCGGAGCAGAGGTTAGTTTACGGCGGTTTATTTGGCACAGCGATTTGAGTCCGCACTAAATTTGGACATTGGTCTCGTCCGTCCTTTCTCTCATAACGTCGACGGTGAAACTTCAACAAATTTCAATCTTCTTTGGTTGCCCTGCGCTTGCATTTTCAATTCCAAGGTTGGTTGCCTAAAACTGGGGTAAGCTACGTATCGTTCGCCACACTATACAAGTAAGTGAGCCTGTATCGTCTAATCCGCTGGGTTTCATCTGGTTTCGTTCAACTTCCACGTCCTTTGCTTACCGGCTATCTCATGAAGTAAATTGAGCTTGCCTCCAAACCACCAAGATATGGACGCCATCGCGCCAAGCCTAGTACCTCACCTCGTTCGAGAGCTTTACGAGGGCGCTTTAGCGGAGGATGCCCATAATAACGGCGAGAGTATCTGGGAGCCCCCCATCTAGTACGCATCCACGCCTCGACTGTGTGAGGCCCTTGCTTACATCACTTGAAACGTTTTTAGCGATCTTGACACCCATTTCCATTTACCTAACACAGCGGATATTGATGCAATCGAGCATATGGACAAGGAACTCAAGCTTGTCTCTACGACTTGCAAATACGCCGCTCGTGCCCTCTTGTCCTACACCGCAGCGATGCCCACCATGATGAAAACGCGTCGAAACCAGCACCTGCCTATCTATCGGCTGTCAGACGAAGTCCTGGTAATCATTCTCCGATTCGCTGTGGATGTCGATAGATGTCGATAAGTACTGGCGTCCGGATGCGGAAGGACAACAGAGCCAAACAAAACTGTCGCGCTTTTCCGACGTCGATGGCCCTTGGCGGCGAGCGAGGACAGCGACGACGACGAGGGCCGGGCACGATGGGAGCGCGTCGTCAAAAACACGCAGACGAGGCCTTTTGTATTTATACTGAGGGCCCGTCTGCGTTTTTCTGTCTACCATCTCCCACGGATTCGGGGCCTCTTCGGGAGTCTGCCTTTGCTCTCGCTTCCTGTTATCTTATCCGCCATCTATTTACGTCTTCTGTCCTTGCGTGTCACCACCTTGCTGGCCGACGATTGCTACTGCTATACCTTGGGCATCTTGCAACGACTCACGATCCCTTCTGTCTCGCGTCACATCGTCCAAAGGCTATGAACCAGCCACGGCACATTCCTGGCGCCTTCGAGCCGCCTCCACCGGACGCCACGGACACTATTCCCCCTGAAACCGCGCCGCCTTCGCCAGGCTCTCTGGCTCCTTACCTCACGCTCCCATACCTTCTCTCTCTCACTTGGCTCGCGACACCCATCCTGTCCCTCCTCTTCGTCGCCTTCCGTCTTAACACCTCAGCGGACTCTGCTCAGGATGCTGTTGGTGATACCAAGGCCAATTTGCTTGCAAGTTGCGCAGCGGCAGAGCAAGCTGCGACTGTTGCTGCTAGTCTGCCTCGATACATGGCTGCTGGGACAAATCGTCAAATAATCGATACTGTCAATGGTACCATGGACGTCACTCGCAAGATGCTCATCTTCCTGCATGTGCCCTCCCTTTTCCGCCCACGACCATGCTGCTAACCCGACTCCTTTCGTGTAGGCTGACAATAGTCGAAACTATCATTGAGTTCGTTGTTGACACATATCGGTCGACGTTCCTTTGCTTCTTAGAGTTGGTCGTCCGCGGCGGACTTGCAATCATCATTGGTGCCGTCCAGGAGGTACGCTTCGGCCCCTTCCAACGTTCCGACCTCATTTTCTTGTCCTCAACCCCTTGCCGCCGCAGATATCAACAGCCGTCACGTCATCTATAAACGCCATCCGGTCCTCCATCCAGAGCGAAGTTGCCGCGGCCAACAGCGTTATCTCCTCGGCTGTTTCTGCGATCAACAAAGTCACCAGCATTGTCAACGTTAATCTTAACGTGCCCCAATCCACCATCCCGAGCTTAACATTGTTGCAGAATGTCACCATCCCAGCCGACTTTGAAAACTCTTTGCTCAAGTTGAACTCATCTCTCCCAACTCTGAGCGAATTGCGCGACGTGGTAAACTCAATGTCAGTAATTCCCTCTCCTGTGAAACCTCCTCGATCAGCTGACTCGCATTCCATAGTATCGAAACTCCGTTCACTACGCTGAAGGTCGACATCAACAATACTTTTGCCACATTCTCCTTCAGTGAATCTTTATTAACGGTCCCTGCGCAACGCACGATGACGTTCTGCCAGGATATGGATACGTCTATTGTCGATGATCTCGGTCGTGATATAGTCAAAATCACGAAGATCGGGGTCGGCCTGCTTGTCCTCCTCACGTTTCTCATGATCCTCGCCAACTGCTTTGTTCAATGGTGGCAGTGGCGTTGCATGAAGGTTAATCTTCAGAGGACGCGCCACGCGTGGGCCTCAGACCCTACCGTCGTCCACGTGCCCGTGGGCGCAGGAGAAAGGCCGTCGCTGCAGATGACAGACCACAATCTCATGACACTGTTAACGACGCAACACCATCCCCTCCTGACACACTGGGCGAATGTCATCTCAAAGACTTTCAGACTCTCCCTGTCGCAGCACAACAAACCACGGTGGTTCTGCGCATATGTGTTCCATATGCCAGCCCTTACATGCCTTCTTATCGGCCTTTTTGGCGTCCTCTCCGTTCAGATCCAACTCGCCGTCATAAAACCTATCCAGGCACATTATTCGAGCCAGGTTGCAAGCTCAATAGGGAGCTTTACCAACTCCATCGCAGACAACATCAACACGTCCATGCAGAACCAGAGCGCCGAGTATGTCAATGGCATCAACGGGCATCCCATCGCGCTGCAGGCCTCCATCAACAATCACTTGTTTGGATGGGTAAATGGCACTACAACGGCGCTCAACAACACCCTGGTCACCGTGTACGCGGATGTCCAGAAAGTAGTCAATACGACATTTGGAGGGACGGTCCTCGATGCGCCTGCACAGGAGTTCGTGCGGTGCATCCTAGGATCCAAGATCGAGGGGCTCGAGAAGGTGCTGACGTTCCTGAACGAGAACCTCAAAGTCTCAGTGCCCACCCTCAGTCCGGACACGCTCACACTGAGCAACTCGAGCATCGCGGAGATCACGAAACCGATCTCGGCTGCGGCTGTGGGGAGCGGTGATGCGGGCGGGGATTCGGGGGGGCTGGTGGGGAGGATCGTGGATCGGCATGTGGCGGCGCTGAAGGAGGAGCGGCTGATGTTCTTTACTTTCCTCGGGCTCTGGGGCTTGGTCGTGCTCATGGCGCTTTGCATCCTCCTCTGGCACTCGTGTTTCGCACCGTGCCTCCATAGGAGGCGGACGAGGCGGCTGAACCGGGACAGGGAGACAGCGAAAGCTGGCGGTTATATCGTGGTACCAGCTGTCTTCGTCGGCGGACAAGAAGCTCAAGCAGCAGCATCAGCTGCATCAGCGACGGAAGAGCTCAGGTTCTTACCCCGCGGAGAGGCTCGACGATGATTATCCCACTGGGACGCAGCAGCTGGCTGAAGCTGAGTCCATAGTCGATGGGTACGACTCGGAGTTTGAAATTTGACAGCGAAGTTGTCGATATTTGCGTGGTACACCGTAGTCTCGTGCCCAGACCCCAGCCATGCGGTTCGCTCACGTGTGCCACGTGCCATAAAGGTACGCTCCCGCTGTGGGGGGGTCTGGCACCATAAGTCGGATTTTTGCTGTTAGAACCGGAGTTGAAAATTCGAGCGGAGTTTTACCCGCGTACGCGTACGAAAGGCGTGTCTCCGTTCACCGTTCACGTCGCCCGATCGCATATTCTGCTCGCAGTCACAACAAAATCGCTCCTCGACCACTACTATGAACTTCTGGAACATCTCAAGAAGATTTCACTGTAAATTTACGCAGTAAATTACGCTGCCAACCCGCCAAGTGCAGCTACTTGATGCTTCATGTCTGCTGGCATGGGCGACTCATCAAATTAAACACAATTTCTGTGGATGTCGTAGTCTTAAAATGCGCTTATTCTTTCATCAGCAGCTCCCGCAAGCCTGAAATAGCTCCTTGTGAAGAAGCAGAGTCAAAGCCAAGTGTGGAATCTGGGTTGCAGCAGACCGACACTTGCTCAGTTATGCTGCGCAGTATGAAATATCACATAATCGTTCTATCTGTTGCGTGCTCTACATGAAGCAAACGTGCCTACTTCTGTGCCCATAAATTCGTCCATGGTGTTATCGCACGGACGCAATCTTTGGCGCCGACAGAAGTATCGCAATTCTCGCTGCTGCATAATTTACTGCACCTGCGCTCAGGTGATGCGATTTGCGAGAATCAACACCTAAAACCGTGTTGGATATAAACTACAAGCTGGAACCGATCTGCCTTCGCATATTTTATTAATGTGCACGCCTTTTTGCTATTGAAACTTGGCAGATGGCATCTGATGCGTCTCTGGTCATCTCTCGTGCATGCAATTGGATGCTTCGTATATACACGGCTCTCTGCATCAGCACAGTGAATACATAACTGCATTGCGCTCGGCACCGACATCTGTAGAAGAAATAAACTGGCACACACTGGCGACCTTGCTATTTGTGTGCCGGGACGGAGATGATCGCGGGATTCCCCTCGGCATTGTTTTCACCTGTGTCTATCAAACACCAGTTGTTGAAGAATCGCACTCCAACTAAATCAAAAGCACAGGAATTCGATTGCTTGGTTTATGCTGACCCCGACAAGCTCATCAAGGTTCCGGAGGCAGCAGTGGCATCTGCATATAAACTGTCTCAAAATTCCTGCCCGCCCTCTCCTGTCAAGCGAAGTTGCTATGTGATGTGCAGGCCCGCGAAGATCAGGCTGATCTTCTGGCAATTCTTGCGCAGGCTTCCACAGATATTAGCCATTGAAACTTGCGAAGGCCATACTCCAAAGTCCACAATGTCTTTGTCCACAGCGTATTGCTTGGAGGCAGAAGCAGCCTCTTGAGTGTTTGTCTTTTGTGTTTGTCTACAATTACAAGGTAAATCCCTAGCACTCCAGTATCTAGCATAATGCGCGGACAAGATGCCTCTCACTCCCTTCAAGAGTAACCGGCAAACTGGAGCGGCCCTACCGCAGCTCAGAGTTCTGACCAGCACTCCCCGTACAGTTGAACAAAGCTTGAGTCCACATGCTATTGTAGAATGCTTGAAAGCTTGGCCGCCCAAGTAAACCAGAACGTACACGTACACCAGCGCATCTGACTACTGCGCGTCAAACACCCCTGTGGCAGTTTTGTATGTCTGAACGGCACCGTGGATCCTGATATTGAGACAGAAGTAGATCACTCGCATGGTGTATGACTAGATAAGAGCAGTGCGAGCGAATAAAACACTTGCAACTCATCGCGAACATCAGGAACCTTCCAAGCTACAAATTTTGACATTTTAGTAGGTTTTGAGGCGTCACGACCGTGTAGGGTCCCTTTTCAAATATGTGTCATTAAATTTAGTCATTTAGTCATTTAGCTGCTTTGTAGGGTCCCTTTTGGATTTGCACATACGGCGCGCTGGGCACTTTGCTCTTTTTAGTAAATGTGTAAATGTGTAATGTGTAATATTGTAGGCAGGCCGGTAACATTGATATAATACAATATGGAAAAATCGTAGCGGGCAATCGCACTCGCTCACGGACCCGATCACGAAATCACCGGTTCATCCTCACCCCACCTGAATCCGACATCCTCCCCAGTATCCTGAGCGTGCTGGTCGCTCGGCGCTCGCGGTGGTTGTTCCGAAAGTGCGGGGACCCTGATGTGCGAGGCGGGCGACTCTATTGAATCATGTGAAGTTAGTTAATGGAGAAACGAGGCTGCGGGCCACTCACTTATGGGTGGATGTGCCGGCCGAGCTCTGCTGCGCTTCCCCACATACCTCGGGTCACAGCGTACGCGGTACGAGGAATAAACGGCCGGGGACGTAGGCAAGGACAGGCACGGAAGGCTGGCCCAAAGAGAGGGCGTCGGAGGCGATGCAGAAGGAGGTAGGATGGATGTTGAAGAGAGCAGTGGCGGGAGGAGCGAGTGGACGCTGTAATGACAATATAATGTTAGTCTGTTTCTAGCAAAACGGCGTCTGTGCCTCGTACGCAGATATCCCCACCGGTCTAGCTGGCATGTGCTCCCACATACTGGACGAGGGCGACGACTATATCATGGCTGTTGGTGCGGTGCTTCTTGGCGAGCTTGGGGATACTGGCGAGGATGGACGCAGTGATGGTAGGGCGCTGACGTGGCTGACCGTTGTAACAGTCGGATGCAACCTACTGGAGCCAGTTTTGCAGCCATAGCCACCCCCACGACGGATTCTTTCCAAGTCCCTCGACTCAACACCATCACCGCGTCGCGCGTCAACGTTGTCAACACTGTCAACACTCACACATATTCCCCCCGCTGTGCGATACATCACCATACCACTCGCTCAGGCGCTGTGGTCTGATCCCCCAAGTGAGTCATGCAACTTAATATATTTATTTTCACTGAAGTCTTCGTTTCCCAGACGCCGTTTTCACACCAGCAAGAACCGTAGGGAGAGCGCCGGGGGAGCACAGTAGCTACTAGTGCTGGTGTGTGTGTGGGGTAAGTGCTGGGTGGCTCGTATAAGGTACGCAGGTGAGTGGGTTCCATTACGCACCTGGCGCGCCATTGTTCTCGAGCGCTAATTCCTTTTTCTCCTTA